>OW240913.1:361426081-361651813 GCA_933207985.1 Pelobates cultripes
ATTCAGCCGACGGGGCGGATCGGAGGAGGAGAGCTCCCCGCCCGGCGCTGGAAAAAGGTAAGTTTTAACCCCTTTCCAGAGCCGTGTGGGAGGGGGTTCCTGAGCCACATATGCATCACATTACACCACAAACACAACACGACTAAAACCGACCTTATTACACAATACCACACCACGACCAGCTCACTCTACACACACGCAATACCACAAGCAGGCTCCAAACATATGCACAATACTCTGTCCTGGCCTTTTGTCTCCTGGTATCCATTTATAGAGACACCAGAGACAAGTTGCAAGGAAACACAGTGCAAGCATGTTATTAAATTTGCTTGCACTGTGCAGAACAAATACAGGACTTTTTTCTCATGCTAGAGCTCTTCAGCAGAGCTCTGCGCATGGTCTGCCCTGGATGAGCATTGAACCAACATGCTCACTTTGAGAGGAGGCGTGTTTGTCATTGGTGATGACAAAACACACCTCCTCTGCCCCGCCCCCTTTTTAGTGGGCCGCTGTGTTAAAAAAATGCCCGGGCCGAATTTTTCTCCCAGTCCGGCCCTGTCCTCAAGCAAAAGATCTATGAGGGTGGGAGGCAGTTTACATCCAAACAGCAGCTCTGGGAGGCTATTCTGACATTTTGCAAACAAGTTCAAGCAGAAACTGTCCAAAAACTCACATGTTCAATGGATGCAAGACTTGTGAAGCTGCTATCAAATAAGGGGTCCTATGTTAAAATGTAACATGACCTGTTAAAATGTTTAAAAAGTTAAAATGTTGTTATAAGTTTGGTTGAAATAGCTTTTGATTTCAGAAAATATGCTGCAAACACAACAAATTACAATTTTCAGTTCTTTACAACCTATAAAGTGTTTTGAAACTTACTGTGCGTAATAATTTGGAACAGTGCATTGTAAGTTTTTTATGTTTAAAAAAAAATACTGTTATCATTAGGAGGTTTGTTCAATAAAATTTAAATTGTACTCTTAATAGTTGATAACATGAGAATTATGCTGACTTTTATTTACATCAATTATTTAGGTAAATGAGAAAAATATCATTTGCATAATAATTTGGAACAGGGTATATATATTGCACTTACAGAATTAAAACCAGATAGAGGCACGTCACACATTTCATCCATAAGTAGAGGGAGTTATCCCTGTTTCCAATGTAGACAGGAGCTAAAATGAGCTATCCTTTCAGAGATGGAGAAATATATTGCTATTTCCATCTGTTGCTCACTTCTCACTTAATCTGTGAATAAAATTAACACTTGGTGACTGTCCCCTAACCCTCAGTCATCTTTTTTTTTTATCGCCATCAATCATGTGTTTGGCACCATGGACGGAATTCAGAATATTGACCCTATAGGTTAGTCCACGATTCCGGTATGTATTGGTTTGGAATTCCAGAACTCTACCGAAAACCCAATTGGCCAAATTGCAGTTTGGTCCAAAAACAAATTGGCAAGTCTAATCAGTATCACATATTCTGATGAGTCTTGCAAACTTGCAGAAGTGACTTTCCTCACGTTTTATAGAGCAGTGGTGTGAGCATTAAAGGCACACTATAGGCACCCAGACCGGTTCAGCTCATTAAAGTGGTCTGGGTGCAGTGAACCTGTCAGTTTAACCCTGCAATTGTAATTATTGCAGTTATTGATACGTTGCAGGGTTATCTCCAACTCTAGCAGCTGTCTACTAGACAGCCACTAGAGGCACTTCCTAGTGGTTTGACGACTTTTGGTCGCCTGACTGACACTGGACATCCTCGGCTAAAGCCCCATAGGAAAGCATTGATACATGCGCATTAGGTCACCCCCGTCCGCTGTTATCGGCAGAGAAGAAGAGGAGGCAGGGCCAGACCCAGCGCCGAGGGACATCTGCGCTGGATTCAGGTAAGTGACAAAAGGGATTTTAACCCTTTCAGCACTACAGGGAAGGGGGGCATGAGCTTTGCACTCCTCGCACTATAGTTTCCCTTTAATTTGGACACCTAATTGTTATATTTAAGAAGGTTTTTCTATACATTGACCATTAGCATTATTAAATAAGAAATACGTTTTTTTTTTTTTTTTATATCCATTGTTACACATTTACCGTGTGTCTAGTTTATTTAGAATTTATGGTTATCGTTAGTGATAGTATGATAGTGGGCAATCTATTGCACAATATAGTTAGGAAAGGATGATTTGGATTAGGGCCCAGAGTTTAGAGTTATACTTAAATGAACACTATAGCGTAAGGAATACATATCTGAAATTATAATGTTATATTGTTTCTGTCCTTACTCTTACCCTTTGGGTGTAATAAAACATTTTAAATTAAAGATTTACTTAATTTTTTCCAGTGTCGAGGCTCATCTTGAGCGACTCATAGGGAAGACATGGTCTCCTCCACCGATGTTCAAGCCAATGCTCCTCACAGTGGAGTACTGGGGACCAATTGTGCATGCGCGGCCAGCACCACGCATGTTCTGATTTCCTCATATGAAATCTTTCATTCAATACTTTCCTATGGGGCTTCCACGTCACGTGAGGTTTACTTGGTCTGTGCCACCGAAATACTTCTAGTGGCTGTCATAATGATTGCCACTATAAGTAGACTTAACCCTACTTAACAGTTTCTCAAAAACTATGTGAAAAGCCAGGAAGTGCCTCTAGTGGTTCATGTTTAACACTGCAGGGTTAAGAGGACAGGAACAATGTGCCCAGTCCACCCCATTGAGAAAAAGTGGTCTGGGTGAATATAGTGTCATTTTAAAGTTGAACATATTTAAAGGGACACTATAGTCACCAAATCAACTTTAGCTTAATGAAGCAGTTTTGGTGTATAGATTATGCATCTGAAGTTCCACTGCTCAATTATCTGCCATTTAGGAGTTAAATCACTTATGTTTCTGTTTATGAAGCCCTAGCCACACCTCCCCTGGCTGTGACTGACACACCATGCATGAAAAAAAAAATGGTTTCATTTTCAATCAGATGTAACTAAAAGTTGTTTATCTCCTGCTCTGTAACGTAAACTTTAATTATATACAGGAGGCTCCTGCAAGGTCTAGCAAGCTTTTAACAAAGCAGGGGGTAAGAAATTCTAAATTAAACAGAATGTGCAATGAATGAAGCACAAACATTATATGATTCTTTACAGTGAGTGTTTAGGAAGGCTGTGTATGTCACAGGCAGACAGGTGTGACTAGGGCTGCATAAACAAAGGGATTCAACACCTAAATGGCAGAGAACTGAATAGTGAGATTGCAGGGGTATGGTCTATACACCAAAACTGCTTCAATAAACTAAAGTTGTTTAGATTACTATAGTGTCCCTTTAAATATTTCTAATTAGAGTTAGTAGTGGAATGAATTGTCTATAAGTCTTAGCCATGCCCTACTGTACTGCACATCTAACTGTTGTTTAACCCCTTAAGGAAACAACTTCAGAAATAAAAGGGAACCATGACGGAATATTTCCGTCATGTGTCCTTAAGGGGCTAAACCAAGTTCTAATGATCTGTGCTACTGCGTAACTAACAACGTGTGTTCAGGATTCTTCCAGTAAATGTAAATCTAATTCTGGTAAAACTGGCTGGTGTTGTGGAATAAAGTCTGTAGACAGATTCATTTTCTTCATTTTCTCTGATTAATGGATTTTTTTTATTTTTGTTACCGGAATCTGGTTTGTCCTAAATGGTTACAGTTGTTATAACATTGTTGCCAGTATCACTTCACCCCTGACACTAAGGGAAGTATAACATCCTCTATGACAATGCAACGTGCGAACACCATCCCACTTACGCACAAATGTGGAAATCACAAAGAAAACATAGAAATATCAGTTATCTCCTGAAACGTGAAAAGACATAGTTACTTCCTGATAGACGGTATCTCAAAGCGAAAGGAAAATGTGTTGCAATTGTGGTAACTTGATAAACATTGCAATATTTATTCAATCCCTTGCATGTATTAAAGCTTCGTGTATCATTACACAAACTGTTGATTGGAAATTTAACTCACTAGAGAGGAAACATAGGAAAAGTATAAGTTACTCAAACAAAAACTAGTTTCCTAATATTGGAATTTTTTTTTTTTTTTTGCCAGTGCAAGTATCTGTCACTTAATGGCACAATGGATTTAAAGAGATAGTAAACCCTTTTGAGCAGTTTTGCATTAAATGACATTGGTATCAATTTAATATTTCTTCTTGGATAAACCTTAAAAAAATATTAATATGTAAAAAAAAGTCATATATATAAAATAAATGCCACCAAATCCCCTCCCAAGATTATAATTAGAGATGTCGCGAACTGCTTGCCGAACTGTTCGCGAACTGTCCGCCGGCGAACAATAGCGTGTTCGCGTTGGGCGAACATATGCGATTTCCGGTCCGCCCCCTATTCGTCATCATTGAGTATACTTTGACCCTGTACCTCACAGTCAGCAGACACATTCCAGCCAATCAGCAGCAGACCCTCCCTCCCAGGAAGTGTCTGCTGACTGTGAGGTTCCGGGTCAAAGTTTACTCAATGATGACGAATAGGGGGCGGACCGGAAATCGTATATGTTCGCCCAACGCGAACACGCTATTGTTCGAACAGTTCGGCGAGCAGTTCACGACATCTCTAATTATAATCACCAGGTCTTTCAAAAAATGTTATCTTGAATACATTTTAGTGATCTCAAGAACATACTGTCACAGTTCTCACTGTGACATCCAGACAGAGTCGCCCCAGTGGTGCCCAACAGGGGATTTAAACTGTAGCCCTCGTGCCCTGTTCCTGCTGTCTTGCCTCTGAACCACACTTCAGCTCATGTTTTAGCTTGATGTTAAACCTTGCCTTGTTTCCAGCACTGACCTGGCTTGTGACCCTTTTCTTCTTGGATTATTTGTTATTGCCCGTTCGCTGCCTGCCCTGACTTTTGGAACCATGTCTGACTATTCTTCTAGATTTGTCCTTGTCCATACCGCGTATTGTAAAAGCCTTTCATGCACAGCCCCCGTGCACAGAACCACAGTCCTGGAGGTTTCTAACCTAATCACCTTGGACTGTGTATATCTGCAAGGGAGAGCACAAATCTATGCCTATTGGACTCCCAACTAATGTAAGTCATGACACATACCATGGCACAATACCGGATCTAGACTCTACAATTGCATATTTTCTGTCCGACCTCTTGCTTGTTTGGAATTTGCATGCCCCTCTGCGTAAAGTTCGACTAAAAAGGACACACCTACCCTGGGTTACAGCTGACCTCATTCAAATGTACCATTTTAGAGATTGACTGTGGTCAAAGTTCAAGCGTACTGGCTCCATGAACGATCACTGTACTTACAAACAATGGTGACATGCATGCACAAAACAAACAAAAACGTCAAAGGCCCTATGTGGCAAACCTAGCCACTCAGGACAGTAAGAAGACTTTTGTGCCTTAGACGGTGTTCGGGACTTTTAAAATGGCCGTCTCCCCTATTGTTAAGCTATGGGGTTAAAGCATCTGTTTCCCGAACAGTTATCTGCAACACTGTTCGGGAAACTCCCTAACTACCGAATGAGAGACCACACCGATGAGGATGTTTCAATTGATGTTAATGTTAAAGGACCACTATAGTGCCAGGAAAACATACTCGTTTTCCTGGCACTATAGTGCCCTGAGGGTGCCCCCACCCTCAGGGTCCCCCTCCCGCCCGGCTCTGGAAGGGGGAAAGGGGTACAAACTTACCTTTTTCCAGTGCTGGGCGGAGAGCTCTCCTCCTTCTCTCCTCCTCCGTTCCGCCCCGTCAGCTGAATGCGCATGCGCGGCAAGAGCTGCGCGCGCATTCAGCCGGTCGCATAGTAAAGCATTATCAATGCTTTCCTATGGACGCTGGCGTGCTCTCACTGTGAAAATCACAGTGAGGAGCACGCAAGCGCCTCTAGTGGCTGTCAATGAGACAGCCACTAGAGGATTAGGGGGAAGGCTTAACCCATTAATAAACATAGCAGTTTCTCTGAAACTGCTATATTTATTTAAAAAATGGGTTAACCCTAGAAGGAACTGGCACCCAGACCACTTCATTAAGCTGAAGTGGTCTGGGTGCCTAGAGTGGTCCTTTAATGTTAATGGTTTTCGTGGGTGGCCGCAGTTCATATGCCGAACACGTGGCGGCGACCATCTTTGTTTGCTAAAAGTTCAGCAGTGTTTGCGAGTGCCTGGAACTAAAATCAGCCACTTGACTTCCAAACACCGCTGGACTTCCAGGACGTTCGGGAGATCCGCTCTTTCACCAAAATGCTTCATTTCATGTAATCTTTCCATTGAGACCTGGTTCAATTAAAACAGTATTCTGTATGGCGTTCAGCTATTTCTGCAGGGATCTGAGCGGTAATTCGTGAGATTGTACATTCAGATACCTACAATCCAATGAGAGCTCATTCGTTAATATCTGTGGGAAATTGTACAAGTTATGGATTTTAATGTAAAACACTACATTTTACTGTACCAACTGTTAATATAATTATCTGTGCCTGCTGATGTCATCACTTTCCCTGTACAGCAGGAGATGCTGGGAAACGGCCTTGCATGGTCAGTTTCCCACACAGTCCACCTGATTAAAACCCCTGCTGTATCAGTCTGGAAACCCTGTGCAGGGAAAACCGTATAAATTTGGTGACTTTTCAATAAAGCACTCAGTGGACTCCCAGGCTATGTGTTGTCTAGTCATTGGGAAAAGGGATTATAATATGCTGCCTGTGTTCTGTATGCTGAATCTTGGTTACCAGCGGAGAGATTGTGCATTGACCCTTGTTACTCCGCTACACCCAATATTTCTATCCTATCAAACCCAAGAAACTTCTGGAAAATCATAAATGGCATACAATCCACTGTCAAAATAGACAACCAAACCCTGCAACACCCCCTAGACGTAGCAAATGGCTTTAATAATTATTTTGTTGGCTGTGCTACCACCCTGGTTGCGAAGATAACAAATGACACTCATTTTCAGACCACAAATAAAGATCAGACCCTGCCAAACCTTCAAAATCCTCATTTAGAGAAATTACATTTTAGACCTGTGCCTGTTAGTGTCGTTAATAAACATCTTAATAATTTTAAAAATGAAAATCCAATGTGGACCAGATCAATTCCCAGCAATGTTGCTGAAGCTCAGTGCGCCAACAATTGCTAAACCTGTCACTACCCTTATCAATGAATCCCTGGTGTCAGGATACATACCCGAAATTTGGAAGACTGCAAGTTGTATCTATCCATAAAAATGGTGACAATACTTTGATATCTAACTATCGCCCGTTATCATTGCTCCCTGTATTGTCAAAAATCTTGGGAAAATGTGTCCACATGCAACTATGTGAATATTATCAACAATGAAATTATCTGACCCCTGATCAATCAGGCATTCGTCCAAATCACTCAACTTTGACTGCCCTCTTAAAAGTTTGCAATGACATCCAAATTGGCATGGAACAAGGAGACTTAACTGGAGCTATTTTCCTTGATTTTGCACAGGGCTTTTACAGAGTAGACCATGGCATTCTTTTGCAAAAACTTAAAAACTCAGGCATTGGTAAAAGTCCGCTAACCTGGTTTCGATCATATGTTTCAGAACGATTGCAATATGTGGCCATTTCTGATAGCGCTTCCCTCCCTCTTCCAGTCACGTGTGGTGTTCACCAAGGCTCCATACTCGGCCCCCTGCTATTCACATTATTTATAAATCATCTGACTAATGTCTGCAAATCCTCAACTGTTCACATGTATGGAGACGACACCGTAATCTACGCTAGTAAACCCAAGCTATTGCAACTTGAGGCTGTGTTCCAAAACCGATTCACAGAGGTAGAAAAGTGGATAGCGGATAACAAACTCTTCCTAAACACTGACAAAACTGTTACAATGATCTTTGGAACTGTACATAAATTACGTTAACTACAAAATCAACAACTGTGTATGAGAACAAATTCAAATATCACACTGACAGCAGTCTGCTCTTTTAAATATCTAGGTATGTTTCTAGACCCCAATCTATCCTTTGGCCTTCACATTGAAAAAATCTCTTCAAAACTTTAACCAAAACTAGGCGCCCTGTACAGAAACAAATCCTGCCTAAGCCCTACAGTAAGGAAACAGATAGTGCAACAAATGCTAATGCTGATCATTGATAATGGGGATGTAGTGTATGCACCTGCACCGCAAACCCACCTTAATAAACCTAATACGTTATAATTCATTCTGCTGCTTTGTACTAGAATGTAATTACTTTGCCCACCATTGTGACATTTTAAAAGAGCTAAACTGGCTGTCGCTGGAATCCCGAAGCACTCTTCATCTTTCCAGCCTTGTGCATTAGAGCATTTCTGGGAAGCTCCCACCCTACCTGAGTAGAATGCTCTCCCTGGCTGTTCCCACCTCCTATAACCTCCGATCCAGTACTAGCACGATATTTAGCATACCGCAATACAAAAATAAAGTGTCTCGATCCTCCTTTTCCTACACAGCACCGCAATTATGGAATAACCTCAGGGACACAGTCAAATCTTCAAATCTTTTAAGACATCTATGGCAATATAACTCAGCACAGAATGCACCTTTAATGGTTGAATATATTTATTACCCGTTATGTATTAAATTTATATATATATATAGATATATATATATATTGTATTTTTTGGTAATATTGTATCCTATTGTAACAATGCAATGTTTTGTGGACCCAGGACATACTTGAAAATGGGAGAAATCTCAATGTATCCATCCTGGTAAATATATTTTTTTATAAATAAATAAAAATAATTATATCAATATAATTAAAAAAAAATATCAAAAATTAGCAAAATATTAAATCACTTTAAAAGTTTATCTAAAGATATTAAACCGAGGCCATTGCGTTTGTACAACACTGAAGGCAATATGAATCACTAGCATTAATGAAGCGACATGTTAATAGAGGCGCATTTATAAAAGGGTGTTAAAAAAGAAAGAACATGACTCAATTATTGGGCAACTGTAGTTCTGCACTGTCTAATCAGAATTGGAGTGGTTCACTAAACAGTACATTGAAAGAGAATTGAAAGTGAATTTAGAATTTTAAGGGAAAAGTGTCTTTTCTGAAAACCTAGCCGTGTTTTTTACAATTCAGCGATTTAGGCCTTGAAATCTACAGCCCCCAGAAACCCCTGCTTTGCTCAGAAAGCATGCTGGTATAGGGATTATTTAAACACTATGACAATATAAGGAAGCATCAGAATTGTCTGAGTAACTTCCTGGTTTGTTCACAGCTCACTGCAGACTCTGCAAAGGCTGTGGGTTGCAGCGTAAGCAGGAACTATGAACGTGAGCATACTTTTTATTACTTTTAATAATAATCATTTTTGTTATTTTTGCTTACTGTTATCCAATGCATTATCTCTATCAGTGGACGCCAACCTTTTGGCACGCCACATATTGTGGACTACATCTCCCATGATGCTCTTACAGCTGAGAAAATCATCAGGGGAGATATTGTCCACAACATCTGCATTGCTGAAGGTTTCTTACCCTGATCTACATTATGCATTAATGAGGAAGAAGCCAACCCCAGCCTCGAGTGTCCCTTAACACAAATGCCCGCCCCACCGGATCTCCTTGCACTGTGAGACCTGACGAGTGCACCAATATTCTGGCGATGGTAACCACAAGACTGCAATTCCAATATCACCCTTGTCTAAACCTGAAGTGGCACACATTCATCACCATCCTTTAGAAATAATATTTACGTAGGGAAGAAAACAGATTTCAGATTGAGATACAGAAAGAATCAGTCATATTTCTAGTGTCTGCGTGGAGTCAGATTCCATTTGAGTTATTACCTCTTCCCGTTATGGTAGAAATATTCTGTAAGTTTTCAAAAGATAGAGATTCCTTTATATGTTCCATATATTTCCCCGGACAACAAATTCCTTTTCCACTGAAAGACTTTTGTGTTTGTTCATTTCATAATATTTCCATTGAAACGTCTTTTTGGTTTTCCAACATTCTAAACATGTTCTAGAGTCTCACCGGGATTTCTGGAGACACAAGGGGACATTCCTTTCTACTAGACTCCATAATATTATCCCCACTAAAATCTGTGGAAAAATACAAATATATTCACTATAAACAACTTAAAGTATACCTGTTATGTTAAATATGAGGAATACGGTGTGTCTTTGTAAAGAATATATGTTGTGTTAGCAAAATTCTGAAAATATATATATTAAAGAGACACTTTAATCATCAGAACAACTTCTTATCCGAGAAAATGCAGTGTTTACATTACAGCAATAGGGATACCTCCACTGGCCAGTCCTCAGATGGCTACTAGAGGTGCTTCCTGTGGCAGTGCTGCACAGTGTGATTGACATTCAATGTCGCTACTCTCTGCATTGAGACACTTAACTTTCAACGCATCTCTATGAGAAGATGCTGATTGGCCAGAGATGTGTTTGGCGTGTGCTGGCTCTGATCCTGGTCTGCCTCCTTCACAGTCTCAGCCAATCCAATGCTTTCCTTAGTGAAAGCATTGTGATTGGCTAAGAACAACACTTCTGATGATGTCAGCCAAGCAGGCAGATCAGGGGCAGAGCCAGCACTAGCAGACTGCAATCAAAGTAAGATTTTTACTATATTTAGGGGGGTAAAGACGGGAGGGGCTGCTTGGTTAGATGATGTTTTTAACACTACATGGTCAGGAATACATGTGTGTGTTCCTGGCCCTATAGTGATCCTTTAAATATTATTTCACTATTTCACTATACAGCTCTGACCTCCTCCTTATATATTTAAAAACACAACCATTATGTATTGTTAATACAAACAGACACTAAATGGTTGTTTCTACAAAATACTGTCTGCTTTTACTGTCGACCACCACATACAATTTACCATTTGGCATGTTTTGGACTACATGGTGCATTTTCCAATTAATTAGCATAGTAACTCCACCAGGACACGAGTAGGATGTTCACCTCACCTGGAGTGATCTCAGCAATGTATCTTTCGTGTCTCCATATACCTGACGTCAGATTTCACAGGAATTTATTAAAAATGACTTTAGAGTTTAGTATCTCCTATTAATCACTGTGGGATAGGTTAAAAACTTTCTGCAACCGTTAATTACCAGTCGTTTACAGTTACGTTTTGTGGAATGGAAATAGCTAATGTTAGAGACAAATATTTTAGTCTGCGAGTGACTGTGAGAAGCGTGGCAGCAAGACCTTACTCTTTGCCTGGCACTGAATGTCAGGTATGTAAAACATCGTTTTACAGGTTTTAAGGTGGGGACCTAATAGTAACGCCCCATAGAGCATTGTCAATGGAAAAAAAACTAATATTTGTTTTTAAAAAGGTTAACCCTTTAATTATACACATTTTATCGATCTCTGAATCTTACTGGCTATATTGTGTTGGCAGTATCTTCAGTTTTGAGTTAAGGGGCACCTGGACTGTAACACCCATCATTTGTCAGGCTGAGAGTGATGGGAGTTATGCACCATAATAATTGGATCTATTTTTGCTTCACTCTAATGACAATAATTCAAAAGTCGACCTTTGAAAAATAAATCTATCACTGCATGTATCGAAAGTGATCATACAATACATAAATAGATTAACAAAAGAGATAATTCCATTCTGGAAGGACATACATAAACTCCTTCAATCCATGAGAACATTTCCAATTGAAATATCCCCACATCTTTGTTTATAAACTTACAGGAAAATGTATCCAAAAATCAAAGAGTTTTGTTGGGTCATCTGCTTATTTCTGCTACTTCCGCAATCCCACAACATGGGAAATCATCAACTGTCCCTTCAGTTAGCGTGGTATTACAGTTCCTTTTTGAAAACAAACGTTGTGAGCTAGCTACAATATTGCCATCGGACACAAATACCACCTTACAACTCGACTGGACGATTTGGGGAGAAGATATTAGGTGTCAATATCATATTTAGTTCTTTCCCCCCAGCCGGTCACCAAACATTGTTCCATATTTTTATTATAAATTCACTTTGCACCGCATTATGGTTGCTAAATAAGGCACTACCAATAGCTAATGGTACAGTTATATAATTTCTTTAAATTATTTATCTTTTTTTTAATTTTTTTTATATAGTATTGGATGAATAACAGTACTTGTATATTTCCCCCTTTCCTTGTTTTGTTTGATATTATTATTATTATTATCATCAATATTACTATGATTGTTTGGTTATATTATTATATTTAAAACTTTCAATAAAACATTTGAAAAGGAAAAAAGAAAAATTTTGAAAAATAAATATCGTGGGGAACGGGGCCTGATAGCCGACCAGAACAGTCGCATAGTCGGGAAAATCTCTCTCATAAGCCTAAAATTGGACTTTATTGTCCCCATTTTGGCTACAATCTTGATCCCACACCTGGGGAACCTATTACCTACCTTTTGAACACAGCCTGTGGCAGATTACCTGTGGCCTGCATCTACACTCTTGGACAGAGTATGGATCCCTTGGCATAGTTTAGGTCGCAGAAGGGTGTTACTTGTAGCCTGGCTGATACATTGATATTCTTACTACACACATTATCTGCTAGGCCTACATTGTCCCACTTTACTATAGTGCTCTCCTTGCTCAAAATCCATCTGTCCACCCAGTGGATTGTGTCTCTTTTTTCACAGTTTTACAGATCTGCAGTTTACTAAAGCTTTTCCTAGGCTCACTTTGTTTACAATGCTAAAGCTGTTTTTCTGCAGCTCATTTTCTTTTTTGTATATTATAAAGAGTGCTGTATCTTCGACATTTCCTAACTTTCCATTTGTGCATTTACACACTGAATACTGCTGTGAATATACTGTTGTGAAATGTTTTGGGTCAACATGTCTGTTAAACATTACACTGCAAAAATAAAGAATTATAAAAAAATAAAGAAAAATAAATATTGTATATGTCTCCTACTAATTAATGACGATTCTTGCTGACCAAATTCATTGACATAGCTGGGCAGTGCCACCGTAATGTAAAACCAAATAAGGTGATAAGCGCACACAGATAAAAAGGATTTGTTATTTCATATACAAATCCTTCTTAACTTAAAGTTACATATATTAATCCTATACAAAAACAGAGATAAGCACAACACTCACAATTTTCTGAGCCCATTAAAGTTGGCTCTGGACTTATGGAGCATATATGTCTCCTTGTAGGCATAAGATGGATTCTCCTAGTAGTTAGGGTCCCAAAAAGTGCAGAATTGCTGGCAACTGGAACTCCAAAAAGAGGTAGGTATATAAAAACGATGTATTACTTGTATAGATAAAAAAACATAACATTGGAATAAATGCACAACGCGTTTCAGGTGCGAATGAAGGTCTTATCGATATATAAACATTCTTTATATATACACTGTTATTACAAACAATTCATCACACATGTGATAAAAAACACACCCAGTCCCAAATATGGTCCGAACCGGATACATATTGTGCCACCTCTAAGATGGTGGCGTTTACGGATACACATTTCCGTTCTTTCAGCCATATTGGTAACCTTTTTCAAGAATATGAATCAATAAAATATAAATTGAAACAAATGTATAAAATGACAGAAAGTTTGTTCTATCACTTTCAAAAGAGTCCATCATGTTGTCTCCAAATCCTTTTCAGAATGATCCTGCCCGTTGCATCTGTTCCGTTTCGTAACTTCCGGTGACCTACCGGGTCCGTAACGTCACTTCCTGTGACGTCTCCACGCAGGCTAATGCTCTTTGACGAATTTCAGCATTCATGTATATTATATTGAAGCCTCTTATGCCCGGCCAGCGGGCGCAGTTTTACAAAAGGGCATTAGTCTATATATACCATAAAAAGAAAAGTGGAAAGAAGAAAGCAGGGACTTAATATGCATGTTTTTAAAACTATATATAAGGAATTAAAACCCAAATCTATAAAAGACTAATAAAAAAGAAACTTAGATAAAAGATACTTAAATACAGAAAAAAAAGAGAGTTAAAATCACAAGGGCAAAGGGAGAAGGATGTTTCATGAAATACGATTTATTTCAAAATCCATATTGAGTCCCTTAGGAACTAAGGTGCGTAACTCAAAAATCCCTTTAGTCTCCTATGTGCATAATTTTTTAGCAGCATCTTCTCCCCTCCAATGAGCGTTAAGTTTTTCTATTGCACACAATGCTAGATGTCTTGGATTTGACATGTGCTTTTCTAAAGAGTGCTTTGATACGCTGTGATTTAAAAATCCTTTTTTAATATTCCGAACATGTTCACTAATTCTCACTTTGATTGGTCTAGATGTCTTACCTATCTATTGTAGCCCGCATGTACAACACGAAAGATAGATAACATTATGAGAGTGACTTAATTAATTATTTAATTTTATATTCTTTCTTAGTAGTGGTGGAATTAAATGTAAGAACATTTTTATTAGATATTTTTGTATTTCGACATCCATTGCACATCCCACAATGAAAGAAACCCTGATGTCTGTGTGACCAATCTGAAAATATTTTGGACGTTCATCTTTTACAAAACTTTTTGTTAAAATTTGTTTAAGGTTTCTTGCACATCGAAAAATAAATTTTGGGGCGGAGCTTGACAGCTAATGGGGTGGTCGCACTGCAGTTGAGCTCCGGTGCAAAACAGTCCAAAATCAGCCAAATTTAAAGCAACAAACTACAAATTGCTTACGTTTTAACCCCAGAGACAGGAGCTTAATATGCAGAAGATGCAGAGCCAAGCCCACGACCAAAACAGGCAACCGCATCCAGGGGATAGACCCGAAGCCTACTTGCGGCCTACACAGGAGGCAGGAGGGAGGCGGCCGACCCCTTAGCCGACAACAACCCACTCTACTATAAGTCTCCCCGGATCATCTTCCCACCCCCCACCCCCCGCCGGTGAGGTATATCCCGGCAATTAAAGCATGCAACCCAGAATGGAGACACCAACCTAAACTCACCAGCACTGCAGGACCGCCAACACATAACATGATGGAAGCCACGTGAAACACAGCACCTGAGTCCTGTCTACCCCACTATCGGAGCGGCTAGACCGCATCTTCGTGGACTTCTGGGCCAAGATCCACCAATGCAGGGGCATGCCGGAGGGAGCCCTACCGACCCCAGGGAGCCCCACACAGAAGCCTACAGTGCCAGCATGGGCCCCGAGAGGAACCCGGACAGTGGGGAGAGGGCGGACGAAACCCCGAAGCAAGCCCCAACACCCCAACCCTCGACCGCTGGTGAGTCACAAAAAAAGCCTCCACAGAGACTCATCACAGGGCTACCCCCTCACCACTCCCCAAGCATGCAGCTTACCACCAGCTAACAACTGAGTTTTCTCTCCTCGTATGGTCAACACTCAGAGACACTATCGAAAATCAAATAGTCAAGCTAGCATACTTATATTTTCATTTACCTTCTTTTAACAGTTTATTAACACGTTGGGCATTAACTTCCTAAACTCATTACATTACTGTTATGTATATAATGTGCAGCTCCCTTGCCATCACATATTAACCTTATAAGCACAGCGTGCTAACCCCTCATCACTATCCTTACTAAACTTAAGGTTAGGCACACAGCCGGTTTATTCAATGCCAAAACATGCTATCCAAAACACTCCGTGTGCCTTTACCACAGCTGTCTTTTAAAAACGTGCAGAATGTGCTCTTGGATGCCCAGCCGGTTTTCCTCACTCTTGTTAGCCATGCATGTTTTCTAGCATTATCTTCACTTTATTTTCTAATCATTAACCGTCAAGCATTTCACCCATTAGGCAGCTCCTGGTGCCAGTTTCATTCAGCTTGTTTATTTGCTAAGAGCCTAGCTCTTCGCTATTCCGGCCTTGCTCTTAACATGATTTCAAATTTAACTTTAATCTGCTTTTTATGTGTCCCATCACTGGCAACCTGGCGGCTTTTTTTGCCGCGATTATTCATTAAATTTGCAGTATAGAGGCTTCCGTAGGGGAGTAATTTACATACCCCAGTATTTTGCGCATGCGCGGGCGGCGTGGTCCTCCCTTTTTTGCCACGATTTTTTTATGATTATACTTTAGAGGCTTCCGTAGGGGAGGAGCTGTGGGAAAGGATTAGCCGTCCGTATGTAAGTGATTATTGCTTCGTTTTTCGTGCACAAACTATTTGGAGCTTGGTTTCTCCACTGAGTGTACAGTGGAGTTAAATAACAGTTTTTTGGCATATTGTTTGAGGAGAGTTTACAATATTTGCCAATAGATAATATGGCGACCGCGGGTATTTGCAGTGCGCATGCAATCATGTTAATAAGGACATTCAGTGATATATGGATTATATGTTAAAAGGATGCCTGTATATATATGGGAGAATTTATTGTGATTACTACTGTGGGTATGGTCGCAAGCTAATGGGGTGGTCGCACTGCAGTTGAGCTCCGGTGCAAAACAGTCCAAAATCAGCCAAATTTAAAGCAACAAACTACAAATTGCTTACGTTTTAACCCCAGAGACAGGAGCTTAATATGCAGAAGATGCAGAGCCAAGCCCACGACCAAAACAGGCAACCGCATCCAGGGGATAGACCCGAAGCCTACTTGCGGCCTACACAGGAGGCAGGAGGGAGGCGGCCGACCCCTTAGCCGACAACAACCCACTCTACTATAAGTCTCCCCGGATCATCTTCCCACCCCCCACCCCCCGCCGGTGAGGTATATCCCGGCAATTAAAGCATGCAACCCAGAATGGAGACACCAACCTAAACTCACCAGCACTGCAGGACCGCCAACACATAACATGAAGGAAGCCACGTGAAACACAGCACCTGAGTCCTGTCTACCCCACTATCGGAGCGGCTAGACCGCATCTTCGTGGACTTCTGGGCCAAGATCCACCAATGTAGGGGCATGCCGGAGGGAGCCCTACCGACCCCAGGGAGCCCCACACAGAAGCCTACAGTGCCAGCATGGGCCCCGAGAGCAACCCGGACAGTGGGGAGAGGGCGGACGAAACCCCGAAGCAAGCCCCAACACCCCAACCCTCGACCGCTGGTGAGTCACAAAAAAAGCCTCCACAGAGACTCATCACAGGGCTACCCCCTCACCACTCCCCAAGCATGCAGCTCACCACCAGCTAACAACTGAGTTTTCTCTCCTCGTATGGTCAACACTCAGAGACACTATCGAAAATCAAATAGTCAAGCTAGCATACTTATATTTTCATTTACCTTCTTTTAACAGTTTATTAACACGTTGGGCATTAACTTCCTAAACTCATTACATTACTGTTATGTATATAATGTGCAGCTCCCTTGCCATCACATATTAACCTTATAAGCACAGCGTGCTAACCCCTCATCACTATCCTTACTAAACTTAAGGTTAGGCACACAGCCGGTTTATTCAATGCCAAAACATGCTATCCAAAACACTCCGTGTGCCTTTACCACAGCTGTCTTTTAAAAACGTGCAGAATGTGCTCTTGGATGCCCAGCCGGTTTTCCTCACTCTTGTTAGCCATGCATGTTTTCTAGCATTATCTTCACTTTATTTTCTAATCATTAACCGTCAAGCATTTCACCCATTAGGCAGCTCCTGGTGCCAGTTTCATTCAGCTTGTTTATTTGCTAAGAGCCTAGCTATTCGCTATTCCGGCCTTGCTCTTAACATGATTTCAAATTTAACTTTAATCTGCTTTTTATGTGTCCCATCACTGGCAACCTGGCGGCTTTTTTTGCCGCGATTATTCATTAAATTTGCAGTATAGAGGCTTCCGTAGGGGAGTAATTTACATACCTCAGTATTTTGCGCATGCGCGGGCGGCGTGGTCCTCCCTTTTTTGCCGCGATTTTTTTATGATTATACTTTAGAGGCTTCCGTAGGGGAGGAGCTGTGGGAAAGGATTAGCCGTCCGTATGTAAGTGATTATTGCTTCGTTTTTCGTGCACAAACTATTTGGAGCTTGGTTTCTCCACTGAGTGTACAGTGGAGTTAAATAACAGTTTTTTGGCATATTGTTTGAGGAGAGTTTACAATATTTGCCAATAGATAATATGGCGACCGCGGGTATTTGCAGTGCGCATGCAATCATGTTAATAAGGACATTCAGTGATATATGGATTATATGTTAAAAGGATGCCTGTATATATATGGGAGAATTTATTTGTGATTACTACTGTGGGTATTTGGTATATATGTTATAATTATGCACATAGGGCTGTGATTTGAAGTGACATCATGATGTCACTTCCGGTTTCGGCCCTCTGCGGTATTACTGATGGCCATCAGCTGTAAGTAATTTGTACATGTGGGTATATAAGGGGGTCCTGGATAATGTGATGATATAGCTACCCTTGATAAAGGCTACCAGGAGGAGCCGAAACGTTGGGGGATTGTTTTTGATTCGTGTTTCTGCCCAGATAGGCTTGTGGAATTTGGTAACTATACCTGTTTAGTTGATTAGCCTATGTGGTCACTGTTGTATATTGTACATATTGTTTATACTTGTATTGTATTAATAAAAATATATATATGGATAGATACTGTGGTATCAGTTGGTGTGCATTCCTTGATTTTTGAATAATTATTGTATTGGTATTTAAGGGAGTACCGTTTTGGAATAGCACCCTTAATTGAGGTGGTAGTTACAGTAAGTGTCTCTCCACACTGTATATTGTCCATCACTGGCAACCAACATAGAGGCTTGATATGTACACCCAATCTTTGCATGGCTCAGTGGCCTTATTCTCTCAGCATATACAGGCATCGATCACGAGCATGTACACATGGGCATAGGGCCCCTCAACTACCCCACTTTATGCAAACTGCGCTAGATTCCCAGTTTGACCAGGTTAATCGTCCACAATCCAGCGGTAGAACTTAGCAAACAGTTAACGTAGAATGTGACATGTTTATATGCCTGAGCCTAGTCTCATATACACTATTCACATAGTCAGCCAAGCTCGTCAGTTATGTTGTACCTATGTTAAAAATGTACCTACCCTTATGTACCTACTTAAATACAAAATTTGTGCAAGTTCTTAAGAATACCCCATTGTTACAGATGTTTCGCCAATGCATGAGAACTGCCGTTGGGGTACCTCACGTGTGTATGTTATACTGAAATGCACTACAAAAATAAAAAAAAATAAAAAAAATTTAAAATAATAATTTTGACTTTTGGCCTATATATTCTTGTATTTCGTCCTCTTGTTGAAGGATGTGCCAATTCCTGTTAATTATTTTTTTAATAGTACCCATGTTACTGGAGAAATTAAAAATAAAGGGAATTTGGTCCTTATTTGTCTTTGTTTCCTTTATTTTATATTTAAGTAAAGGGGATCTACTTACTGGTAGATTGGCAACTATATTGCTTTGTAAATCATCACTATTGTATCCGTTCTGTTCAAATAGTTTTTTTAGAACAGCGGATTGTGCAATAAAGTCTACCTGGTTAGTACAGTTCCTGCGAATTCTCAGGAACTGTCCTCTGGGTATATTCGATGACAACTATCTAATTCAATATAGCTGTTGGCATCAACTTGTTTGAAAAAAATGTGAGTCATAAGGGCATTGTTAAAAACATAAATATTTAAATCTAAAAAAAAAAAAATAATGCTCAAATCACTGAAAGTCTTAATAAGAGAGATTCCCCAGTCATTATTATTGAGATAGTTAAAAAAACGGTTAAAAGAATCACTAGATCCTTTCCAAACAATGAAGATCTCACCTATGTACCCTTTATATAGGACCAAGTTTGCACCAATTTCATGTTCCTGATAAATAAATTGTTTTTCCCAATATGCCATAAAAATATTGGCATAACTTGGCACAAACTTGGTCCCCATCGCGCTACCTTTAACTTAAAAAATAGTTTTCAAACCAAAAATAATTGTGGTTTAAACTATTTTTATTCCCTCTAATATAAAAGCCTTCTGTTTCTCTTTATATTTATTTGATAAATCTAAATAAAATTCAACCGCCTTTTTGGTGTTCTATAATCGTATAGAGGCTGGTGACATCACTTGTAATTAGAAGATATTCGTCATTCCATTTAAAATTATTTAAAATATTTAAAAGACACATAGAGTCTTGTAAAAAGGATGGACATGTTTTAACCAAAGGCTGTAAATGGAAATCGATATATTGGGACAAACAAGATAAAACCGAATTGATTCCAGACACTATTGGTCGACCCGGGGATTAATAGAGTCTTTATGTATTTCAGGCAAGATATAAATCACTGGAATCCTTTGGTGCTCCAAAAATAAAAAAAAAGAGTATTCACTTTTGTTAAGGATGTTGTTTTCTAAACCCTTTCCTAAAAATTGTATTTTTATTTTTTTATATCATTAGTAGGATCTTTTTTTAAGTTTCTTATATGTAGTTTCATTTTGTAATTGCCTTTTTATTCCTTCTAAATACATATATTTGTCTAAATTCACTACCCCTCCCCCCTGTCTGTTTTTTTATAATAATTGAGGGGTCATTTTTCAATAAGTCTATAGTTTTCTTTTCTTTAATAGATAGATTCTGCCCAAATATTGAAAGAAGGTTTTATTTTATAAATACCCTCCAGGCAGACCCGTTCAAAGACTTTAAAGGACCACTCTAAGCACCCAGACCACTTCAGCTTAATGAAGTGGTCTGGGTGCCAGGTCCTTCTAGGGTTAACCCATTTTTTAATAAACATAGCAGTTTCAGAGAAACTGCTATGTTTATAAATGGGTTAAGCCTTCCCCCAATTCCTCTAGCGGCTGTCTCATTGACAGCCGCTAGAGGCGCTTGCGTGCTTCTCACTGTGAAAATCACAGTGAGAGCACGCAAGCGTCCATAGAAAAGCATTATGAATGCTTTCCTATGCGACCGGCTGAATGCGCGCGCAAGTCTTGCCGCGCGTGCGCATTCAGCCGACGGGGCGGATCGGAGGCAGAGAGCTCCCCGCCCAGCGCTGGAAAAAGGTAAGTTTATACCCCTTTCCCCCTTTCAGAGCCGGGCGGGAGGGGGACCCTGAGGGTGGGGGCACCCTCAGTGCACTATAGTGCCTGGAAAACGAGTATGTTTTCCTGGCACTATAGTGGTCCTTTAATATTGTCTGTTTTTAAAAACGAAGGATAAAAATTTGATTTCTTCTTAAAATTGGAATGAATAATGTCAGAGGATTCAAAATTAGATTCATCATTTAAAGTAAAGATGGATTCATTATGATTTTTCTTAAAAAACAACAAATTTTGAGGCATAATTTCCTGCTATAGCGATTTACTTCTAAAAATGTTTTGAATTTATTAACTGGGCAGCTAGGTGCAAAACGTAAAACTTTTCGTTAAAACTTTAACCTGGGTCGGTGATAAAACTTTTTTGGATAAATTTAAAGCCTGTATATCATTACTCTCTGTTTTCTTCTCTCTGATAAAAATTCTCCCTCCTCGTTTTCCTCGTCTGACCTTCTGTACCTTTTCCCTGGGTTTCTTTTGTTGTGTTTTTCCATTTTGCTCGTTGACCTAATAAAAAACTTTCTCATGTTTGTCATTTGTATCATTTCTAAGTATCTCAAAGCGGTTTCTTTAAGGAATACGGGGGTTTGGGGGTATTATGTTTTTCTATTAAAATGTGTCCTCTCGTTTCTTTCTTCTCTTCCATTTTTACATTTACATACTGAAATCTGCTGTGAATATTTTGTTGTGAAATATTTTGGGTCAACATGTCTGTTAAACAATGCACTGCAAAAATAAAGAATTATAAAAAAAGAAAGAAAAATAAATATTGTATATGTTTCCTGCTAATTAATGATGATTCTTGCTGACCAAATTCAAACAAAACTGGCACCAACATTAAAATAACGAATTAAACAAACCTACAACATCCTTGTGTGCTTGCTGTCATTAACATGGGTGGGCAGTGCCACCGTAATGGCAATACATGTCGAATACCAGGAAGTCGTAAGAAATCCAATGGAGAAATAATTAACCAGATTTATTAAAAAGTCATTATTATCAGGCTTCTTACACCATACCGCAGAACTCTCAGTGATGTGATTTTCCCAACCTCGATGCTGACTCTGCACACACTGTTCACTGTTCTGTCAGTAGTTTAGTACCCACGGAGTGTTAATAAAGTCATTTTCGTTTATTTCGCTGCCGGATGTCCTGCCATCTATTGTTTTATCTCTGTTTGAGCTACCGACCCACAGATCAGCAGTCAGGGCAATGGTCTACCACAAGGACCAGATAATTTTTTTTAAAAGCCAGAAAAGGAAAGCGTTTAAAAATACTAATAAAAGAAAGATGTGTTTAGCTTTTTGTTAGTTATTTCTCAGTTTATGGTACTCATTCTATAGACATCAGGAAGCTAAGAACACCATCTGACGCTCTAAGTCTATTATTGATACACCTGTCCGAGGCACAGAAACTCCTTGCACCATGACAACTCAATGAAGTGTTCCTTTAAACAACAGGATATATTGAAGGCTGTAAGTGAGCTTCTAATAGTCTACTGATCAAGTCTTAGGTAAGTTTATGTCTGATGATTGCCTACAATCAGACAATATCTTTAGTTTTCTGTCATGTGATATGGTCAAAAAGCCATGATATGGGTAGATTTATCCAATCATTAAAGGGACACTCCACTCTCCAAATCCACAAATGTTATTTTTTTTTTAAATCACTATTTAAACATATGTAATTTTTTAATTGGGGTTATATCTAAAAAAGCCTGCAAAACCTGCAGAACTCTTGCCTGCAGCCTTTGCAAGCCCTCAAACTCCTAACCCCACCCAGACTGTTCAATCACAGACTTCCCAATGCAGCCAAATGAGAATTCTTTTCAAGGTAGGTGCAATTGTTGCCTCTTGAGTTTAGCTCCTGTTTTACAGCCTGGTGGGTGTAACAAGGTTCATTTATAAAAAGTACAAAATACCCAATGCAGTGCACTCGCTTATTAACTAGACAATGATTACAAATCTAACAGATTGTTATAGTTTTTTTTAAAAAAACACCTCACCTAGGCAAATTTTGGTTTTTATTTATATATTTGGGAGTCCCAGGCCAACTCCTTGGTTTTGCACCCCTCCCTGTCACAGGTGCCTCATTCCAGGGCCCTATTTAGCCTTGACTTGCAGAGAGTCCCAGTAAGGAAGTATTTCCCAAGTAAGTGGATTAATCTCATAAGAGCAAGCATTAGGCTACGACTAGGATAGGACCTGCCGAATATGGGGTACTTTGACGTAGTTGGCCGGATTATGCAATGTATGATCATTTAATGTAACTAAACCCCCATTATTGTTAGTCTAGGTGAGGTGTTTTTAACCCCTTAAGGACTGAGCCAAATGTACAAGTTGTGATCAAAACAAAATGTAAACAAACCACAGAATTTGACTCTATGTCTGTTCAACTATAATTTACCTCTTTCATATTAAATGCACCCACACTTATTATATATTGGTTTGTTCAGGGGAGTCAGGGCTTTCATTCCATATCAAACATTCATATATAGAACTCCATTTTATATGAATAAAATCTAAAAAAGTTAAAATAAATTAAGACATTTTGATATTTTTCAATTTCTGCATGTCAATTTAACTGACAATGTCACAATACTGTTTGGTTTTACTGCAATAAAACATACATATTTGTATTCAGAAATGTCTCATGGTAAAACAGTAACCCCCATGTATAGGTTTTATGGTGTTTTGGAAAGTTACAGGGTCAAATATACGTCTTGTCTATTTATTTATTTTTTACATTGAAATTTCACAGATTGGTTTGCTGTGTCTAGGCTGCCTTTGAGACCGTATGGCAGCCAAGAAATGAAAATCACCCCTCAATGGCATACCCTTTGAAAAAGTAGACATCCCAGGGTATTCAAAATGGGGTATGGCCAGTCTTTTGTAGTAGCCACTTGGGCACAAATGCTAGCCAAAGTTAGTGTTCTGTGTTTTTTTTGGCAATTTTTCACATAAAAACTGTACTTTTACTTATAATATTATTGTCAGTATATAGTTTACTGCCCTGAAACACTCCTAGTTCTGTTCAGTCTCACGAGCGCCACAGTACCCCCCATGTATAGGGGTTTTGGAAAGTTACAGGGTCAACTATACGCTTGTCCATTTTTGGTTTTACACATTGAAAATTGGCAAAGTGATTTCCTGGGCCTATTTCGCCTTTGAGAGAGCATGGCAGCCTGGGTAATAACATTTCCACCGTTATGGCATACCATTTTCAAAAGTAGGCAACCCAGAGTAAAACAAATGGCAGACCTTGAGATGTTTGGTCTAGCCATTTTAACAGAAATGATGGGCCCATGTAGCAATTTCTACTTTTATTTTTGTCTTTTTAATCACATAAATTGCATTTTCACTAGAAATGTCATAATCCTGGTATTAGTTAGTGCACTAAAACCTCAGTATTTTGATTTAACACTGTCATCGGAATAGAACGATAACTACATGTACAATGTTTCCAGGTTTTTAGTATACCTGGAAAGTGTACCCCCACATACACTTTGATCTGAAGGCAGAAAGAGGCAGATAGATCTTTGACTCAGATACTGTGGTATTAACCCTGTGATTAGTTTTTTGCTTTTTTTTGTGAAGGCACATTTCAAGTACTACAAAGGTAGTATTTTGAGTTGTTTGGTGTAGCCACTTTAGAATGGCTAGCATAAACAGGGACAGGCCAAGGTCAGGGGAATCCAGAAGTCAGAGTAGTCGGTAAAACAAGCCAATGGGTCGGTACAGGCAGCTAACGAAGCGTAGTCAGGATAAGCCAGGGTCAGGGAATCCAGGGAAATCAAGCAAACTGCCAAAGTACCATACAGAGTGATTTAGTAGTTCAGCTATGTATGGTAGACTTTGAAACAGTCTGTTATGCAGAGGGTGGGTAGGGATGGACAGGAGGGGCAATAATAACTGGAGTCCTTTCGGACTCCTCTTTTCCGGCAAAAACAGCATTTTCGTTGGGGTGACCTTTTACAGGGTGTGGGGGGATTCGGGAAGGGAAATGTTTGCTGAAAAGTCGTTGGACATCTGATTCCAAAGGAGGGTTAAGATTTGGGGTCTGGGCAAATATAATTTGAGACACAATTTGGACCATAAACTCTAGAAATGGGCATGGCCTACCTACGGCTTCCTTTTTATAAAGCACATAGGCATTGGAAATTGCAATCTGGGTTATGTAAATTGCAATTTTCTTGTACCAGGTCCTACTCTTCTGGTTCCCCAGATAGGGCTGTATGCACTGATCAGCCAAGTCTACTCCCCCCCATAATCTTGCTATAGTCTACAATGCACTTTGGCTTCTCCAGCTGCTCAGTTCCACCTCTCACAGACACTGGCACTGAAGTTTCGTCGTGCATTGTAGACAACATGTACACATCTTTCCTATTGGTGAAGCGAAGGGCAAGCAACTCATCCTGGCGGAGCGCTGAAAGGAAGGCTCTACTGCGTCTACCTCTTGCCAGGGTTTGGGGGAAACCTCTACGATTCTTACGCACTGTGCCACAGGCTACGGTCTCAAAGCAAAATAGAGTTTTAAATAACTCTATGCTGGTGTAATAGTTGTCAACCCATAGCCTGTATCCCTTATTTAACAAGGGAAGGATTAGGTCCCATACTATCTTGCCACATGTACCCACAGAATCAGGGCATCCTGGTGGGTCAAGATGGCTATCCTTCCCCTGATAAATACGAAACGCCCATGTATATCCAGATATGGATTTACACAATTTATAACATTTTACACCGTATCGGGACCGTTTAGAAGGGATATACTGCTTAAAAAGTAATCTACCCTTAAACTTCATTAACGACTCATCTATACAAATATTTTCTTCAGGGACATAATTTTGGGAGAATTTGTCTGACAGGAGTTCAATTAGGGGCCGAATTTTGTACAGCCTGTCAAACAATGGGTCGTTTCTTGGAAACGCAGCAGCTGCTCATAGCGATCCCTCTTCATAACCCCAGGGAAAAGAGGGGTAGCCAGGATGGGGTGCTTGTACCAGTAGGACCTGAAACTCGGCTTTTTGACAATGCCCATAACTAGAGTTAGGGCCCCAAATTTGCGCATTTCTGCGAGATCCGTGGGGTGCCACATATTACGCCAATTGTAATGTGACCCCAGATTCGCAGTCAGATATTGGTTGGCAAATAAATTGGTTTGCTTAACCAATAACTGAAATACTTTCTCTGACATGAACAAATCAAAATATTTTAGAGGCTCCCAAGCATCTACCATAACAGTGATGCCAGGGGTCGCCATAAATGGGGGAATATCTGGGATTGTCAGGATTGGGGGCACCCAGTCTCCATCTGGCATTGGGCTTGCTGAGCGTCCTCTTGTTGGTGGCATTGGCGGATCCAGGGGGGGGGCAATTGCCCCCCCCCCGAGAAATCCGCCGGTCTCCCTCCCCTGCCAGCCGTGCAATGTGCCTGCGGACCGGGGAGGAAGATCAGAGATCTCCCTCCCCGGTCCGCAGGCACCGTGCTTACAGCCGGCGGGGGAGGGAGGGAGAGGGAGGACCCGGAGCTCAGTCTGCAGCTCCTCCGGGTCCTCCTCTCTCGAGATTTGGAGCGTTGCCGCGGTTACCTCTGCAACGCTCCAAATCTCGCGAGAGTGAACTCTAGCCCGGGAGCGCGGGCTAGAGTTCACTCTCCACACTGGACCACCAGGGAATCCCACTGGGACCACCAGGGATCGTCCCCCCTCCTCCTAGTAAAGGTAAGAAGGGAGGGGGGACATAGAATATTTATTTTATTAAATAAAAAAAAATTATTAAAAGCCTCCTTCCCCCCCAATTACACACACTGCCCCCCCATACCACACACTGCCCCCATTATACACACCGCCCCCCATACACACACTGCCCCCCATACCACACACTGCCCCCATTACACACTGCCCCCCCATACCACACTGCCCCCCCATACCACACACTGCCCCCCATTACTGCACACTGCCCCCATTACACACACTGCCCCCCATTACACACACTGCCCCATTACAGGGGGGCAGTGTGTGTGTATGGGGATAGTGTTTGTGGGGCAGTATGTGTAATGGGGGGGGGGGAGGAGGTTTTTTTATAATACATTTTTAAAATAAATATTCTGCCCCACAAACACTGTCCCCATACACACACTGCCCCCATACACACACTGCCCCACAAACACTGTCCCTCCATACACACACTGCCCCACAAACACTGTCCCCATACACACACACTGCCCCCATACACACACTTCCCCACAAACATTGTCCCCATATACACACTGCCCCTCCATACACACACTGTCCCCATACACACACTGCCCCACAAACACTGTCCCCCATACACACACTGTCCCCATACACACACTGCCCCACAAACACTATCCCCATACACACACTGCCCCCCATACACACACTGCCCCACAAACACTGTCCCAATACACACACACTGCCCCACAAACACTGTCCCCATACACACACTGCCCCACAAACACTGTCCCCATACACACACTGCCCCACAAACACTGTCCCTGACATACACTGCCGCACTCACACACTTCACCCTTAACACACACCACTGCTCCTATACCCTATATCCCAGCAGACCCCAGGTAAGTTGTCAAACTGTTCTTAAAAGGTATGACTACTTACTCTGGGGGTGGAATCTTGGCACTACTGACACCATAACTACTACACTGAGCTGTAGTGGTTATTGTGCCTGGATTATTTATTTAAATAATCTACAAGTGCCCCTCCCGAGATCAGGCTCTGGATCTGCCACTGGTTGGTGGTGGTGGGGCACCATCACTAGAGGAGTCAGTCAATGTCAGAGGCCGTGATAGTGTCACTGTCTTGCAGAGTGTCACTATCACTGACTGCCAGAATGGCGTACGCCTCCTCGGCCGAGTAGCGACGTGCTATTCTAGCGGGGGACCACTCAAAATTAATAAAAAAAAATCTAAGGGGGAAATTCTAAGGGGAAAATTCCTAACTGCCTAACACCCTACTACCTACCCTCAAAAACCCACAATAAAAATAAATGTACTGATCGCAGTTTAGGCTGATGCGACCAGTACTGAAAGGGTTAATTTTTTTACATTTTTTAATTTTAATAAAAATAACCCCCCAAAAAAGTCAGCCTGATCAGAGAACCCTCTGATGACAGTGATCACTGGTACAATACTGTACAGTAGCGATACTGTAAAGTACAGTGATCATGGCAGCGGGGAAAGGGTTAAGGGAGATTTGGGTTGCTGACAAAAAAAAATAAAAAATAATAGTACAAATGTACTAAAATCCCTAAACAGGCTGATCACAGTGTTAAATGCTGTGACCAGCACTGGAAGGGTTACATTTTTTTTTTTACTTTGTCTTTATTTTTGACAATTCTTTCTCCTACAGGGCTCTCCAGCAACGATCTCTCTCCCTCTCTCTCTCAGATCGAAGTGAGGTGAGGAGAGGGGCAGAGACAATGTGTCAGCCAGTGATTTAAAATCATTGGCTGACACATTGTAACAGTGATCACAGTGACTGGCTGTCACTGTGATCACAAACTGCAGATCACTACGGATTGGCCACAGGGCACCTGCCTGGGATTGGATCGGGGAAACGTGGGTGGGCTTAAACACCGCGGCGTGCTATGCCGCCGTAAAGGCGTTTAAGCCCATTAACGTCGGGAAGGCATAGCACGCCTTAACGGCGTTAACAGGTTAAATAAAACTTTTACAATCTCTAAGATTTGAAATTATTGTTTAGTGAATAAGTGAATGCGCTGGATTGTGTATTTGGTATAAGAAATACACAATAGAAGGGAAAAGGGCGCTATACACAAAATACTACAACTGGTGCAGCTTAAAAACACCTCGGTGTACAGTCACTTATTACACCAAATGAAAGATATAGTGAACAGAAAAAAAGGTGAAAGCGCACAAACAGTGGAATATTTTACCTTTAAAATCTTGTATAGGTCCTATTTTCAGCAACAGACAGTAACTGTGGACACTATGTATAATATATACAAGAAAAGAACATAGTGTATACTGCTGAAATCTATTTACAATATGTGGAGAATAAAAAAGGTTCACTCACACTTTGCAGAGCCACATAAATTAGGCTCTGGACTGTAAAGGTATTTCATCCACCAAGGGATACACTGGATCTGATCCTCCTCTTAGATGTTTGTAATAAGTTTTTCTTAGCAGGAACTCAGGAACCAGGTAAAGTGAAGTGCTAAAATAAACATTTATTTGGTATAAAATAATAAAAGCAGAAATGGCTGACAATGGCTGAATGGCTTTTATTTATTTTTTTATTATTTTATACCAAATAAATGTTTATTTTAACACTTCACCTTACCTGGTTCCTGAGTTTCTGCTAAGAAAAACGTATTACAAACATCTAAGAGGAGGATCAGATCCAGTGTATCCCTTGGTGGATGAAATACCTTTACAGTCCAGAGCCTAATTTATGTGGCTCTGCAAAGTGTGAGTGAACCTTTTTTATTCTCCACATATTGTAAATAGATTTCAGCAGTATACACTATGTTGTTTTCTTGTATATATTATATATAGGGTCCACAGTTACTGTCTGTTGCTGAAAATAGGACCTATACAAGATTTGAAAGGTAAAATATTCCACTGTTTGTGCGCTTTCACCTTTTTTTCTGTTCTCTGTGTATTTTGTATATATTGGCCCCAGCAGCACCCTATAATGTATGCATGTTCAGGTGAGTGCAGCCCTCTTGGTTTCATTCATTTATAAATATGTGAAAATGTATATTCTCCCATAAAGCACTTCAGCAAGCTGTAGTACTTTAGTAAACTGGAGCGTCCCTTTAAAATTCAAACTTTTTAAGTATTCCTGACCTTCTGAATACCTGTCTCGGGATGTACATCACTTATTTTGCTTTAGGAGACAAACTTATTAAGACACAGATTTTCTCACGATAAAGAAAATAAGGAAAATGAATTTCTGCAAACATATGTTTCCAATAAATATTTATGAGAAAAACTGAACGCAATCTGTTAGGAAATGTGGTTGCCTAAACAAAGCTAAGAGTTAAGCATGATTTACATTGATATAAATACAGTTTGAAATAAACAGAGCCCAAACATTTTATACAAAAAAACCCTGAAAACCTTGATTCATGTAAATCAGAATTACGAATGCAGCACATCCCATTTCATTAATCCAAATTCGATGTTTCAATATATCCCAGGCCTCATTTTGTGTGTTTAATTGATTTTAATTAAATCACCCTAATTGTATCATCTTAAAACTAAAGAAACGACATCCTAAACTTAGCGAGGCACATGTTTATGCTATAGGAGATATTGTCTTAAAGGCCCTTTAAACAGAAAAGCTTCCTACTGTATTTCACATCAATTTTAACAGATTTATTCTGCAAAGCAAATTTGATGGGATCAAACCGGATTACAGAAAGTAGGAATTCATTTTAATCTCTCATCTGATTAGAGAAAATATGACATTTTGGACTGATCTGCAAACTAATGTCATTTTTCCTTTTTCAAATGATTCATACGTCTATATATATATATATATATATAAAAAATACTATTGCTCATTAGGAAATATTCCCAACTGTGGCATTTACTTAAATACCATGCTTGATTCATGGTTAGTGAAAGCAAACAGTGTTTGGTAAAATGACTTATCTGAAGAAGCAAATACCTGATATATTGTTCTCTGCTGTGGTCCAAATGACATCAGTTTTATAAAAATACTTCATTTTACATCATTTTTGCCATTCACTATTATTTTATATAGAAGGATGGAATAGGGCTGAATACGTCTTTTGTTTTAGGCAGTTTTGGAGAATACACATGAGGGTTTATCCACTAAATACCCTCGATTATGCAATGTAAAGCGCCAAGCTGGGGCTGAAGCTGAGTTGGAGAATATTTTTCCAGGAAATGTTCCATAAATTTACAATTCAGTTTTCAATCCATCACAATTTAGTGTTTAGTAAGTCCCACTGGGATATTTGTTAAACCGGTGATAGTGGATAACCGACGGGTAAAATATAAAAATAGAAAATAACCATACGAGAAAAATAGAATTGACTTTTTTTCTTTCTCAAACTGTCTATTTTTTTTCTACAATTTTGCATTTTTCTTGTCAATACAGTATTCCTGGCTTATTGCATAAATCTAATCACATGTTCAAATTAATATATATATATTAAAGTAAAGCTCAATATATGAAGTTTATTGCACCCCTTGTACACAGTCACAATAAAAACCTTTCTACCAAGTAACAAGGTACGGTGCTCATAAGGGACAGATGTATTCAGTTTGGTATGTCATGAGTTGTACACAAGACATTTTACATAGTTAAAAGTCCTGAAATAGCTTCATTTATTTACAGAGAGAAGTTGCTATTTGACATTGTTGCCTTTGTTTTTATCACCCCATATAGTGCAGGTAAAGCATGACTTGCTGCCATTAACATCAGACAAAAAAAAAAAGTTTTGTTATTGGTTTATGAACATGTTATGTGTTTGGTAAAGTGTTTACTTTGAGTTGTACCTTTTCCAACACATTCCTCGTCTCCTTACTTATTCGTTTATTTCCTCTTCTCTCTCTCTCTTTATCTCTTTCCCTTTATTTTATTTTTTTATCTTTATATTTCCTGACCTTCCCTACTTGTTCCTTTCTGTTTTGCCTGCTCTTGGGCAACAGACTCCTCTCTCTGTGAAGGTGTCTTTTGGGCAATCGGATGACCTTCCCATTGTAGGTGAAGCCTCTAGCCAATTCTCACCAGGGAGGTTTGGGAGGTGGGATTAGAGGGGAGAGATGGAATTCTGTTTTGCTGTCTATGCTATGGTTCGTGTCATACAATCATATTGTGTTTATTGTAGTTGTTTTATAACAAATATTTGTGTCTTTGATACAATAAACATTTATTGAAAACAAACACATATCAAACTATCGGGCATTAAATGCAGAGTTTCTTTCACTTGTCAATATTTTAGTTTTTGCTTTGTGCACCCATATATCTGCAGCTATTGAGGTTTTGCAAGATTCTAATGCGTTCATGGGTGGAAATGAAGGGGGGCTGATTAGGTTCTCAGGAGGAAGTGGGACAGCCGCAGAGGAAGTACGAGCTTGTACAATCTTCTGCAGTGAGCCTCAGAGCTCTCTCTGAAACAGCAGCAAAAGTAACCATTTTCACCTGTTAAAAATAACAGAAAAAGCAAAGCGAGAAAGACAGAAAAAAAAACGAACAAATTTGTGTCAATATTTCTTTCACTTGTGTTGCTACAACACAGAGCATTTGTTTTTATTCAAGTGGTTCACAGCTGAGTTAGCTTACTGTACAAACAGACTGGATGGAAAAATATCATGAAAACAAAGTGACAATGAAAGGCTTGGAGTGAGGCTGACATACAGGCCCTATTAAGAGAACAACAGATTTAACTAACCCTGGCCCTGAATGGGTTAATTCTGTTTCCAGTCTCAGAATCTTACTAGCACAGCTCTGATACTGGGCTCTGTTTTCCCAGTGTTATATAGCCCTGTCTATGGATCCAATACCTGTTAGACAAATCCGGGGAATATGTGGCATTTTAGGGCTCTTTCAATAGGGACTTGGCTGAAAGTGCAGCTATTCCACCACGAGTTTGGCTAAATGTTTAGAATGACAGATTCTCCCAATCACAGTCACTCACGGTGCCGGTACCTACCTAATCCTAAAGTTATAATGGGGAGAGAGGAAATAATGTACCTGCAATGCTCGCTAATATGAAATAATTTGGAACTTACTATATTCTAGAGAAAAGGTTTATTTTACTGTTTTGGATGTTTTTCCCACAATTTATTCCATGTTGGCCAGTTTGCCAGTTTTTCATTAGAACATTGTCGGGGGAGGGGCAGGATTATCACTGTATTGTTGCACGGTCCTTTTATAAAGGGACAGGGCCATGGATCTATTACTCTCTCACCTCCTGGGTCAGAGATTGTGCCTTGCCATTCCAATTTGCTGTAGAATATGACACACACTGATACATACTGACACAATGATATTCTCTGACACATTACACACTGACACACACAATGATATATACGGACACACCCTGACACAATGATACACACTGACACACGCTGTCACACACTGATACATTACATACTGACACACATTGACACACGCTGGCTAATTCACACATTGATACACACTGACACACACTGACACATGCTGGCACTCACTGATACATTACATACTGGCACACACTGACACACGCTGGCTAATTCACACATTGATACACACTGACACATGCTGGCACTCACTGATACATTACATACTGGCACACACTGACACACGCTGGCTAATTCACACATTGATACACACTGACACACACTGGCACACACTGAAACATGCTGGCTAATTCACACATTGATACATACTGACACACACTGATACATACTGGCACTCACTGATATAAACTGACACACGCTGACACACGCTGACACACACTGACACACACTGATACATTACATGCTGACACACTGACACACTGACAAATTAAAATGCTGAGAGAGATGCTGGGGGGCCCAATTTATCTCCCTAACTAATTGATTAATATATAGGTCCTGGCAATGGGAGCAAGAATAATAACAGCAGCCACACATGATGTTACCTGCCCACAAGTCTGACTCCCATCAATCTCAGGAAGGCTGGCACATGTATGTCCTATTGTCCTAGTGATTTGTAAGATAATCACATATGTGCACTCTAATGATTAATCTGAAGATATCTAATCATGTGGCAAGTTCAGTTTTTACGTGTTTTGTTTTTGTTTATTGTTTAACTTCCCTCAAAATTTTTACAAAACATTTGTACATTTTGTAACTAGGCAAAACTTGCGTGCCATCAGAAAAAGCAGAACAAAGTATTTCAATTGTGTTCATCTAACATCCTTATATATATGTATGTGTGTGTAATTAAAAGACAATAAAGTATAATTTTATTATTATTATTATTATAACATTCACACAGGACACTATGAGTCATTTGCTATTTGTAAAACATGAGTTTACATTTTTTTTTAAGTAATAACTTTGTTAGATTCTAAAGCAGAAATTAATAAAACCTTTTCAGTTGTGTGATCGAGTTACTGGGTGCCACATACAAATCAAGTGATAAAGTACCAGAAGCAATTTGGCCAAATTAAAATGTGTCAGAATCTTTTTATTCACGTGTAGTAGAGTTGAGCGAACACAAACTGAAAAGTTGGTGTTCGAACCGAACATTAGATTTTTTGGACTCCGGACCCGAACACGGACATATCACTGTATGTTCGGGTTGGAGTTCGGTGTTCGGCGATTTAATGGCGCGGTTTCAAAGGCTGCAAGGCAGCCAATCAACAAGCGTTTGACTCGTGTGTCCTTAGAAGCGATCACAGCCATGCCTACTAATGGCCCAGCCTCTATATATAAGCTGGAGTCACGTAGCGCTGCACGCACATGCGGTCTTATTAGTGTAGGGAGAGGATGCTGCAGCTGTGAGGGACAGCTTAGGAAAGAATTCTGCAAACTAGTACATTAGTGGGGTGGGGTGCACTTCATATCTGAGAGTCAAATAGAAGCTTCAAATACCGCGGTTACATCAGAGTTTTAAAAAGTTATTTTTCTTTTGGTGCAAAAATTAGTGGGGTAGTACATTAGTGGGGTGCACTTCATATCTGAGAGTCAAATCGAAGCATCAATTAGTGTGCTTACAGCGCACTTGTAAACATTCTAATTGTTTTGCTGCTAATCTGCTGCTTACATTGGAGTTTTAAAAAGTCACATTTTTTTATTTTTTTGGCGCTAAATAGTATATTTGGGGTGTTCACTTCATATCTGAGAGTCAAATCAAAGCGTAACTTTGATTCGAATTTACTACATCGGTCACTTGTAATATTGTTTCACACCTACAACACTTGTTACACAAATCTAAGTGATAGAAAACAGATTGATATTTTCTATACTAGAAACTACCAGATAACAAGCTGCTATATTTAAACCAGTTATCAATAGATAAGAGGTACTTCAACAATATTGTAATTCTGTCCTTTGCAGACTTTACATGCTGAAAAAACACAAGTTCCAACTGATGTGGCTTTCTGCAGTGTGCATACCTGCAGTGGGCAAGGAGGGCAGGGTTGAGGAGTAGGTGGAAGATGATGTGAAGGATGATGATGATGATCCTAGAACCCACATGGAATCAAGGTCATGCGAGTGACGTGTGCAGTTTGGAGGAAGAGGTGCTGGTTGCACAGAGGCACCAGCACAGAGGCACCAGAGGGAGTAGGGTGCAAAAGCGGAGCGGCCGTCCCCTAGCGCTCGTCAGCATGTATTAGCTCGAGAATTACCAGTTATCCAAGTAATACATGTAGCGATCAAAGGATCCATAATAGACTTGAGCGAACCCGAACTGCAAAGTTCGGGTTCGTACCAGATTTAACGATCCATTCATAGTTTCACAGTGAGGTGGGCAGTCCGGTGACCAGGACCCAGACACTGTCTGGGTGTCGGTCGGACGACCGGGACCCAGTATGCCTAATGTTGAAGTTAGGAGTCACAGTGTGTAATAGATTAGCAGGGTCTGGTGCAGGGTAACCGCATGCCCCCTGGTGTCGAGCACCAGCATTTGTGCAGCCACATAACAGGACCCTGATGCAGCTTCAGTAAAAAGAGTACTTGATACCAGACTGATCCGCAACTTGGAACAGGATGAGACATTCACTGTAGCGGCTGTGCTCACTTTTAGCATTGTTACCCTGCTGCTGCTCGCCTGTCTGTGCTGTAGTGTAACTTCGGCCTTCCCACTCACCGCCTCATGAGACTTTGAAAGCAGCAGCAGGCGATAGTGGAGTTTCAGCTGCAGCATGCATGGGTCAGTGGCTCTGCACCAGACTTCCCTCCAATTGATCAGAGTTAAAGGATTTCAAGTGGACTCATTACAATTACAGGGCCTCTAGAGAGTCCTGTATTGTTATGTCGTCACTACCTTCTCGCGTTGGGAGTGGTTCATTTGCACGCCTGCTGCCTTCCTTGCATGTGGTAGCCATTTCTCAGTGTCCCTGTACAGAATGGAACCCTGATTCCCCATTACCCGTGGTCACCATGGTAGGTGCAGAAACTGGCATTGAAAGTTGATATGGATGACATCCGCATGCAAAGCCGCCACCACGGGGATGTGCGATTTGCCCATGGTTCTCTAGAGTCAACAAAGTTCCTGCACAACTTTAATGTCAACAGCTACTCTGTGGAACAGAGTTGTCTTTTTTTATATGTCCCAATTTTTGGGGGGCTACCCCAATTAAAAAACCAAAAATAAATATATATATATATATATATATATATATATATATATATATATAAATAAATAAAAACAGTGTTGGCTACCTCATCCTCCTCCTCCACCACCGCCACGGTCACCGCCTCCTCAACCTATGAGTCACTTTGTATAACCTAGGAACACATTAGCAGAGGCTTGTGAAGGCCTTTTCTCCATGCATCAGGAGTTGAGCATTTCTCCATGCATCAGGACTGCAAGAAATGCACCGCAGGCCGCAAATGTTACTTTATTTGTATGTCCTAATATTTTGTGGGCTACCACAATAAAAAAACAAAAAAACAAAAAAACCATAAAATACAGTGTTGGCTACCTCATCCTCCTCCTCCTCCACCGCCACGGTCACCGCCTCCTCAACCTATGGGTCACTTAGTATAAATTATGTACACATTAGCAGAGGCTTGTGAAGGCCTTTTCTCCATGCATCAGGAGTTGAGCATTTCTCCATGCATCAGGACTGCAAGAAATGCACCGCAGGCCGCAAATGTTTCTTTATTTGTATGTCCCAATATTTTGTGGGCTATCACAATAAAAAAACAAAAACATAAAATACAGTGTTGGCTACCTCATCCTCCTCCTCCACCGCTGCTTCCTCCTCCACCGCCATGGTCACCGCCTCCTCAACCTATGGGTCACTTAGTATAAACTAGGTACACATTAGCAGAGGCTTGTGAAGGCCTATTCACCATGCATCAGGAGTTGAGCATTTCTCCATGCATCAGGACTGCAAGAAATGCACAGCATGCCGCAAATGTTTCTTATTTTATATGTCCCAATATTTTGTGGGCTACCACAATAAAACAAAAACAAATAAAAAACAGTGTTGGCTACCTCATCCTCTTCCTCCACCGCTGATTCCACCTCCACCGCCACGGTCACCGCCTCCTCAACCTATGGGTCACTTAGTATAAACTAGGTACACATTAGCAGAGGCCTGTGAAGGCCCTTTCTCCATGCAGTTGAGCTCAGTTTGAACAATGAAAGAGAATACCCTGCACTCCAACCCTCTCTCAAATGGATAATTCTGGTGATCCTCCTGACAGCCATGCTTTAGATTTTGATTTATGTTCTTCCAAAGCTAAAATCAAAGCTTCCATCTAGTGCTATTTTATGGCTCAGCTGTAATTTTAATTTTTATGTTATTTTAAGTGATTTCCCTATCCACATTTGTTTGCAGGGCACTTGTCCAACTCTTACCCCCATTTTACTTGCTTTTGCAACTCTCTATCTCTTTCAAGGAGTTTTTTAGAGGGATTTTTGTGGCCAAAAGTTTGGGTCCCCATTGACTTCAATGTGGTTCAGGTTCGGGGTCAAGTTCGAACATCCAGGAATCCGCTCAACTCTAACGTGTAGCTATTTGCAGAGAAAAACAAAAATATGAATTTTCATCTTGTGACAACATTTCACTTATTTACTTATCTTAGAATGTTAACCTTCTTCTATCACTCAGTGACAATTCTTCTGCCATCAGTCAGTGACATGAAAAAATTAAGCAATTCAAATAATGGATAGAAAATCACACCTAGTTCTCACAAATATGGACTTCATGGAGTTATAGGGACACTCCAGACCCTCAAAAGACTTTAACTTGCTGAAATGCTGTGTGAAATGTGTCCTCTTTAGTTTTAATTTTAGAAAATGTGCAGTTTTCAATAGAAATATTATTAATAACCTTGTTATCCCCCGCCTTTCCTGCTGTCAATCAGATAACCAGTCCTGTTGCTTCCTGGTTTGATTAGCTCAGTGGAGATAAACTCAAGATGCAGCAATTGCCCAGACCACCAGCCTTGCAAAGACTTCTCATTGAGCTGCATTGGGAAGTCTGTGATTGGACCACCACAGAAAGTCTGGGCGGGGTTAGAAGGAGAGGGACTAATAAAGATTTCAGACAAGATAAATGCAGCTTTTATGAGCTGTTTTTAGATTCACCCAGTTTAAAAAATGCTTAATTAAATGAATGCATTGTTTGATTTTGGGGAATATCTTCTAAACAGTGATATTTATTTATTGTATTTATAATATTTTTACCCATCCCTAGCTGTTAACAAAATATCTCTTCAATTTGTGTTGTATAATTACTTATATATTACAAGATCATTATTATTATGATTATATACATATGTTATAAATACATTGATAATTACTTACAAGTATACATAATTATGTAATGATCATTTGATGCCTACTTGGGTTTTAATTCAGACACTGTTGCACTTTTATATCGTATGAACCTTATGCTCTTAAATAATTTATTCTGAGACGGTTTTGGTCAAAATAGTTGATAACATGTTAGTTAAAATTATTTTATATCTAGCAGACTAGGTGACATAGCTTCCTTTTACTCTGTTTGGTGCACAATGACATGCTAGCTATATAAACAGAAACCAACCCCATTTTCCATGTGTTATATAATGACCGAGTTTTGTTATTCTCTTTTTTTCTATGTCTTTTATTCTTTTTAGACCGCTGTTGTCGGGTTAAGGGAACACAGTGTCCTACATACCTTTCGATAGCCACTATAACAACATAATTTCAATGTTTGAACAAGCAAAGATATCGTTTAAAGAGGCATTAAGCAGGAATCACAGCAAGCTCTTTCACTGTTTATCTATATATCTGTTATATGTTTCAGTGAATGCCTTGCCTTCAATAGAATGTACCTTTAACATGGGTTTCTGAACTTGGAAAGTCGCTGCGTATTCATTACTGTTGGTTATTTAAGACACTAGCAAGGCATCAATCATGCTACAGGACAAAGGTATTACTCCTTAAATCCCAATGTCATAGCATTCTGCCATCCTCTGTTAACAGGTTTATAAATCCTGCACAGAGCAATCTCTGTCTAAGAAACAGATACATATTTTCAGATCCTTTGCTGTGGAATCTATATTTTATCATGGTGGAATGAGGTATAATTAGACTCGCAAGACGAAGCCAGAACTTTGGGTTTGATGGGTAAATGGATTTTTTCATTTTTGTTAATGAGTACATGCTCACAACCCATACAAACTGCTCTGCTCATCTGACATTATCGGTGTGCTGGGAGAGGACCTGGGGAAATAGTTACATAGTTACATAGCTGAAAAGAGACTTGCGTCCATCAAGTTCAGCCTTCCTCACATTTGTTTTTTGCTGTTGATCCAAAAGAAGGCAAAAAAACCCAGTTTGAAGCACAATTTTGCAACAAGCTAGGAAAAAAATTCCTTCTTGACCCCAGAATGGCAGTCAGATTTATCCTTGGATCAAGCAGTTATTACCCTACATTGAAAGATTATATCCTTGAATATTCTGTTCTTGCAAGTATGCATCTAGTAGCCGTTTGAACATCTGTATGGACTCTGATAAAACCACTTCCTCAGGCAGAGAATTCCACATCCTGATTGTTCTTACAGTAAAAAACCCTTTCCTTTGCCTTAGACGAAATCTTCTTTCTTCCAGTCTAAACGCATGGCCTCGTGTCCTATGTAAAGGCCGGTTTGTAAATAGATTTCCACACAATGGTTTGTATTGGCCCCGAATATATTTGTATAATGTTATCATATCCACTCTCAGGCGACGTTTTTCTAAACTAAATAGGTTTAAATTTGTTAACCTTTCTTCATAGCCGATATGTTCCATTCCTTTTATTAATTTTGTAGCCCGCCTCTGCACTTTTTCTAGTGCCATATGTTTCCTTCTTTAGAACAGGTGTCCAAAATTGCACAGCATGTTCAATATGGGGTCTTACCAGTAATTTATAAAGAGGCAAAATTATATTCTTGTCCCGAGAATGAATGCCCTTTTTCATGCATGACAATACCTTACTGGTCTTGGCCACTGCTGATTGACATTGCACATTGTTGCATAGTTTGTTGTCTATAACAATTCCCAAGTCCTTTTCATGTGTTGTTATCCCTAATTCGCTTCCATTAAGGGTATACGTTGCTTGTGTATTCTTTACGCCGAAGTGCATAACTTTGCATTTTTCAACATTAAATTTAATCTGCCATTTGAGTGCCCAGTCCCCCAGTCTATCTAAATCCCTCTGCAGCAAAGTAATATCTTGCTCACATTGTATTGTTTTACAAAGTTTGGTGTCATCTGCAAACACTGAAACATGACTTTCAATGCGGTCTTCAAGATGTTAAATAGAAGGGGTCCCAGAACAGACCCCTGAGGGACACCACTTGCCACCTCTGTCCAGCTTGAAAATTTACCATTAATGACAACTCTTTGTACTCTGTTTTTAAGCCAATGTTCTACCCAAGAACAAGCATTTTCATCTAGACTGATTTCCTTGAGTTTGAACACTAATCTATTGTGTGGAACTGTATCAAATGCCTTCGCAAAATCCAAATAGATCACATCCACGGCACCACCCTGATCTATACTTCTACTTACTTCTTCATAGTTACAATGCACAATGCAATTCTCTGTCCCCACAAGCAAATTGCAACTACTGTCCAGAAGTGTAACTCCCACCAGTCTTCGGTGTGTATATCTATCTATCTATCTATTATTATTTTTATAAAACGCCAACAAGTTCCGCAGTGCTGTACAATGGGTGGACTAACAGACACGTATTTGTAACCAGACAAGTTGGACACACAGGAACAGGGGGATTGAGGGTCCTGCTCAGTGAGCTTACATTTTAGAGGGAGTGGGGTATAGTGACAGTAACAGAGGGATTGAAGGCCCTGCTCAGTGAGTTTACATGCTAGAGGGGGTGGGGTATAGTGACACAGTAACAGTGGGATTGTGGGCCCTGCTCAGTGAGTTTACATGTTAGAGGGAGTGGGGTATAGTGACAGTAACAGAGGGATTGAGGGCCCTGCTCAGTGAGTTTACATGTTAGAGGGAGTGGGGTATAGTGACACAGTAACAGAGGGATTGAGGGCCCTGCTCAGTGAGTTTACATGTTAGAGGGAGTGGGGTATAGTGACAGTAACAGAGGGATTGAGGGCCCTGCTCAGTGAGTTTACATGTTAGAGGGAGTGGGGTATAGTGACACAGTAACAGAGGGATTGAGGGCCCTGCTCAGTGAGATTACATGTTAGAGGGAGTGGGGTATAGTGACACAGTAACAGAGGGATTGAGGGCCCTGCTCAATGAGTTTACATGTAGAGGGAGTGGGGTATAGTGACACAGTAACAGAGGGATTGAGGGCCCTGCTCAGTGAGCTTACATGTTAGAGTGAGTGGGGTATAGTGACACAGTTACAGAGGGATCGAGGGCCCTGCTCGGTGAGTTTACATGTTAGAGGGAGTGGGGTATAGTGACACAGTAACAGAGGGATTGAGGGCCCTGCTCAGTGAGCTTACATGCTAGAGGGAGTGGGGTATAGTGACACAGTAACAGAGGGATTGAGGGTCCTGCTCAGTGAGTTTACATGTTAGAGGGAATGGGGTATAAGGGATTGAGGCCCTGCTCAATGAGTTTACATGCTAGAGGGAGTGGGGTATAGTGACACAGTAACAGGGGATTGAGGGCCCTGCTCAGTGAGCTTACATGTTAGAGTGAGTGGGGTATAGTGACACAGTTACAGAGGGATTGAGGGCCCTGGTCGGTGAGTTTACATGTTAGAGGGAGTGGGGTATAGTGACACAGTAACAGAGGGATTGAGGGCCTGCTCAGTGAGCTTACATGCTAGAGGGAGTGGGGTATAGTGACAGTAACAGAGGGATTGAGGGCCTGCTCAGTGAGTTTACATGTTAGAGGGAGTGGGGTATAGTGACACAGTAACAGAGGGATTGAGGGCCCTGCTCAATGAGTTTACATGCTAGAGGGAGTGGGGTATAGTGACACAGTAACAGGGGGATTGAGGGCCCTGCTCAGTGAGCTTACATGTTAGAGGGAGTGGGGTATAGTGACACAGTTACAGAGGGATTGAGGGCCCTGCTCGGTGAGTTTACATGTTAGAGGGAGTGGGGTATAGTGACACAGTAACAGGGGGATTGAGGGCCCTGCTCAGTGAGCTTACATGTTAGAGGGAGTGGGGTATAGTGACACAGTAACAGAGGGATTGAGGACCCTGCTCAGTGAGCTTACATGTTAGAGTGAGTGGGGTATAGTGACACAGTTACAGAGGGATGGAGGGCCCTGCTCAGTGAGTTTACATGCTAGAGGGAGTGGGGTATAGTGACACAGTAACAGGGGGATTGAGGGCCCTGCTCAGTGAGCTTACATGTTAGAGGGAGTGGGGTATAGTGACACAGTAACAGAGGGATTGAGGACCCTGCTCAGTGAGTTTACATGTTAGAGGGAGTGCGGTAATGTGACACAAAAGGTAAGGGTAGAGTAAAAAAGTAGGTTGCTAGGATAGTGTTCATTGAGGGCTTAGTGTTTTGTTTTGATGACAGGTGCAGGAGAGGAATCAGGGTGCGGGGAGGGAAAGCTGTTCACAGTTTAATTGATATGCTTTCCTAAAGAAGTAAGTTTTCAAACATTTTTTGAAGGAGTGGAGATTTTCAAAACGTTTTCAACATTTTTTGAAGGAGTGGAGATTGGGTGAGAGTCTAACAGGTGTTCCATAGGAACGGTGCAGCCCTAGAGAAGTCTTTAAGGTGAGCATCAGAGGTGGGAGTACGAACAGAGGTTAGACGTAGGTCTCCGGCAGAGCGTAGGGGCCTAGATGGGGCATGGTTGTGTAATAGTGAGGATAAGAAGGTTGGAGCAGCATTGTGTAGAAATTTGTAAGCAATAACCAGGATCTTAAATTGAGTGCAATATCTTACAGGTATTACATCTGTCTGTCTGTCAGTCAATCTTCAAAGTGCATTTACAAGGTTTGACAGTGGAAGAAGCTCATTTACTGTGAATAAATTATGTATATTTTACATAATTTCCATGACACAGTATCAAGTTCAGATTTTCAAGATCTTAAAAAAATAATCCCCACTCTAGTGTATAAATACATATAGATACATATATACTCATACAATGTAGTGTAGGGGCACCAGGACTCTCCTGTCACAATAACCACTGCAGTGATTATGGTTCTTGGAGTGTTCATTTTACAGAGAGTTACGACTGGTGGTCTGTCCAATATACCCAATATTGCATGGGGAAAAGTATGCTAAAAAAAAAGCCAATTTTGTAAATTCAGATGTCCATTATTAGCAATGTGGGATATGTGAAGGTGGCAGTCACAGTGTTACAAAGTACAATTTAGGGAGTTATCTGTTAGACTGCTGAAAGATCAAAGTTAATAAAAGTCCTTTTCGTCATATTGACCTTTCAGTTGTTTCGTAGATCGCTTCCTAATTTGCTATTCTTATCAAAATGAATGCATCCAAAATTAATCAATTTCGATTTGTCCCAGATCCATTTGTTTTAGTTTTCATTTTCCATCGATTCGGAAATTTGGGAGTGTTTATACCTGAAGAAGACTATAATCTTAACCCCAGAGTTCCCCTTAAGACCGTAGACCAGTAAGTCACTCACATCTGTATAAAGGGGAGCTATACCGAATGTCCTGATGGGGTTTTATACCATCTTTTTTCACGTTTATAAGAAAAAGATTAGTTCTACATTCTGTGCTAATTCCAAAGCTATGGGGTTCATTTAAAATATAGTATACATTCAGCTCACTGTTCATGACCTTGAAGCAGGGTCAACATACCTGAACTATCACTTTTATTTTTGGATGTGATTATATCTTAAAATAATTGCTGCAAATAGTCATACTAGTCAAACGGGTTTACCAGAAAAATCCCACAGTCTGTATCAGCATGATTTGTCAAAAAACAGTGTTACGTGGTTTACACTTCTATAAAGATACAGTCACTGTCACTATTAAATACATATATTTTAATATTGAATTATAAAAAAACTTCAGAGAAGATGCTAAATATTTAACATTTCTCAAATATTGCCTTCATATAGACTGCTTTACGTAGATTAGCAATGATGGACAACTTGTTGCAATGAAGGATGTATATGATGGACTTGTGAACCACTGGCATTTTTTTTTCCGCTGAATCCCTTCTGCCAGAAAGAAAAATAATCTTCAGGATGGCAGAAATTCGCCCATGTGGCGGTATGGCTTTGCCAAATTTCATTAACAAAGAAAGATTCTGGAAAACGAAACAGACACAATCTAAATGTGCGGAAATTGGCCAGTCAGTATGCTGTAAAGATGGTATCCAATCCTTGGAGCCTCCATGGATTGGATTTGTTGTTCCAGCACATCCCACAGATGATCAATCAGATTGAGATCTTTGGAATTTGCAGGCCAAGGCATCACCTTGATTCTTTATGTTCCCCAAACCATTCCTGAACAATTTTTATGTGTGAAAGTGTGCTGAAAGAGGCCACTTCCATCAGGGAACACCATTGTTATGAAGGGATGTACATGGTGTTCAACAATGTCTTGGTAGGTGGTATAAGTCAATGTAGCATCCACATGAATTCCATGACTCAAGTTTCACACAAGAGCATAACACTGTCTCCACCAACCTTCCTTCTTCGCAAAATGCATCCTGCTGCTATCTCATTCCCAGGAAACTATGTACACGCACCCAGCCATCCACCTGATCTAAAATAAAACATGATTCATCAGACCAGACAACCTTCTTCCATTGCTCCATGGTCCAGTTCTGATGTTCACATCCCCATTCCAGGTACGTTCAGCAGTCATCATGGGCACTCTGACCAGTCTGCAGCTATGCAGCCCCATATGAAGCAAACTGCGATGTACTGTGTGTTCTGACATCTTTCTGTCATGGACAGCATTATGTTTTTCATCAATGTGTGATACAGTAGCTCTACTGTGTAATCCAGGGGTAGTCAACCTGGTCCCTACCGCCCCCTAGTGGGCAGTTTGGGATTTTAGGTGGGCAGTGGTGGGTTCTGCAGAAAAAGCCCGATGGGCCTTGATGGCCATGGGCCAAGGTCCTTTTATGCAGAGCCAGCTTTGCTGTAAGCCTTCTCAGGCTGGTAAGGAGCTTGAACATCTCCCTCACCGGTCCCCTGGCACTTAGTTCCAGCAGAAGGAGATAAGGTCCTGGGAGGCTCTGTTTTCCTCCCGCGAGCAGACTGGTCAGAGCGTTGCAGTGCGCTACCATGGCAACGCTTCGATACAGTGCTGTGCTCGCAGGAGGACAGGAGAGTCAGCCTGGAGCCTGAGGAGCTGCATGCTAAAGTGAACATGCCCCCACTGGACCACCAGGGCTTACAGCATTATCTCCCCCTCCCTGGTAAAAAGTAAGAAGGGAGGGTGAGACATTAAGATAGATTTTCACATCTCACCCACCTACACACAACATAGACCCTATGCATCCTTTACACATACACACACTACACCCCACACACACTTCCCCCCCTCACTCACACTGTACTCCTCACACACAGACTGCTCCCTCACCCATACACACACACTGCCCCCCTCACTCACACTGTACTCCTCACACACAGACTGCTCCCTCACCCACACACACACTCTGCCCCCCTCACCCACACACCACTCCCTGACACACACTGCACTTCTGACACACACTGCAACCCCCACTCACACTGTACTCCTCACACACACACTGCCTCATATTGCACCCTTCACTCACACTTCCCCAGTGTCTCTGACACACACACACACACACACACACACACACATTGCCCCCCTCACACACACTACCACATCACACACACTCCACCCTTCGTATACACATCACCTCTAACACACACACTGCACTCTTCATATACACATCACCTCTAACACACACACTGCACTACACACACACACACACACACACACACACACACACACACACATACAGCATCCATCAAACACAGCACCCTTCACAAACATACAGCATCCATCACACACACTGCACCCTTCACACACACTGCCCCCCTCACTGCACCTCTCTCTCTCACACACCAACACACACACACACACACATACTACACCCTTCACACACAGCACCTCACAGACACCCATAGGAAAAAAGGAAAAAAAACAGATAAATTACATATTTAAAAAAAAAAAATCTATAAAACTAGTTACTGCGGCACTGGTGGGTGGTAAGGAAATGTTACCATCAACACAGATACAAAAGTGGGCGGTAGGTATTAAAAGGTTGACTAACCCTGATGTAATCGAACCAGACAGGAGAGCCTTTGCTCACCAGGTGCATCAATCAGCCTGATGCCGATTAACCGGTTGTCCTTACTTTTGGTAGATACTAACCTCTGCATATTGGGAAAACACACAAAACTTGTCATTTCGGAGATGCTTTGACCCAGTCATCTAGCCATCACATTTTAGCCCTTGTCAAAGTCCCCTACACAGGTGCCGCTGTTACAATATAACCAATGTTATTCATTTCACCTGTTAGTGGTTTTAATGTTGTGCCTGATCAGAGTATTCTTACATTCTTATGATGGATACATTGTTATTTTGTTACATTGTTGGGATGGATACATTGCCATGATGGATACATTTTTATGATGGATACATGGTTAAATTGTTGGGATGGATACATTGTTACATTGTTGGGATAGATACATTGATATGATGCATACATTTTTCTGTTGCTATGCTGGATACCTTGTTACATTGTTGGGATGGATACATTGTTATGATGGTTACATTGTTGTGATGGAGACCTTGTTACATTGTTGTGATGGAGACCTTGTTACATTGTTGTGATGGAGACCTTGTTACATTGTTGTGATGGAGTTCTTGTTGTGATGGATACATTGTTACATTGTTGGGATGGATACATTGTTATGATGGTTACATTGTTGGGATGGATACCTTATTGTGATGGATACATTGTTCCGTTGTTATGCTGGATACATTGTTGCGATGGAGACCTTGTGATGGATACATTGTTACATTGTTGGGATGGATACATTGTTGCGATGGAGATCTTGTTGTGATGGATACATTGTTACATTGTTGGGATGGATACATTGTTGCGATGGAGACCTTGTGATGGATACATTGTTACATTGTTGGGATGGATACATTGTTGCGATGGGGGACCTTGTTGGGATGGATACATTGTTACATTGTTGGGATGGATACATTGTTGCGATGGAGACTTTGTTGGGATGGATACATTGTTGCGATGGAGACCTTGTTGTGATGGATACATTGTTACATTGTTGGGATGGATACATTGTTGCGATGGAGACCTTGTGATGGATACATTGTTACATTGTTGGGATGGATACATTGTTGCGATGGAGACCTTGTTGGGATGGATACATTGTTACATTGTTGGGATGGATACATTGTTGCGATGGAGACCTTGTGATGGATACATTGTTACATTGTTGGGATGGATACATTGTTGCAATGGGGACCTTGTTGGGATGGATACATTGTTACATTGTTGGGATGGATACATTGTTGCGATGGAGACCTTGTTGGGATGGATACATTGTTGCGGTGGAGACCTTGTGATGGATACATTGTTACATTGTTGCGATGGAGACCTTGTTGTGATGAATACCTTGTTACATTGTTGGGATGGATACCTTGTTACATTGTTAGGATGGACACATTAATATACTGTTCTGATTTCATTTGAATATATTGGTCCATTAGATGTTTGCCTTGTTTGGATCAATATAATATTATAATGAGGTGAGAAAGTTTATTCCCAATTACCCGGCACATTTGGAATGCTGTTCATATCAGGGTGCGGTTTGGATCTCAACAAAAACTTTCTAAATATGTTCTGTTTTTTGGCAACATGAAGTTATATAAAGAGGGAGAGAGAGGGAGAGGCAGCAGAGCGAGGAGGAGGTAAGAGCAGGAGAAAGAGAGAGGGGGTAGGTTAGAGGCAGAGAGAGATTGGAGAGAAAGTTATTTTGTTCCCATTTTCCCTAATACAGAGTTATCTTACTCTTCACAATCTGGTTCTGGTGAAGCGGTATATTTTTATTTTAATATATTTCATTCTATTTTATGTTCTTTTACTTCACAGCCTCCAGTAATGTTTACATTTCATTTTGCAGTTTAAAGTAATTAATCATATTCTATTTTTAATTGCTGGACTAGGCTGCGTTAATGATATTTTGTTCCAGTCTATTGAAAGACGTATTAATCACACAGGACAATGTCTCGTACAGTAAGTAGAACTCTGTGGATGATCACAATATTCTGTGACATTGTTTTCTGTTGTACCAAGAGTTTTGCTTTAAATCCACTTTTACTTGTGCTGCAGCAGCACATTGAATATTGTTACTAAGCACTCTAATCATTAAAATATTTTAATGTTTAAAAATAAAATTAAAAAAAGAAAGTAAAATATTTGCACCAAGCTTGGAATCTCTGAGAAATCAGCAATTGAGCAGAATTTGATCAGGTGATAACCAAGTAATCCCCAATTCACCATGCGTGGTCCATGTGTGGTCAGTGGGCGCAGAGTGTAAAAGACAAAATGTGTGCAGGGTTCCCTCCAAAAACTCAAACTATAAAAAAAAATCACAAAAAGGATGAAGATTGTCTCCTTCTTTATTCATGTGATGTACAGGTTGAGAGGAAGCAGATGGAATGATATTGGGAATTCACTCAGAGCAATAGTGTAGTAATAAGGTCGTGGAGATTGGGATCTACCCCACATGACATATTAGAGGGTTGCCTCACTGTAGCATGGCCTTGAAAGACTGCAGCCCAGAAACACATTTTTAAGTGCCCTTTAAACATTCACCCACCCATCAGCCCATCCATCCAGCCTTTAACCCATCGACCCACCACTCCACCCATCAATCCATCCATCCACCCATTAATCCATCATCCACCCATTAATCCATCATCCACCCACCAATCAACTCTTCCATCCATTATTATTATTTATAAAGTGCCAACAAGTTCTGTAGCGCTGTACAATGGTTGGACTAACAGATATGTATTTGTAGCCAGACAAGTATGACGCACAGGAACAGAGGGAATTGAGGGTCCTGCTCACATGCTAAAGGGAGTGGGGAATAGTGACACAAAAGGTAAGCGTAGGGTAGAAAAGTAGGTTTCTAGGATAGTGTTCATTGAGGGCTTAGTGTTTTGTTTTTTTGATGACAGTTTCAGGAGAGGAATCAGGGTGCAGGGAAGGAAAGCTGTTCACAGTTTAATTGATTTGCTTTCCTAAAGAAGTACGTTTTCAAAGATTTTTTTGAAGGAGTGGAGACTGGGTGAGATTCTAACAGAGAGGGGAAGGGCGTTCCATAGGAATGGTGCAGCCCTAGAGAAGTATTTAAGGTGAGCATCAGAGGAAGGAGTACGAAGAGAGGTTAGACGTAGGTCTCCGGCACAGCGTAAAGGCCTAGACAGGACATATTTGTGTATTAGTGAGGATAAGTAGGTGGGAACAGCATTATGTAGAAATTTGTAAGCAAGTGTCAGGATCTTAAATTGAGCCTTATATCTTACGGGAAGGCAATGGAGGGACTGACAAAGGGGGAGGCGTGGGCGGACAGGAAGATAAGCCTGGCCGCCGCATTCATTATAGACTGTAACAGGGCAAGTTGGGAACACGTAAGACCACTGAGAAGCGGATTACAGTAGTCAAGGAGAGAGAGGACAACAGCATGGTCAAGCACCTTTGCCGTACCAGGCGTTAAATGGGGTTAGATGCACACAATGTTTTTGAGATGGAAGCATCAGGATTTGGTGATTGATTGGAAATGAGGAGTGATGGAGATGTTGGAGTCAAAGAGAAAACCTAGGCAGCGAGCCTTAGAGGTAGAGCAGATGGTAGTGCCATTGACTTGGAGGGACACAGACAAGGGAGTAGCAACACTTGAGGGAGGGAAGACCAGAAGTTCTGTTTTGGACAGGTTCAGGTTCAGGAAATGAGCAGCCATCCAGTTGAAATAGCAGAGAGGCAGTCAGAGACATGAGTCAAGAGAGGTGGTGAGAAATCAGGGGAGAACAGATAAATTTGTGTGTCATCTGCATAGAAATTATACTACAAGCCAAAGGAGCTGATGAGTTTACCAAGGGAGGTAATGTAGACAGACCCCTGTATTGAAGTAGTTTTCTTTTGAACTGTAGGAGCGCAGCATAAATTTATAGCGGAGGAAGTCAGACGCAAAATGAGACTTTCTCCAGCAGCGTTCAGCAGTTCTGGAACATTTTTGGAGGTATCGGGTGTCGGGTCAGCTTGGTGTGCCAGGGCTGTAATTGAGGACGCTTAGTGTGCTTAAGTGTAGGAGGTGCTATGATGTCTAGTTGAGAGGAGAGTGGAGTTGTAGAGGGAGGTTGCAGTGTTAGGGCAGGTGAGATTTGAGATTGGTGAAAGGAGACTTTGGAGGTTGGTGGAGAATTGCTGTAGGTCAAGACAATGGAGGTTTCTTTGGGTACGGGGTATGTGGATGTCAATGGACAGCATATGGTGGTCAGAGGAAATGGAACTTTGGAGAGATTAGAGGTGGTACAGAGATTGGTGAAGATGAGGTCAAGAGTGTTTCCTGTTCTATAAGTTGATGAATTAGACCACTCCACTGTGTGAGTCCAATGGAGGAGGTTATAGAGAGCAGACGAGAGGCATCAGGGCGGATAGGGCTGTTGATTGGGATATTAAAATCACCAAGCATGAGGGAAAGAGTGCAGGACAAGAGGAAATGGGGTAGAAAGGAAGAAGAGTGTTCAATAAATAGCCAAGGATGACCAGGGTGCGATAAATGATGCAAATCCTTAGAGGAGTGGGTTTAAATAGACGAACAGTGTGAACTTCAAATGAAGTAAAGGGTAGGGCAAGGCAGGGAAGATAGGTTGAAAGGTACATTGAGGGGAGAGAAGGATGCCTTACACCACCTCCTTTACAGTTGTTTGGTCTGGAAGTGTGGGAAATTTGTATCCCATGATAACAAACCCATCCATCCACCCACCCATCCATCCATCAATCCACCCATCAACCAACAAAGCCATCAAAACATCCATCCACCCATCCACCTATTAAACCATCATCCAACCATCCTTCAACCCATCCACCCACACATCCATATATCCATTCACCCACCCATCAACCGATCCATCCACCCTTCCATCCATCCACTCATACATACATACATCCACCCACCTATACATCCACCCACCTATACATCCATCCATCCATCCACCCACATATACATCCATCCACCGATAAATACATCCATCCATCCATCCATCCACCTATACATCCATTCATCCACCTATACATCCACCCACCTATACATCCACCCACCTATACATCCATCTATCTATCCACTCATACATCCATCCATCCACCCACCACCGATACCTCCATCCATGTTAATCAGTATCATTGTATCTGAGGGAAATATTCACAAAACAACGAGCTGTGATCAGCTGTTCTGTTAAATCTACTTTGAAGAAGATAAATCTCCAATAGACTAAATGTAGCACACCAGTTCCACCTAACTCTGGATTGTGGGTAAGGATTATATCAAACAGTATTAATTATTCTGAACACATTAATTCCCTGAGAATCCCTCACTCGATGAATTAGATGTGTGTAATTAGCTACAAAAAGACATCAGTGCGTCCCCATGGAGTGTCAGGCCTGCCATTGGTGGGTAAAACACGCACATGTATTATTCGCTGACATATATTTCCATTGGAATAATGGAAAAATGCCTTAGCTATGTAGAGATAATAATGGGAAAAAATATTAAAAATAATATTTTCTGAAAGTCAGAACTTTGCACATATAAGTGATTGTGTTTTATGGATATTTTATATACACCCTGTTCCAAATTATTATGCAAATGATATTTTTCTCATTTACCTAAATAATTGATGTAAATAACAGTCAGCATAATTCTCATGTTATGAACTATTAAGAGTACAATTCAAATTTTATTGAACAAACCTCCTAATGATAACAGTATTTTTTTTTAAACATAAAAAACTTACAATGCACTGTTCCAAATTATTACGCACAGTAAGTTTCAAAACACTTTATAGGTTGTAAAGAACTGAAAATTGTAATTTGTTGTGTTTGCAGCATATTTACTGAAATCAAAAGCTATTTCAATCAAACTTATAACAACATTTTAACTTTTTAAACATTTTAACAGGCCACGTTACATTTTAACATAGGACCCCTTATCTGATAGCAGCTTCACAAGTCTTGCATCCATTGAACTTGTGAGTTTTTGGACAGTTTCTGCTTGAATTTGTTTGCAAGATGTCAGAATAGCCTCCCAGAGCTGCTGTTTGGATGTAAACTGCCTCCCACCCTCATAGATATTTTGCTTGAGGATGCTCCAAAGGTTCTCAATGGGATTGAGGTCAGGGGAGGATGGAGGCCACACCATGACTTTCTCTCCTTTTATCCCCATAGCAGCCATTGATGCAGAGGTATTCTTTGCAGCATGAGACGGTGCATTGTCATGCATGAAGATGATTTTATTAAAGCATAGTTCTTCCTTCTGTACCAGGGAAGAAAGTGGTCAGTCAGAAACTCCACATACTTTGCAGAGGTCATCTTTACACCTTCGGGGACCCTAAAGGGGCCGACCAGCTCTCTTCCCATGATTCCGGCCCAAAACATGACTCCACCACCGCCTTGCTGACGTCGCAGCCTTGTTGGAACAGGGTGGCCGTCCACCAACCATCCACTACTCCATCCATCTGGACCATCCAGGGTTGCACGGCACTCATCAGTGAACAGGACTGTTTGAAAATTAGTCTTCATGTATTTTTCTGCCCAATGCAGCCGTTTCTGCTTGTGAGCATTGGTTAGTGGTGGCCGAATAGAAGGTTTATGCACAGTTGCAAGACTCTGGAGGACACCTTGATGTCCGTGGGATTCCAGAGGCACCAGCAGCTTCAAGTATCTGTTTGCTGCTATGTAATTGTATTTTAGCAGCTGCTCTCTTGATCCGATGCATGGATCTGGCAGAAATCTTTCTCAATGTGCCTTTATCTGCATGAACCCGTCTGTTCTCTGAATCAGCCACAAATCTCCTAATAGTGCGATGATCACGCTTAAGTTTTCGTGAAATATCTAATGTTTTCATACCTCGTCCAAGGCATTGAACTATTTCACTCTTTTCGTCAGCAGGGAGATCCTTTTTCTTCCCCATATTGCATTAAAATGGTGCTCTGCTTAATAATGTGGAACACCCTCCTTTAGTAGTTTTTCCTTAAATTGGGCTCACCTGGCAATCTAATTATCACAGGTGTCCGAGATTGTTTTCAGTTATCAAAAGAGCCCTGAGACACAATGCCATCCATGAGTTAAACTGAAAAACTAAATATTTAATCTTTGTGACACTTAAATAGAATTTGCATAATAATTTGGAACAGGGTGTATATATATATATATATATATATATATATACACACACACACGATACATAACAGAACTGTGCATTAGTACTCCATCATAACAACTTACACATTTTTGACTTTTAAAGTTATTTAAAGGATAACTTGAGGGTGTAAGAGCAGCTAATTAAAATCACTAACAAGTTTTCTTTTGCAACCATAACACATTTTTAAGCATCTTTTAACACCTATTTTTAGTCAACTGTGCATTCGTTTGACTATGCTTAGTGTGCTAGGTTTGCAGGTAGGTTTAGTGTGAGTGTGTTAGGGTGGTGTAAGGGTTAGAAATAGTGTAAGTTGCTTAGGGTGATTTAAGGGATAGGTGTAGTATAAGTGTCAAAGGTTGGTGTAAGGTTTAGGAGTAGTGTGGGGTGTGGAACTCTTTTCGGCTAGACGACCCTGCAAACACCTGGTAAACTGGTACCGCTGCCCATCCAACTTCCCGAACAGTTATGAGAACGGTGTTCAGGAGGCATGAACTACCGAGCAGGGGGAACATTTGTACACCAAAAGCCAAGGGGAGCATTTGTCGGTGTTCATGCGAGAACCCCCTAAAATGACCGGTCGTTGCCTTGTTTTCTCTTGAACTGTTTTGGGGCATCACCTCTTGACCGGTCAAAACTTCATTCAAATGGTGTTCCCATATCTGAGTGATATTTCGTCAAAGTGTGCTCTTTTTTTTTTGTACCTGAGAGATAACTGAGTTATACATTTTTCTCATGCAGTTATCTCTCAGGCACAGAGTATCTTGGGAGGAAAAGCCCTGTGTTTTTATATGAGAGACCCCATGTAGGAGTGGTGTAAGGTTTAGGAGTAGTGTAAGTGTGTTAGGGTGGTGTAAGGTTTAGGAGTAGTGTAAGTGTGTTAGGGTGGTGTAAGGGTTACGGGTCATATAAGTGTATTAGGGTAGTGTAAGTGTGTTATATTTAGTATATATATATATATTTTAGTATATACAGACTCCCATTAACATTTAACAGAGCGATATCTGTGCTACAATGTTAAACATATTTTATATCTCTGCATTGTGCTCTCCACTAATAGCACTCAAAGAATTTATAATTTTGTATTTTTAAACCTTGTTGATCTCCTTCCTTACAGCCAGTAATGCTGCGTTCCTGTTTATGAGATACATGCGCCACTTTACCAGAACTGAGATAAATCTCACAGTTTACAGATTTTCCTTCCCTTTTAATGTCTCACTTCCTACACATAATTGTAAAATACGCACAAATTTTGTTTTACTAATTATATATAATTAGATTTATACTATTTACTATTTTATGGTCAAAAACCAATTATACATATCGTAATCTAGCTTTTTTTTCCACTTGATGAAAACACAATTTCCTTGAACATTTAAATGTCTCCTTTACGCAAAACTTGCCGAGAATAAACTTCTAAGTAGTAATCGTATCCAAGCACTATGGTAGCTAAATCAATATGCCATTGTTATCCTAAATTTAGATTTCAGTAATTATGTCTGTGATGCAAATAAAGTACTAGAAATTACAACCATACTTCCCGACGTTGTGATCTACGGATCTGATAATGGGAATTTCCTGGCCACAAAGGTTGGGGGGCAACTAGACCAACACACCTAAGAAAAGCACGGGCCCACCAATTACATTGGCACACCACCTGGTGACACAAAGATGCTCTGGCCTGCCCCACTAAGACTACAGAGCGCTTACGAAGAGAGCTCATAATCTGCTGTACTATTAGTAGTAACCCTCTGCACGGCGAGGGTTAATTATGTGCGGCTGGCCAGCGCTTGTTAGCCAGCCTCCATACTAAAAAAGTTCTTCTTTTACAGTTGTATCAGTTGTTCCACGCAGGGGGTTGTCTATTTGCTAACCTACAAACTGTGCAATAAACAATATGTAGGTCAAACTAAACATAATCTGAAAACTCGAGTAGGGGAACATGTCTACAACATTAAAACAGAAGGTGCAAAACAAACAGTGTAAACATTTTAGATGGTGCGCGGGTGGAGACTTGTCCTTTTATGTTTCAGGTTATTTAAAAAGACAGATCGGGTCCAAGAGGGTCCAAGAAAGAAATGTACTGGATCTTCACAAATCAGAATATTGAATGGTCTCAGCTTAGAATGGGGTCTTGATCAAGTATTTAGGCAGTAAAAATGCCATCTGGTTGATATAAGATGTGTCTGAAATTTGCTTTACAAAGGGAGGGAGATTGAAAGGAAATATTGTTCGTTTTTTTTGTTTGGTGGTGGTTGTTTTTTTGTTTTTTTTCTCTTTTCCTCTTCCTTCTTTCTTGTTTTTTCTATGAAATGTAATCATTTTGATGTGTTGTTGCTAATGCATACTGCCGTAGAAATTTTACAGCTAGCAGTTCTATTTAGAGTTGCCTCCGTGTAGCGGAATGGACGCTCTTAATATACTTTTGTTCCCTGTTCGGCTGTCTGTACACCCCTGTTCGTTTACCAATCCCCCATTTGTGTGGTCTCCTTGTTTGCACCTTTTAACAACTGACCACCCCTGGCTGTTAACCACAAATTGCTCATTAAGGAAAGTGTGGCCGCCATTCGTATAACCGAACGCACGTTTGCAAACAATTGGCGTCCATTTTGTCTCCCGAACGCAGGCACAGGAACATGGTCGTTGACGGTGTGGAACTATTTTTGGCTACACGACCCTGCGAACACCCAGTAAACTGCTACCGCTGCCCATCCAACTTCCCGAACAGTTATGAGAATGGGGTTAAGGAGGCCTGAACTACTGAGAAAGAGGAACATTCGTGCACGAAAAGCCAAGGGGAGCATTTGTCGGTGTTCATGTGAGAACCCCGAAAGATGACCGGTTGTTGCCTTGTTTTCTCTGGAACTGTTTTGGGGCATCACCTCTTGACCAGTCAAAACTTCATTTAAATGATGTTCCAGAACCACCAAAGGGATCTGAGTGAAATTTCGTCCAAGTGTGCGCTCAGATCCAAGCTTTTCAGTGATGTGACTTTCGTGGGGTTCTGAAGAATTAAAATGTATTTTTGGGGTGTTTTAAATTATTGTAGATTTTTCTGTACCTGAGAGATAATTTAGTTATAGATTTTTCTCACGCAATTATCTCTCTGGCACAGAGGATCTTGGGAGGAAAAGCCCTGTATTTTTGTATGAGAGACCCCATGTAGGAGTCTGTGCAAAGAAAAAGCCATGGGGGGCCAAAATAAAATCTGTTGACTCCCAGAACAATGTGTCGTCTAGTTGCTGGGGGGAGTGGATTATTATACGGTTTCTTTTAACTACGAGGACTGAACAGCAGAGATACTTATGCTAGGTATTGGAGCTCCACTACACTCCATTCCCACTGTTTTTTCAGTCAGTAGGATGAAATGAATCCTCCTTGTTCTTTGACAGTTATTAGACATTACCACATAAAGTTATCATATTTGTTGCAGTAGACTAATCCACAAAAATCAACTAATAGTGGAAAGCTAAATTAGGCTCGAATAGACTGACTTTTTTTAATATAATATATGGATATAAAAAATAATTAATACTAATAAGGTCTTCTTTCTTCTAAATCTTCTTATCTTCAGACCCACCACAATCCCATGATGCAACTCTTGTAAAGGAAAAACAAACCAAATCGCAAAAACCCTCCTGAAAAATTCAAAAATATAATGGAAAATAAATAAAGCCATTTTTGTTCAGTGATGGCTTCGAGTCTCTGTTTCAAGTGACCAATTGATAATATTGTAATTGGGGTTTTTTAGATTCTACCATTTCTACAAGTTGATGTTGGGCTTACGCATTTTATACATTGTAACGGTTTTACGGGGAAGTTGATAGTTTCGAGCATTCTAAAACAAACTAGGAAATATATTGTAAGCCAATGCTAGATTGTTATTGTCATTATATAGTTGGAGTTGGATCAGGTCTTGGCAGACATATTTATTAGAATGAATTACAATAGAAACAGCAGATGCTTAATTGTTTAATTAATGGATAGAAAGGGAAGAAAAATGCCAGCGGCCTTAGCTAAACCGATTACCTGAAATACAAATGAGTAAAATGATCAAATAATAAAACACATTATCTATAGCATGTGAAGAAACAGAAATAGACAGAGTTATTCTCTAAAGTGAGGATTTAAAGTGATTTTCAAATTTAAGGTCCAGAATAGATTAAATGGAAATATTCTCAAATTCCAGCTACTTTGAGCTTAAATGTGATATTTACTTTGAATGGAGTTTAGTAAATATCCCTGAGAGTTTTTTTTTGAGTTGTACAAGATTCAGAAATTGACACATTTTCTATACTAACTTTCTGCGGTGCCAAGAAAATCATCCGGGGGCACCAGAGAGTCCGTGCTGGAATCACACATGGCAACCAAAGGCCACGTATAGCAGAGTGAAGGATTCCCAAGCCAGAAACATGGAGAATTCAGCACAAAAATGGATGCTCATCCTGAATATGCATCACTTACCCCAGATTTGCTCAAACATCGGGATTTCAACAAGGAGTAGCTAATAAGATGAGGAGCTGCTGTAGAGGTGAAAAAAAAACTTGAAATGAGTTAAGAGTTGACACAGAGAAAAAAGTTGTAAACATAAATTATATATATATGTTCAGCTTAGCTTTGAGTTGGTAGCATTGTTTCCAGTTCTGCTATCTGAGATCATTGCAAGCCAAGTCTCCATAAAGCACAGCACAAGCACATCACCAGACTCACTGTGCAAACTGCGATGAGGACATTCAGCCTCGAGTCCCTTAACAGAGCCGTGCGCATGTGCGGCCCTGAATGGACCAATCAGAGAGGTGGACAGACAGCCTGGCACGCTTACACAACATTCTGACATTCCTTGTTTTGGAATGTGGGTTTAGCCACATCACTTAAACACCAACTATACGACCACGCCGCACATACAGACTGCTTGCTCCATGACCTCGTCTCAAAGCAGAAGTGGTAATGGTGGCTGGAGTAACCTTTAAATATTGAAGAAAGGTGTGCATGTGAATTATCTTTTGCAAAAACTAGCATGTGAAAACTAAACATTATCGTATGTGCTTAAAGGGACATTCTGGTCCCATAAAGCACTTCCGCTTGCTAAAATGCTTTATGTGTGAAGTGTGAGCTCTTTTTTTTTTTTTTAAATAGATATTGGCACTTTTATAAAATAACCTTGTTACACCCCCCTAGCTGTCAATCAGACAGCCGGTCCTGTTACTTCCTGGTTGTTTGGCTCAGTGGAGATAAACTCAAGAGGCAGCAATTGCCCAGATCACCTGCCTTGCAAAGACTTCTCATTGAGCTGCATTGGGAACTCTGTGATTGGACAGTCAAAAAAAGTCTGGTCTGGGATAAAGGAGGGTTTGCAAAGGCTGAAGAAAAGAGAACTGATTTTATATATATTCACAATGAAAAATGCATAATTAAATTGAGGTGTATCTACTAAACAATATATATTTTGTATTCGGCTATTGGCGTGTCCCTTACTTGTGAGGTCAGTCAGCTTGCTTGAATATGTTGCATTCTGGGTGTATTGCTTATTAAATGAGTTGATAAAAATCTGTTTAATTGCAACATTTGTCACACAATTTCCCTTTATTCACTAAACTTAGATTTTTTGCAAATTCATTTTTTTTTTTTTGCCTAAAAATCATTCCCTGGTGAATTCCCAAAAGGTAACTGTTTAGTTTATTACCCCCTATTTTTGTTTGCTTTCTCTATAAACCTGGCGTTCTGAAGAACTGACAAGGTCATTTAAATTTGAAAAAACTAAAATAAAAAAACTTGCTAGTTTGATTGAAATGTTGAAATACCCTTGCTGATCACTGGTTGCAATTAAATGCACATACAATTAGCATTTACTTCACAGTAATGCTATTCTGCTAATGATTGTGTTCAAAATCCCTTATTTCATGATGTGCAGGTCAAATATTATTCCGAGGGGTTGTTGACTAAACAGTAATCCATCGCAAATTAGTAACCACATGCAATTCATGGTTACACCAATCCCCAGCCTGGCTGAGCTGCAGAACTTTGTACCTTTATTTTTCTTGCCTAAATTATCCAGAATTAGCTGCATATTAATAGATTATATTCACTCACTGTATTCTTAAATTATAAGTGATGTGACCACCACTCCTCTCTGCTGTTGCTGCTAGACTCCAATGCCCATCATCCACCCACTGTATTTTTAAGTCAGAATTTTATGACCCACCTACAAAGTGGTGACTACCACTACTAGTTTAAGTTAATTTTCCCCTTTATAATATATTTGTTAAATAGCTAAATCCTGGACTGCTGGTAAGCATGGAGTGCCGAGCACAGCTATAAATAGATATTTCTCCATATTCAGCAAAATGCTTTATCTTTTTCTATACATTTTCAATGCAGTCACTGGTGTGAATCTATTTCAGCTGGTATTTGTTTTTGGAATAATGTGACAGCTATCTGTGCTATTTAAGGCTTTGTTCTAGCAGCTCTGTGTGCCGGCGTGCTTTATATAATCTACGCCTGCAGATTACAACAGTATGTCCAATCAGCCGTCCCTTCGATGTGACTGGGTCAGGCTGCGCATGTCAATAGGGTGACGACGCTATAGTAAAGATCATTACAAGGACAATTTGACCTTGAGTCCCCTTGCCCAATTCCACATCAAAAATCGTGCCATTTATATAGATTTATAAAACAAAACAAGAACGAAGAAAACAGTTTAAAAAAAAACGTTATTTTTATTATTAAATCAGACTCAGACTGTGAATTAGATTGATGGGAAGGAACTTCTACACTATTTATTTTATATCTTCCTTATCTACTTAATATAAAACAGATCAGTCTCCATTATTTTATTATAATTTTTATTATTGGTATTTATGTAGCGCCAACTTTTTTCACAGTGATTTACAATATTATGAAGGGGGAAATGTAACAATAAATGAGACAGTTACAAAATGTTACAGAAACAATAGTTTGATAAGGACCCTGCTCAAATGAGCTTACAATCTAAAAGTCTACGAGGGCTTCTTTTAAAGTCAATATAAATTCACATCCAGGCACATGGTAACAGATATCACCAGAGCAGAGATAACAAACAAAATAAATCCATACCAAGAATTAATAAAATGCTCATTTACAATATATAAAATATATATTGTACAGTAAGAGATATAGAACAGAGAAAATTAGGCATGTTTTTTTTCTAGGGAGAGTGAGTCCTAATATGTAGGAATATAAAATATGAGAAAAAGTGTAGCAATGAGAAGTTATTAATAGTATTATCTTCCTCTGCTTTGCTATCAGAGCACAGAAAAATGTTTGGGCTGCATCTAATTGATTCACAAAAACCCCACAAAAAGTATGAATTTGGGGTTTAGGCCACAATAGATATATTTGAAAAGGTTGTAAAGACAATTGTAATTATAGTGGTAACTTTATATGTTGTCACCTAAACTATAATTTAATGTGTACAAAACAAATATTTGAAAAGGACACTTCAAACACCATAACAACTACAGTAAATTAAAGTGGTGAGGGTACCAGGCAAGCCCTGATGCCCCTCCAATGTACATATTGATAGATATTTAATGTTGCTGACAGAGCTGAAATTCCCCCTCTGGCAGCATCATTAGCCGGTCCAGAATGGGAATTCCAGGCTGGCTAATAATTTTGTGCATTTTTTTTGCACAGACTTTCAGTCATTGGGTGAGTGCACTTCACAGACTTTCTCAGCCAAATCTGGCATAATCGCCATCCAGCTTCTGCAGCTGTGACCATGTCAGCATGTTAGGAGAGTTGGTGCACAGCAGGATGTAGGAAACGGTTTGTCTGGTTGACGCCAGGGTACTCCTGGCATGATAGCCACTGCCATGTGTTTTGGTTGTTATGATGGTCAGAATAACCTTTAACGAAAGTGGAACAGAAGAGTAAATTTAAATTTTACTCAAGTATTAATTCATGATGCATATTTTCTATTTTTAGTGATTTCTTAAAAAAAAAAAAAAAAGCCACAAATATGTATTTGTCTCTAGTTTTACAGATTTGACTATGATTAAGCTGCACTTCCTTCAGACCACTGATTCTTCCTTTTTGTCAGCTACTGTAATGAACGTTGGTATTCCATTCCCCATTCGTTTGGTTCCTCCCGAACTGCTAGGTATTTAGTGATAATAGCTCGCAGTTTGGGCGCAGATTCCTACGTTCCCAGGAATCAACGTACAGCATACAAGTAAAGTATAGCAGGGGTTATATCCCAGAATCCTCCCTACCTGGGAAGCAAAGGCTGGAAAAGAGGTCGCTGTTCCTTTGTCTCCCAGTTAGGGGAAGCCCTCCCCCAGCCGAGAAGTCTCTCACACAAAACAGGGGGCTTCTTCATCCCAGGAGACTGTGCCCTGGAGCCAAGTGCGGTAAAGGGGTTACCCCTTAGTCTCCCAGGCACAGAAAAGCCTGCCAAACTAGCCAGTGCCCCCAGAAACGTCCTCGACCAACCACAGGAGTCCCCACCGAGGCACCGACCCTGACCCGGTTCTGTTCGTTTGGCTCAGGTGCTGAAACCTGCAAGGAAAGCGGCTCCTTTTGGGGCACGAATGCTTCCCCTGGTTGGCGTTCATCTATACGAAATGGGGGCCACCCAAGGCAGCACTCATTAATTACTTCCCTTGCAGTTTCACACTATGTTGCCAGTGCAATCATTGCGGTTTCGAAACTCATGTTACAGGTGTGAACTTTCTGATAAGTTGGCGGGAATGTTCTAATGGGGCACTGGGGGGGTCTCTGTTTGGGAGACAAATGGAATCTGTTCGTATGAACTCTCGAATGGAGAAACAGGCATAAAATACAAAAATTTAGGGTAACATAGTAACGGGCTAGGGGAAACACAATAATTCAAAGGAAGACACAAGAAAGAATGGGGTTCTGCATACAGGCACCTGGTAGTTTAATCACATTGCTCCCCCCAATTCCATGGTGCAGCATACCCGCCCAGACCCTGACAGGTTGGCTTGGGGATGTCCCGGGAAAGCGATCAGGGTTCCAGCTCCGTCTGCCGGGATAGCCCATCGGTGTTGCCGTTATGCCTACCGGGCCTGGTAAAGTTATAGGGCTGCAGAGCCAAGCTTCAGCGCAGCAAACAGGGATAATCCCAAGCAAACAGTTTCAGCCAGATGAGAGGGTTGGGGTAGGTCATCAGGGTTAAGGGACGACCGTAGAGATAGGGCTGTAGCTTCCTCAAAGCCCGTACAATAGCCAGGTATTCCTTTTACACTGTGGCATAGCTGACCTCCCTGGGTAATAGTTCCCAGGTGAGATATGCCACTTTGTGCTCCATTCCCGTCATCCTCCACTTGACTCAGTACTGCTGCCAGCCCAAACATGAAGGCATCTGTGTGGACAAGAAACCTTTTAGTAGGATCTGAGGCGGCCAACACCGGGCCTCGCTCAGCGCAGTTTTGAGTCTCTGGAAGGCGGCCTCATACTCCAGGACCACACTACTTGTTTAGGAAGGGACTTTTTGGTCAGGTCAGTGAGGGGTTTGGTAATGGCGCTATAGTCAGGGACACATTTTTGGTAATAGCCCGTGGGAAAATTAATACCTGTAGGTTGGAGCCAGTGGGCAATGGCCTCTACTTTGGCGAGTTCTGGCTTCGGCTTTCCCCGAACCTCCCTATGGCCGGGATACTATATCTGGGCCATACCAACATGGCACTTGTCTGGCCTCAAAGTGAGCCCGGGCGTCTTAATTTGCCTCAGTACCATAGATAGGCGTTTCCGGCGGTCCTCCCATGTGCGGCTGTAGATGGCTGTCATCATCTAAATACGAACAAGCAAAGTCCTGAAATCTTTCTAGGAGCCTGTCGGCCATTTTCTGGAATGTTGTTGGGTCATTCTTCATCCCAAAAGGCATAACCTTAAACTGGTATAGCCCAAATGGGGTGATGAAGGCAGACTTAGGAATGGCCACCGGTTCCAGGGGGATTTGCCAATAACCTTTACACAAATCTATGGTAGTTAGGCAATTCACCCAGCCATATGATACAGCAACTCATCTACCTGGGGCATGGGGTAGGCATCAGTAATGGTCCTGTCATTAAGTTTCTGGTAGTCTATACAGAAGCGAGTCGTACCGTGAGTCGCACCACTGGAGAAGCCCAGGGGCTCTGGGAGAGTTCTATGACTCTTAGCACTAGCATCTCCTTAATCTCCCTTCCCATGGTCGCCTAGACTGCTTCAGGGATTCGGTAGGGTTGTTGCCATAGTGGGGTTTCTCCCTAGGTCTCCACTCGGTGGACCGCAGTGGAGTTGTACCCGGGTGGCGTAGAGAACATGTCCTCATATCCCTGAAGCAATTGGATGGCCTCTGCACTTTCTACCGGACGTAGGTGTTCCCCTAGCACAGGCAAGGACACAAGAAGGAGGATTGTTGAGGAGAAGCCAAAGTCAGAGGATGCCAGAGGTCAGGATAAACGAGGGTAAGCCAAGGTCAAAGGATGCCTCTGGAGAACACTGGATAAAGAACACAAATACAGGAACCAGAGTCAATGAATTGACACTGCCCTCAGAGAGAGGCAGTGTTTTAAACCTGGTGATTAGGCATCAGCTTCAGGTGGAGTGAAATGGGCAGGAGCAGTCACAGGAAAAGTCCAACCCCAGGGGCGTGTCTTGGCCACCATCTTAGATGGCCACGTTATAGAGAGGCTCCTGGACAAGGGGGACAATTTTGTTCCTAAAGTGACAATTCTAATCTGAATGTACCAATTTTAATTGAAAATACAAAAAGTCAACTTAGCACTGATCATGCAGAAGCAAAAGAAAACAGAAAAATCCGTTCCTGGGACGAAGAAAATGGAAGCAGGAGCGGCTGGGGTGAGTAAGGGTTCCCAGGCTCGCTCCCCTGCTTCCAAACCCGCCTCGCGGCTTGTTTCGCCGCTTAAACTTTCGTTGGTGGCGTCGGGGAAATCCCTCCCTACCTCCCTCCCGGTCTCCCTCCCCAAAACTTATGCTTGTGCGGCCGCGACCCGTCCGCAGCTTCCTGAGGGCGGCGGGACCGCGACCGCACTAGCCGGCACTCCTGTGTGCGGCTCAGAGTGCTCCGAGCACTCGGCATGCTCGGAGCACAGTGCTGTGTCTCCCGCGAGCGGCAAGGACCTCCCTGCAAGCCGCTCGCGGTCTCACTCCAGGGCAGCCCGGTCGCTCACTTACAAAAGCGACCGGGTTGCTAGTAAAGGGGAGGGCAGTGCGAGGTCACGCTCCCCGTCGGGATCCTCAGCCTCCAGGCTGTCGGTCCCGGCGGGGGGGGCCTCTGCTGTCCGACCCAAAGTATTTAAAGGGGCAGCAAGGGCTACAGTAAGCCCAGATGAAAATCTTATGGAAATAGGGGCTGAAGTGCTCCAAAAAAGTGCCTTCTCTGCACTACCACAGAGAACACGTTATGTTGCCACAACAAAGATGGCTGACAGTCCAGATACTGTATTTTCCACTTCCAAGATGGCCGCTGCCACCTCCAATATGGCTACTACCACATTTAAAGCTGCGACCTATAATCCTAATATGCCACTTGAATTGGCAGCAGACCTGCCACCGTCAGCTGGCATGATAATTCAACTTATTAAAGATTTGAGAGTTGATTTGAAAAATGACTTTAAAAATGACTTTGACACATTATATGGAGCCATGGAGGGCATTAATCAGCGTACAGAAATAATAGAGAATAAATTGCATTCTCAAGAGCAATCTCATCTGGATTTGGTTGAAACCGTAAAAGAGCTCCAAAAGCAAGTGCACCAACAAGCAGAAAAGCTTGCCGACGCTGAAGATAGAAGTAGGCGTAATAACCTAAGGATCAGGGGGATCCCTGATAATATCGACTCCCAGGAATTACAAAGCTATTTCCAGACAATGGTGAAGTCAGCTCTTCCAAACGCAAAAAATACGGATTTATTACTGGATCGCATCCACAGATTGCCCAAACCCGGCAATGCTCCTCCAGCTGCACCCAAAGACGTGATAGTGAGATTCCACTACTATCACATTAAAGAAGAATTTCTAGGTGCAGTACGCACGTCAGGTCTCACAGGAGATTACAGCAGCATGAAGGTCTTTCAAGACTTTTCTGCTCAAACAATGAAGCGACGCAGGGAATTTCAACTTTTCACTGCGGAGCTAAGAAGAAGAGGGATAAGATATAGATGGGGATTCCCGGTTAAAGTCCTTTTCCGCATGGATGGTCGGAATTTTATAGTCACGTCGCCTGAAGAAGGAATGGAACTCATCAATACTATGAATGGACGTCGGGTTTCGCCTCATAGACTCTCGCCATCTACTCCTGTTCAGGCCAGCAAGAGAAGCAAATCAGACACTTCCTGAGATCCCAGCTCAAAGAGACATAGTCTTCCTTTTCTATGGTCATCATCGAGTCCTGCTCCAGTCCGCCGATTTATCGGGATTACTTTGAATATTGATCTGTTTCTCCTTTTTATGACAGACTTCTGAGTTCTTCCACTAACGGTTATTTGTCCTGTGCCTTTTTCGGTTTATTTTAGAAACTGATCCTTCTATTTAAAACTTTCTATACTTATACAATCAAAATATTTTTTTATTTTTTTTATATATAATTTCATATTTATTTAATTTTATTATTTTTTTATTTTATTTTATATATTTTTTTTTTTTTAATTGTTCTGTGCTTTTTACCCTTTCAATTGTCATATTTAAAAAGTTGCTTTTTGTTTTTTTACTACCTACATTAGCTCCCCCTGCACCCAGTAGCCTTCTCTCCCCCCAACCTGGGCCTAACACCCTGAGATGGAGAAACTTTTTTTGTTCTCCCTCATGGCCCTCTTTCACTGTTTTTGTTTCACCCCTGATAGGGGTATATATCCAAGTTTTTTGTTCCCCTTTTTTATTTTTTTATATTTTTTGTCCATTCATCATTTAAAGTTCAGTAGAAATGTTTTTAGACCACGAAACACTGCAATGCTTCATACAAAAATGCATAATACGTGGCATCAGCAAATTGTAATCATCTGTTTACTCATTATTCCTGTACACACAAGCACACAGCTTGAGTTTGCTTTAATAGCTTTGTTGGACTTGCATGTTTCTCTCTTGGAAGGTGGTGGCTGGGACTCTCACAAGATTGAATGTTCCTTTACCCTGTATCAGTTATTACTGTTCTATAAACCATGGTCTTAAAATATATGTCATTTAATGTGAGAGGCCTGAACACCGCCCACAAGAGACGATTATTATTCAAAGAAGCAAAATCCAACGAATCAGATGTGATTTGTGTACAGGAAACACATTTTAAAGATGATAAAGACCATAAAATCATGTCAAAGCTTTTCCCAGTTCAATACCATTGCACTTATAAATCCAAGTCTAGAGGTACTTCGATTTTTTTTTCACAGGAATGTAGCATGCTTGACAAACAAAGTTATAACGGACGATGACGGGAGGTATTTAATATGGATAGGATCACTCAATACTATTGAATATACTATTGTGAACATGTATTTTCCAAACACCGGTCAGTTGCAGTTTTTTAGGAAATTGATGGACTTAGTGAATGAGAATGTGAGAGGCAACTTGGTAATGTGTGGTGACACGAATTTTGTGATGGATGGAGAGTTGGATAACGCTAGGGAAGACCGTGATCGACAGCTTAGAGGGGACAGTGACAGATTAGCGTATAAATGCTCCAGATATATGATTGAATGTGGCTTATACGATCCTTGGAGACTGTTGCATGAGAATGAAAGAGATTTTACGTATTATTCTGTCTCTAAAAATATGTATTCCAGGCTGGACCGGTTTATGGTCCAGGGTGCTTTAATTCCTCACATCTTGAAATCTGATATCTTAAACATTAACTGGTCCGACCATGCTCCAATCATAATGCATATTGACGAAATTGTTTCATCAGCCCCTAACAGAACTTGGAAATTAGGTGATTATTTGTTAAATGATGTTGTGAATAAGTCACTGACGGAGAAAGCTTTGTGTGATTATTTTTCGGAGAATGCCTCGCCCGAGGTTCCTGGCGAGGTGACTTGGAATGCGCATAAGGCTGTGTTAAGAGGTCATTTTATTTCTAGAGCGTCTTACTTGAAGAGAATTAATAGCAATAATTTAAGAACATTGGAAAAAGAACTGTATAATTTGAACCAAGCTAATAAATTTGGTCCATCGTCCTCCCTATCAGCAATGATAGGAGAAATTAAGGCTAAAATCAACAAAATTAATTTAGATCGTACATCTCTTATGGTGAGACGTCTCAGGAAAACATTTTACTTAAAAGGTAACAGGGCCTCAACTCTTTTGGCATCCAAACTCCGGCATGTGAATGCCCAATCAAAAATAGCATATTTAATTGATGATCAGGGGCAAAAAGTGTTTCATCCAACTAAAATTAGTGATATGTTCGCAGAGTATTATAGTAAACTTTATAATTTAGAATGTAATTTGGACCTCCCCCAGCCTTCTACAACAATAATTGATAAATTCTTAGACAGAGTGTCATTGCCTCGGCTGTCTCCAGTACATTTAGAAAGCTTAGAATGTGAAATATCAGCAGCAGAGATAGCTGAGGCAATTAAACTTATGCCATCTGGAAAAGCCCCTGGTCCCGACGGATTAACTATTTTATATTATAAAACTTTTCCAGAAATTTTAATTCCCCATATGACTAAATTGTTCAATTCCTATAAGTCAGAGGGAAAGATGCCAGAGGAGTCCTTGTGCGCACGAATAGTCACTTTGCCAAAGCCGGGAAAAACTCCTGATAGATGCCCTAACTTTAGGCCCATTTCTCTGATTAATAATGATTCAAAGATTTATTCTAAGGTTCTCGCTAATAGATTAACCAAACTAATCCCATTGTTAATTAATAAAGATCAAGTAGGTTTTGTGCAGAATAGACAGGCGCCAGACGGAACTAGAAGATTTATAAACTTGATTCAGCACATCAATATGACCAAAACGCCTTCTTTGCTTCTATCTCTAGACGCAGAAAAAGCGTTTGACAGGATACATTGGGGATATTTATGGAGAACATTAGATAGGTTCAACATACCATCATCATTTATCACAGCAATTAAGGCGTTATATTGCGCACCCTCCGCCCATGTCTCAGCTTCTGGCTTCACATCCAAAACTTTTTCCCTAACCAACGGGACGAGACAGGGGTGCCCTTTATCTCCAATTTTGTTTGTTTTAGCGATAGAACCCCTGGCAGAACTGATTAGGACAACCCCACAAATTGTAGGAATTGCGGTTAAAGAATCCGTTCACAAAATTGGTTTGTTTGCAGATGATATAATCCTAGCTATTAAAAACCCAAAAGAATCTTTGAGACACCTCAAGGATATTTTAACTCAATTCGGTGAGATATCGTATTACAAATTAAATGAGTCCAAAACTCAAGCCCTTCCGTTTCATTTAAACAATTTGGAAACCATTGCCCTTAAGAAATCATATTTATTTGATTGGAGAACTGATTATATGGAATATCTTGGCATTAATTTATGCAAAAATTTGGTTAATATGCACAATCACAACCTGAGGAAAGCATGGTCAGACCTACAAAAAGAGATGGAGAGATGGGGTGGGATGGAGCTTTCATGGCTGGGGAGGGTCGCATCTATTAAAATGACGATACTCCCAAAAATTTTATATTTTTTTAGGACCATTCCTCTGTCCATTCCATTATCATTTTTTAATAAAGTTCATTCGACGATGTTGAAATTTATATGGGGGAACAAGCCTGCCCGAGTGAGGCTCACTTCCCTGCAGCACCATAAATCGAACGGCGGTATCGGTGTCCCCGATATCCGCAAATATTATTTCGCCACTAACGCTGCAGTGGTTGTGAGCTTTAACAACCAGGATGATAAACCCAGATGGATGGAGATAGAGGAATCAAAAATTTCACCGGTTAGGCTATTAGAATTACCTTGGTTAAATCCCAAGAAAAGACCTGGAATTACAAAATTATTTTTATCCACCAGGACTACGCTTAAGGCCTGGGACATTGTTTTTAAAAACGACCAGTCTCCCAGATTATATAGAGCAATGCCTATTGAATTATTGAAAGATCATATACCATCCTTAAAAATAGAATTATTAAAGGATTGCTCTATAACTAATCTGGACAATTTTTTCTATGGCAATGCTATTCTTTCTTTGGAAAAATTGAAGCTTAAGTATGGATTGTCAAATGCATGTGAACTGGAATGTATGATAATCATTGATAAATTGAAAGAACTATACCAGGTACCTGAAACAGATAAAAACTATAAATCACTTGAGATATCTCCTTTAGAGAAAGTTATTTTATACAGCCCCGCTAGTAAAGGTATTATATCCTTATGTTACTTATCTCATAATGCCAAGCCCTTAGTTAAATTAAAACATATGCTGTCATGGGAGACGGAGTTGGGTGCCCAGTACGATTTAGTAGAATGGTTCGGTTTCTTTACAGGTTTGAAAGGCATTTCGTACTGCACCGACCATTTTGAAAATCATTATAAAATCTTATATCGCTGGTACCTGGCTCCGTCTAGATTACATAACATGAACAATATGTATTCTGACCGGTGTTGGAGAGACTGTGGGGGAGTGGGCAATATGGCTCATATCTGGTGGTTTTGCCCCAAGTTAATTAATTATTGGAAAATGATCCACGATCTGATTATTAAAGTGAACGGAACCATTAGTATCTTAACCTCGGAACTAGCCTTATTTAAAAAACTCCCGGAGTCTGTTAATAGATCAGATAAAATAATCATAGGCCACATTCTGATCGCTGCTACATCCTGTTTACCTAGACATTGGAAGTCTCAAAATGTGCCATCTCTCAGAGAAGTTTTTAATTTGATTTTAGAAAATAAGGCACATGAACTATCACACAGAGCCAATATGCATGGTTTCCCAATACTAAAATACAACTGGGATAAATGGGAAGAAAAAATCAAAACAGTTTATGGTCTTTGATATACTTATTGTTAAAGTGCATTGTTGTAAAACATTTTTCCTTTTGCCTTCTACTTTAATATGTTTATTTCATTGATGGATGGATACCCCTTCCCATTTCCATGTTACCCCTCCTTTCCTACCCCTAATACAATGTTTGTATTATTATCATTTGTTATAAAAAAAAAAAAAACTTTAATAAAAATTATTTGAAAAGGAAAAGTCCAACCCACTAGTGCTGGAGACATAGTCAGATAAAACAGGGCTATATATACTCAGAGGAATAGGAGCTGCTGTGGTTTACAGGTAGTAAAGCAGGCGCAAGATTGCAAGGTACCCAGGTTCAAATTCCCTGTTGGGTACTTATGGGCTGAACATGTCTGGATGTCAATGGGAGAACTGTGACAATTACCTAATGTTTACATTTTCCTGTGCTTTATGCAAATCTACACATTTTCCCATGATTCCTCCATGCCTCCATCTTTCAATTTCTCTAGAGGCCTACTTTGAGGCTTGTTTAGAAAGATTGCTGGATAAGATGGGAATTACGGAATACAGAGGTTGGTTTGCATTAAATGTATTTTTTTGTGACTTTTTAGAAGGCAATAAAAGTGCTACAGCTTTAGACCTTTACTGCACCTCTCATATGTCATCTTGGAGGGGTCTTTGTAAAATATGCCAAGACCCCCCCAAAATGATAGATCTGTCTTAACGGGCACAGCAAGGATCTTTTTTATTCTTCATCCTCCTTTGATTTTATTACTGTAATAAATCTCTTGCAAATAATTATGAATCAGAGCAAAATTCTTCCTAAAGTTGTTCTGAGAAATAAAGGAACTAACTCGCTGTATGTTCAACACTGAATTAAAAATCTATTTAAAAAAAAAAAAGTTTTTGTAACTCAGCAATAGTTGTATCCAAACAGGGTTATCATCAAACTCAGAATTTTAATTCAAGCAACGCATAGTTGATTTGTGGAGCCTCTCCAATAGTGTCACCTTGGCCATTTTAGCTTTCATTTTGACATTAAAATTTCAAATACCAAAATCTTAAATTAGGTAAATAACTAAGCCCTAAAAAGAGTCATTTGTCAATGGACACATTTTACCCATTCTGATTTGAAATACCCATATTTTATAAATAAAAAGTATCTAAAGGGCAGGAAAGCATATTATTGAATCCCCATGCGGCCAGTAACCTTCCTGTGACATTCATTGCTGCATACCCTCTGTCCTGTTGCCAGTAGCCAGTTTTTAGATCTCTGCCCAACTAGCCTTCAGCCAGGAGCTGTCATACCCAGCGCTTGCTGAAATTCACTGTTATCTCTGTCCTCTATTTCAATCTGTTATCTCTATCACGTAAGGCTTTTGGAAATCTTTTCATATATTTGCTGTTTTGCATTTACATGGGGTACACTAGTCTACATTTCATGTCTACTGTAACTAATGGGACACTCCAGCCACTGGAGTTGTAAGAATGTACTGGAAAAAACATAATGCCAATATTATTCTGTCGCAAACACAAAAACTATCTGCAGTTTAACTCCACTCCTTGTATGTCTCTGCAGAGAGATTTATTGAAAATTCAGATAGCTGTACTTTATCCTATAAACCCCTCTGCCCTGATTTCCCAGTAGTAATTGTGACAGATATACATATTTGTGCAGTGTAGCTCCGGTAATTCATTTTTTTTTTTTGTAACATATGGCATACCTCCCAAGTGTCTATTTAGGAGGACAGTCCATGTTTTGGACCCAAATCCCTCTGTCCCTCTTTTCTATCCTAATGTCCCGTTTTTCTAGGAGCTCCATATTGTTGTGTCTGAGTCAGGGCCGGATTAACATAGGGGCTGATGGAGCTGCAGCTCCAGGCCCAGGCCCAGGCCCATGGAATAGGCCCATTGATTTAAAAAAAAAAAAAAAATTATTATTATTTTTTTTTTTTTTCACACTACTCTTAGAGTTGCCAGGTATTTCTCATATATTTCTTAGGGTTGCCAGGTATTTCTCAGAAGTATTTCTCAGGTATTTGAGGCTGCCTCGCTGGTGCCGGTATTGCAGTAATACCAGCAATACAAATGTCTGTCTCAGTATAAACAGAGATTGTTCTGCAATACCAACGCCGGCCAGTAGGGGTCGCTGTTTGTGTGGAGAGAGACAGTGATAAGAAGTTACAGCATCTCCCTACCTGCCTCTCTCTACTCACTGAGAGTCCAGACAGCAGCTCAGAGACATGGGGAAGCTGAGACATTGGGACACTGGGGAACATGGGGAACATGGGGACCCTGAGACAGTAGGGACACAGTGGCTCCATGTCTCTCAGTGGCCCCTAGTCTGTGTCCCCATGTCTCCCAGCCACTGTCCCTAGTGTTTCAGTGGCCCCATGTCTCCAGTGTCCCCATGTCTCTAAGTGTCCCCTAGTGTCTTAGTGACATCAGGACACTGGGAGACATGGGGACACAGACTCTAAGGGACACTGGGAGACATGAGGATACAAACACTAGGGGACACTGGGCAACATGGGGACACTGAGACACTAGGGTACACTGAGAGCCATGGAGGCACTGGGGGACACATGGAGACATGGGGACACTGGGTGACTTTGAGACCTAGGAAACATGGGGCACTCCCAGTGTCCCCATGTCTCCCAACCAGTGTCCATAGTATCTCAGTATCCCCATGTGTCCCTGGTGTCTCTCAGTGTCTGTAGTGTGCCAGTGTCCCTAGTGTCTCAGTGTTTCCTAGTCTCCCAAAGTCCCTTAGTCTCCCAATGTCTCCCAGTGTCCCCATGTCTCCTAGTGTCTCAGTGTCCCCTAGTTTAAAAGAAAAAATCTCAGGCACTCACAGTGATAGATTTAGGCAGGTTTATTGGACACTGCAACGTTTCAACCTGTACCCAGATCTTTATCAAGTCTCCAATGTCCCTTATGTATTAGTGTACCCTATGTATCAGACTGTTTCAGTGCCTCATGTCTCTCAGTGCCCCATGTTTCTCTGCCCGTAGTGTCTCTGTGCACGTAGTGCCTCAGTGTCCCCTCGTATAAAAGAAAAAAATTTCAGGCACTCACTGTGATAGATTTAGCCAGGTTTATTGGACACTGCAACATTTTGACCTGTACCCAGGTCTTTATCAAGTCTCCAGTGCCCCCTATATCACAGTGTCTCAGTGCCCCATGTCTCCCAGTGTCCCCGCATGTGTCACCCAGTGTCCCCATGTCTCCCAGTGTCCCCAGGTCTCCCAGTGTTCCCTAGTATCTGTGCCCCCATGTCTCCTAGTGTCCCCATGTCTCTCAATGTCCCCTAGAGTCCTAGTGACATGGGGACACTGTGAGACATGGGGACACAGACACTAGAGGACTGGGAGACATGGGGACACATGTGTATGTTCACCCTTTCGGCCGTTCTGGTTATGTGATTTGTGTCAGTGGGGATATGGGTTGACTTGAAAGATGAAAGCGTGAGATTAGCAAAGGGTATGTGTTTTCTCATAGTTGCATCCTATGAGTTTCCCTCCAGCACCATCTCCATCAGATACATGGCACTTAGGAGGTAGGACTGTTTTAGTGTTTTTGGTCAGTAAGATTTTGTAATTAGGCCCATCATAATTATCAGCACCAGGCCCACTGGGCTCTTAATCCGGCCCTGGTCTGAGTGTATAACAGAGCTCCACAGAAATGTGTCTTTAAACTACAATAAATATGTTTAGAAATCAGTCTGTGTAAATAAGATACATTACTCTAAATTACATTTTAGTTGTATTACTTGTTATCAATAAGACACTTACTATTTCTCAGAACAGCCCAGCCCCTAACCAGGCGTAAAAGTCAAGTGTCCCTCTTTGTTCATTTAAAATGTTGGGAGGTATGCTATGGGCTTGGCTGCTGAAACATGTGGTTGGCATGATAACCCATGTGCCATACGTCAAACAATGTATCATGCTCCTAGGGTAGAAATGCACTTGACAGGTTTGTGTGTGTGCGCGTGTGTGCGCGTGTGTGCACGTGTGCGCGTGTGTGCACGCCTGGGCTTTAGACTTGAGGCCTTGGACAATTTGATTGTATAATCATGTGTTGGGTGACCATTGAGAGAATAGGTATGGCAGGATGTGGTTTTTCAGGAAAAATCGGATTCCTAAAGAAATTAAAAAAAAAAAGTGTATGTTCAAGGGTAAGTATATTTTTTCTGTTTTACTTTGCTTGCCTAGTTAAATGCTGAATGTGTTTAATGTGTTATTTAATATGGGTGCTGGATCCTCCTTAGTGCATTGAACACAGCAGGAAGGTGAAAGGTGCCTATGTGATAAGGACTTGAGAAGTGCAATTTGGTGAGATATGGGAGCTCATATGACGATTTACATTTAATACAAGGCTCTGTCATTGGTCCCCTTCTATTTTCTCTTTATACTGCCTCTCTTGGCAAACGTATTGCCTCATTTGGATTCCACTGCCCCCTGTACACTGATGACACTCAGATATATCTCTCCTTTCCGGACCTCTCCCCTGCCGTCCTGCAACGTGTCACTGCTTGCCTTTCTTCCATCCCTGACTGGATGTCCTACCGTTTTCTGAAACTCAATCTCTCTGAAACTGAACTCCTTGTCTTTCCTCCTCCTAATACTGATCCTCCTCTTTCGCTCTCCCTTCAAGTTAGTGGTATCTACATAAGCCATCCTTGTAAGCCTGCTGTCTTGGCGTTATACTTGATTCTGGCCTCACCTTTGAGCCTCACATCCAGTATATTGCCAATCCTTTAGATTTCATCTTAAAAACATAGCCCGCGATTGGGCGGAGCTTAACTGTGGAAGCAGAAAGTCGCATGGCCGCTGAGCTCCTGACCATTATAGTGGAAAACTACTGCTTTTAATGCTCGGACACAAGCCAAACCCATCACAGGGAGATCCCAAGACTCACCCAGGCCCCATGGGTCGGAAACCAAGAGACAAAAGCCGGATAAGCCCTGGCTGGCATGAATATAGGGGAGCTTTGGCGGCAGGCCCACGACGCCTCCGGCTTTACGATGGTGTCTCTCCACGGATGCTGCTAAGACTTTAACGATGGGACATCAGATGAGGCAGAGGGGGACTTATTACCAACGCTGCCACCGCCGGCCCGGGCACAGATCCAGCCACCCGCGCCACCACCACACCGGTGACTATGGAGGCCATGGCGGATCACCATAGGAAAATCTCGGCTGACGTGGCCACGATCCAGGATGACCTGAAGAGCTTAACAGGCTGGTTTGGGACGGTGGAGGGTACATTCAGCAACTAAACACACCAGATAACAGAGCTTCAGACAGCAATCCACGAACTGCAACAGCAGAATCTGTTCCATGAACAGCAATTTGCCACGCAGGAAGACAAACGCCACCAAAAAATCCTGATCGTTAGAGGTGTCCCTGCGACAATTCACTTTACTCCTGCGAATGCAACACATCAAGTACCGCTGGGATCCAGCTCATGCTCTGCACATCAACAAAGGAGACACATTGCATGTCATACGTGATATGCAGAAGACCACGAGGGTTCTGGGCCTGTTAGACCTCCCCCAAACTCACTTAATCCATCAGTGGCATCAGCAGGGCCCTCACACTCATTTGGATGAGTCGCAGTCAGCGCTCCGGAGTTTGTGCCGTGCAGCACGACAGCTCAGCCTAGCAAGGGGCTCATGAAACCCTCTCTTAACGTCCCACCTGGAGGACACACCCGCTGAGCCCCGGCTAACCCCCTCCCCCCTCCTGTTTAACACATTCTTTGAGGATCATCAGTTACAATTTTATTTTATACTAGCTATGTACCCTCTAAATACAGCTTAGGTGACCGCAGTGAAGGGTTCCCACCCCTAAGACGATGCAGCTGACTGCACACACCTTTACTATCACCCCACTTATTAAACAAAAAAACAAACACATGTGCACTGACTCCCATGCTGAAATGTTATACTATGTTTACCGTTGTGCGGACACTTGCTGTTGTGGCAAAGTGAGACGCTTTGTAAAATATTTTCTATGCAAACAAAAAAAAGAATAAAAAAAACACAAAAAACAACATAGCCCTCTCTTAATTGGTCTTTCCAAAATCCATGCTGCCCCGCTACAGTCTGTAATGAATGCCGCTGCCAGACTGATTTTCCTCTCGAGTCAGTCCTCTCACATTTTACCCCTCTGTCAGTCCTTACATTGGCTTCCTGTATCCTATATAAAGTGCTAACCCATACCTATTAAGCATTGACCAATTCAAGCCGCTCTTATATCTCTTCACAGATCCATAGGTATGCCCCTTCTCAGTCTCTCCGCTCTGCCCGTGACCTTCTCCTGTCCGCTGCTCGCACCCATACGGCCAACTCATGCTTGGAGGACTTCTCGCGGGTGGCTCTCTTCCTATGGAATAGCCTGCCTACTGCCATCAGGCTCTCCCCTAGTCTTCAATCATTTAAAAAGTGCCTCAAAACCCATCTCTTTAGGAAAGCTTATGGCCTCCCAGAGTAACCTCTACCTTACATACCTGTCTGTTGCTCTCTTCTAAAGGGCAGCACTCTATTCTCTCCTCCAGCTCTGCTTCACTCCCACCTTTTTTGATTGCTATTTCCTGTCCTATTTTGTTTTTTCCCCCTCTTCCTATAGACTGGAATCTCGTTTGAGGAGGACCCTCTTCAACCTATCATTCCTGTAAGTTTTCTTGTAATTGTCCTACTTATAGTTAAATCCCCCCTCTAATAATATTGTAAAGCGCTGCGGAATCTGTTATAAATAGAAATGGCAATAATAAATAAATAAATAACATTCTACTGACACTCACCAGGATCTCAATGAAAGTATTGCAGGAAGGAAGCACATGCTGCAATCCCACCGTCCTTCCTGACTAATAGAGGGGTGTCCAGTAAAGTTCTGTTCCATAGCACCATCTCCTAAATGTTACCTGGGGTTACCACCCCTCACCCTAGCTTTGTAGAGTATTATACTAGAGGACTCTTTTTATATAAAATAGATGCTGAAAAAGTAAAAGAAAAAACAAAAAACTAAAATCTTCCTGATCTACCTGTTGAGATCTCGGGCTGAAGATTCACACATTTGGAACTTCAGCCCCCAGAGCCCACCCCTAGCAATGCCCATGTCCTCAAGGCATAACAGCAGTCTAGATTTGGCAATATCTTCTTTAGAACATAGCAGGTAACTGCCTCATCCTGCACTGTTAGCTTGCCTAGAGGACTGGTGTGGGAATCATTGCAATAGTGTGTCCTTTGGAAATAAAACGATCAGGCTCTCCTTCTCCGTGTCTGTCTCTGTTCACAGTACACAAATAAATATCTAATGTTGATATGAAGTACAAAGGAACGTATGGTGCTTGACCTTCAAGTCTTCAGAGGGTTAATCCATTTTGGGTAGATGTGACTAATTCATTATACACCCTGCATTCGTTTTCCCTTATGTGGTTTCTCCAGCCTGCTCTCCAGTCACACATCGCTGAGGCTAAATTAGAGTATAATTTAGGACAGGTGCAACTTAATGTGAATACTCGTGTGGTGCTCATTTAAATATCGAAGAAGCAGATTAGGAGCCCATCTGCTATGTGCAGCTATTTTTACCAAACTCTAAAATTATTTTTTTATATAAGCTGCATGCCATGATAGCAATTTATACTAAGGCTCCATAAATAAGGGTTATAATGTCATGTCAGCGAGGGGGTGTATCAGAACAGTCACCCCAAGCCCTACAATAGACACTTTACTTGCTAAATACGTGGCTCATGTTATTAACTCTACAGCTCAGAATTAGTATGGTAGCACGGGGAATACTGGGTAATTATTATAAATAGACTGGTGGTCTGAATTAAGTGGTAATGTGTCAGTGCCTTGAATTACTGAAGTATCAAAATGCTTGTTTGATTTTAATGTTGTGTATGGGATGTCCATATGCAAGTGTAAACCCCTCACTAAAACTGTAAGTGAGGTCCTTCCCACCAGTATCGACCTATCACTGCAAACGAATGTTGGCTTAAACTGCGCCTAAAGAAACACTATTGCGGTAGGAATACAAACGTGTATATCTAATTCTGTAGTGTCATGACACCTATATTTTTTTGTCCACTTGAGAAAGCCCTAAGGGGAGAAACGCGTTGTGGAGATTTCAACTAACTGTATTTTAATAAAGGGATTTTGGCCACTTTCTTCGTTGTGAGTTAGCCATTTTATCTTTTTTACCATTTTTATTATTTTACTACCTGGCATCTGAGTTTTACTTGTTCCAGAGAGATACTACTCCAAAGCATCCTTGGTGGGGATTATACCACTTACGTCCTATCATTCAGCAGTGTGTCTGCCCAATTAAATGTGAGTAACCATTTTGTATTTTTATACACTCTCCTGGTTTTATCACAGCGAGCACTATTGTTGTTTTTTATATTACATATGGTCCCCATCTGACAACATATCTACTTACAACACTCACTCACGTATCCCATAAAACTAGAGCTAGTTTTTAGCTCTCAAAAACGTGAGTAGGACCATATAGACCTCTTTTATTGGCTGCTACCTATTTGGGTTTTATTGCACTATAATATTTTCTTTTCACTTTCATACGGATCCCACCTCAGATAGAACTGTGATTGTTCTCTCATCCAAAGGTTTTACTGGACTCTTTTTGGACAGTTCTTTATAATATATATATATATATATATATATATATATAAGAAAACTGAGATGCTTGCACTCCTGGATTAGAGAGTAATTGCCCCGTGCTGGTCAGGCACAAGATACAAAAAAATGATTGGAAATGACCGCACTACAAGGACTTGTTGATGGTAAAAATAAAATATAACTTTTATTCTATATCATATAAAAAAATATCGACGTTTCAGCCCCAATACATGGGCTTTCATCAGGATGGCAATACTGATGAAAGCCCATGTATTGGGGCTGAAACGTCGATATTTTTTTTATATGATATAGAATAAACGTTATATTTTATTTTTACCATCAACAAGTCTTTGGAGGGCAGTCATTTCCAATCATTTATTTATATATATATATATATATATATATATATATACCTATTATTATTTTTATTGTTCTTTCTCTGTATTATATGTCATTGTTTATTTCTATATTACCACTTACTTATATTTCATTTTATATATTATCTCTGTGGCGCCACCTTTCTCTTTTTCCTCACACTTATATAGCCCTGTCCCCCCCAACCACGTGAGTGTGAAGGTTTGAAAAGTAAATATTACTTAACTTTCAGACATTGCCCCACTGGTCTCCACAATTGCGCTCTACCTCCTTGGCTGACATCTTCAGTGCAGATGATCTCAGCCAATCCAATGTTTACCCGTAGGGGAACATGGGGATTTTAGTGCGCACGTGTGGCAACATTCCATGCTGTGCCAATCAAACGGTGCCTATGAGAACATCTGATTAAATAGCAGAGTTTAACTTGGCCACTGATACAGACGTGCTTTTAGTGACTGTCAAGAAGATAGCCATTAGAGGTATGGTAGTTCCATTCCTGTAGAACGGCAGTGTTTTCAGTTACAGGGTTGAACAGACAGTGACATGGCACCCAGACCACTTCATTGAGATGATGTGGTCTGGGTGTCTATGGGGTTCCTTGAATAATTGGGAAGTGTAGTCTACACATGTGGCTGAAGAGGGGGGCATCAGGCACTGGGGAGTTCTCCATTTTCAGCTAAACTGCTCCAAATTTTTTTTACATAAATCCAATGATGCAATGGTCCATAGACTCATAGCACCATAACTACTACAATGTGAGATTAGGGGCTTAGGCAGCCCTTTGTATACATAACCCTGTCACCCAGCCAGCTCAGACTGCACATGAACAAAGTTCTGCACAACAGTTTTTTAATGGGTAGAAATGCTTGAATGGGACATACGCTACGAAACATGCCTTTGGTGTTACCAGAAGTGTCATATTATGCAGCTTCCTAGGGATACATTAAACCTGATTCTCAAAGTAAATTCGCGGTGTTGAGTCCATAAGAGATCTGCTCGTGTACAGCCTTGAGTGTGACTGGTAAGGGCGCAATAGGCTGGCATGTCTCCTTACTAGATAACAAACCTAAATAAAATCTAAAATTTATTAGGAAAATAGAACAGAAAATATTTCACATTATTTAAAGGGATACAATAGAACAGATTTGCAAACTGCAATAAAATGTAAATTAGAGGAGAGATATAGATTAGAAGTATTACACGACATCAGACACAGCAGTTGCTTTGCCTGGTCTTGAAACACACAGAGACTCTGAAAAAAAATACCCCTTTCTTTCTCATTAGAGATTTTTGCCAGAGGCTCGAGGAAGCAAGGTGAATGGTTAGAGTTAGGACCCACCTGGGAGGGTCTGCGTTGACATTGGCAGATGGGCTTATCCTCTCATGGCCATTGGAGGTAATTAAAAAACCTCCATTTGTTTAAAAATACATAGGGATTAAGGAGAGAGCGCAGGTAACTTGTTTTTCTTTGGTTTTTACTATATATTGGGGCTTAGAAACTGCAACCAAGTCTTTTTTTTGGTTGGATCGTTCCTTTAGGTATTCAGAGCATGAAAATATGATATTATAGAGAGGGAACGGTGCCGCTTTAATGTGCAGGAAATTGAATATAATATTTATCTGTAACACTCACTCTGTGTTTTTTTTTAGCATAGCAACACTAAAATGTTCTAGCCTAGACTCACTGCAACAATGATTGCAAACTCAGTATTATGCTGGTTGTTGGGTGTTAATGAATGAAATGACATCATTATCTGTGACATAATGGCATTACATCAGAAAGATTTGTCAAGTTTTCACCGAGTTACTAAGTAGCGATCGTGTTTTATTACTACACTGTTTTGTTATCTTCAGACTGTTGTTAAACCATCCCTCTCTACCTATCGGATGCTGAGTTATTAGCCGGTTTAAATGAACTCATCCTTTGTTAAGAAATAAACAGTTCACATTTAAAATATGGGTAAGCATTTATAGTTTATGTTATTTTGCCATTAGATTTTTTTTTAATGGTATTCCTGTATTCCTATTCCTACAGAGGAGAATTGCTTAATTGAATTCATGAATTTATCTCATACCATTATGGTCACAAGCATGTACTAACCAGCCATATTGGAAATAAATTTTAAAAAATTCTCAATATGTGAAACATAAGAGACAGACGTTCATTACAGAGTCACAAGAAAACTGTCATAAGGTCTGTATTGGTTGTAGGGCGTAACCCAAAATACAAATGATTAGCCAGATTGGATTAAGCCTCAGGAAAGAGAACACAATACCAATAATATTACCCACAAATGAGTGAAAATTCCGCAAAATAAGCACAAAAAAACAAACAATAATACAAATAAAGAAAAGTAATGGGTATGAACATAAACATGTGTAAATACTTTATTAACTCCCACTATAGGCACCGAGACCACTTCAGCTTTTTGAAGACAGAGCACCTGCCTGGAAGAAGGGCTGCAGAGGAATAGGCAGAGGGGACTATACCTGCCTGGAAGAAGGACTGCAGAGGAATAGGCAGATGGGAAGATACCTGCCTGGAAGGAAAGCTGCAGAGGAATAGGCAGAGGGGACTCTACCTGCCTGGAAGAAGGGCTGCAGAGGAATAGGCAGAGGGGACTATACCTGCCTGGAAGAAGGACTGCAGAGGAATAGGCAGAGGGGACGATACCTGCCTGGAAGGAAAGCTGCAGAGTAATAGGCAGAGGGGACGATACCTGCCTGAAACGATAGCTGCAGAGGAATAGGCAGAGGGGATGATACCTGCCTGGAAGGAGAGCTGTAGTCTGGTCGGGTGGGAAAGCTCCAGGGGGACCTCAGTCAATCCTCGGTGACTGGAGTTGAAGCGATCCAGAGTCCCAGGAAAGCTGCTAGGATGTGAACTGGGTGGTCAGGGTACAGAAGCTCCATCACAGCAACAATTTGGATTTTAGTAAATAAACCAGTCTGTCAGTTACGAGGGTATTTATGCGTAATGACAGTCAAAAAGTCTAGAATAAAAACAAAAGAAAAAAGTTACCTGCGCTCTCTGTTTAATCCCTTTGTATATTTAAACAAATGGAGGTCATTTAGTTACTCCAATGGCCACTGGAAGGAATGCCTGCCTGCGAACATCAAGGCAGACCCCCCTAGACGGGTCCTACTCTGACCCTTCACCTTGCTTCCTTGAGCTTCTGGCAAAAATATCTCTAATGAGACAGAAAGGGGTATTTTTTATATACACCTCAATATACTTATTAACCCTTAATAGGGAATCACTATATTGACGTGCACTAGTTTTGTTGCTAAGTCTGTCCCATTAAATTCTCATCAAAGGATACTACCCCTCAATGGCTTTATTTAATTTAGAGTAATATTATGTGTGTATGTTAAATCTCTGTGTAGCCAGGATCTGGTCGTTTGTGTTGTTTTTTGTTTTTACTGTGCTTATTGTTGCGGTTATAGTGTTACTGATTTTTGTCAGACCAGTTTTAATCTGTTTGACTTGAAACGGCAGTAATCCTCTGAACCCAAAGCCCACCCAGTTAATGTACAACATCATAATGTAGAAGTCTAATTTCGTCTTTACATATCCAAATTCTGAGTGGTTCTGGGTTAAATGATGACTTCAATATCCTGAATCATGACCATCTTTTTAGTAAAGGAACTTGTTCAAATTATGGTAAAACATGTCAAAATTGCTGTGGCCATTGGTTTATACTCCACCACATAGTCATTACTAGGGAGGGCATTTGGGAGCTGAAACTTAGGGTGTGGGGCTCTTTAGCTGTATATATCTACTGTTGGAGGAGGGGGCTTGGGAAGTTGCCACCCCCAGTAGACTTTCAGGAAGGGCTGATGAGGAACAGAGCTTTGCTGACACCCATCTATTAGATAGGTAGAGTGGCAGGATTTCATTGAATACTGGAATATGTAGCATGTGTTTGTGTGTGGCTATGCTCACATTGACACAACGAAAAGCATTAGCAGCAGATACCATGGAAAAGTAGAAATATGTAACGACACATCAGCACCTCTCTGTTCTTATAAGGATCAATGAGTTATCCCTTGGGCTCCATCTCTAGGGTGTTTTTGGAACTTAGCAACACCCTTGCTGCACCACTCGGAGACTCCCATTGAATGCTCATGCCACACAAGAGCTTGGATGGAGAATAAGGAAAGTAAGATTTCCTCCTCATAATGTTACAGTTTAAGGTGGCTGGCTTTGATTTTTGAGGATTCAGGAGAAACTATAATCAGCTACAGTAAATATGATGCTTGGCATGTCCCTTTTAAATAGGGACCATTTCTGGACCATTCCTCCATTCCTCATCCCAGTTAATGCATTTGCAGTGTATTCCAAAGTAAATAAACACAACCTTTCTGTAATGTAGAATCAGGTATCTCAAAAGAGAAAAACACAATAATAGGTGCAATATATCAAAATATTTAAATGGTGTATACTGGTATGATAAAGGCACACTCACACTTTTTTAAACTACTAAGAGCTCTGCTGTATTTAGTGACGGTACAATCCCCCTCTAAAGATATATGACCTCAGCAGTAGTGATGGTATGTCCTCCAAAGAGTCAAGTATGTGGAAACAAGAATGGTACAGTAGGCACAGTACAGTAACTAAATGCAGAGTAAAAGGATGTATCCTATTTTTATGAAGCAGAGCATGGACCTGCTCTGGTATTGTAGAACTTTGGTGGTACAATCCCTACCTAGGATTTATGGGACCAGGAAGCCAAAGTAGTATAATGTAAAATTCAAAATAAACTAAATTTAAAAGGATTAACTTTATTACAATACTAAGATAAAATATAAAACAATCCAAATAGGCTATAAAACCCAGTTAACGCGTTCCACCTTGGAGTTTCATCAGAAGTGTTTTGTAGTGCAGCTTAGCATCTGCTTATATAGGTAACATTATGAAGTAATTAACAAAAACAGATATTCAATAAAGTTTTTCATTGGCTTGTATTATAACTTTTGGTTTTCGGGTGCTGGCTGGTGGTGACGTCATGGAGGTCGGCATTGATGCGTGTAGAGTGATTGGTGGGTGTTGAAGTATTTTATCAGCAGGTGAAGCATTCCTGGTGACGTCTATGCCGGCACCATGTTCAGGACCATAATAGGCTTCACCTGCTGATATGGGCATGCGCAAGTCGTCACTCAAGGGTGACGTTCGCAAGGACTATAGAATAGTAAAAGACTTCAAAGCCCCCCAATCCCATGTGTCGTTGTTGACCCATGTGGAATTGCTTCCGGTCACTGTTCGAAAACCGGAAGTTATGTGACTTCACTTAAGGGTCTAATTCTTCCAGAATAAAAAAAAAAGAAAAAAGAAAAAAAAAGTCTAGAACAGATGGAAATCCAGAGTTGTTTTTCAAAGCTAGCATTCCTTAGTTAAGGAAAGGGTGAGATCCAGTAGAGATCTTATACAGCTGGATTTTATGACTGTGGGAAGACAAGAAGTATATTTCCAGGGATGTATCCATTATTTGTCTTTTTAATATTAAAAAAAAGAAAAAAATTCCTTTAGTTTAATGTAAACATTCCCAATGGTAACACAAACTCTCGAAGGCTTGAAAACAAAATCTAGCTTTAGGAATTAAAATCCTTAGATCTTAAATGGCTATTAAGATATCCATCTCTGATAAAAACAAGAATATGCATTCTAGATCTAAATCTGGTACATCGGAGAAACATATCTTAAATTTCGTGTTTAACAATGTATTTAAATTGCTCCTTGCAAAAATAGATTAACTTAATCTTTTTATTGAGGCCATTGTTAGACATATAAACACATTTCATTACAGTTTATGGAAACAAGATTTTTCCAGCAGATTTAAACCGAAAAACATTAGCTATATAACCAAATATGTAAATCGTTAAAAGGTTACCTCATCCAAAAATATCCGCATTCCATGTGATTGAATAAAGAAACGGCTAGAACGTTATTAATCTAAATATATAAACAATGTTCCCACCAAGAGATCTTTAGTAAAGCATTAATGTCACTTAAATAATAAAAATAGGCTCTATATGAAAAGTCATTGAAATTCCAGCACAAGAAAGCACAATAACTGGAGCCATAAAATGTAGAAATTACGATATATGTGAAAGACAAGAGTTGCTATACATAAAAATCTTCCCCAACCAGATTTATAAACAAAGTATTCACGATTATGTAAGCTCTTAGTGGATAAGCCGCTAGAGCAACAATTTGCTACATTGCCACAATAAACACAGAATTGACAAAAACTATTGGGGTTTTTCTAAGTTTTCCATGCACCTTATGTTCACACTTAAATGATATTAGATAAACAATGTTTCAAAAGTATCCGGTGCTGCATAAATATATCTAAAGTCCAATATAATACAGTACTGCCAGGCACTCTAAAAGATAGAAAAATAAATAGTGTGATACCGTAAAATTTATTTGAACAAAATATGGTTAAAAACTCTTACATAGTGTTAATGTGAATTGTGTCTCCAGGATCGACATGAAAAGCACAGCAAGTAGTGTGTGTTTGGGTTGTTATCACTGGCTCAGAACACCCCGCGATTCTGTACAGCCAAGCCAAGCCATTGAACACAACTGGACAACTGGCCACTGCAAGTTACTGTTCGGTAGAAGATTGAATACCAGATAGGAAATGTTCCTCAGTGCCTCATCAACGGGTTTCACCAGTTAAAACTGCGTTTTAATTCTTGCTGGAATAAGATGAGAGTTTTGAGGTTTTTTTTAATCGTTTGAATGCTGTGGAGGTAATGGAAAATAGTGTTAGGAATACAGCTTTGTATTATTAATAATATAGTGTTCTTATATTAATATATAATTATCATACTTACTATTCTATTGTATATTTTGTATACTTTTCTAATTGGACTGACAGAATTTTGGAACGAGTTTTTAGAGAGCCTCTCTTTTTCAAGACTATATATATTATTATAACAGTGTTATTTATGGCTTAAAGGTGTGTTTGGACCAACACATTTCCCTTTTATTTATAAAGAATTTGCACATTCTTAACACTATCCGAGTGCCCTACTGTACTTTCTTATCGGCTGTCCATTAAGGGTCATGAGTGCAACCAACACTTAGCTCTCAGACGTTTCAGGAGGTACTTGGTTCCAAAAATAAAAGACTTGCAAAACAAGGATAATAGATATTCAGCTATGAACCAATTTTGGACCTGAAAACACCTCAGATAACCAAGCAGGGTTGGGTCTTTAATTTAGGTCCCTTGCCACTGATCTCCTGGTTTACAGAAATTCACTGAAAGGGCTTTGACAGCATTGAGCTGCCATTAAGTAAATAATTAATAGATTAACAAAATGAATAGTTAAACACAAATACATCACATCTCTGTTATTCAGTTTTCTTGACATAAAATATTTTTTGTGTATTTTTTTCTGCCAGCATTTGTTGTGAAAGTCAAAGTTTGACTAATCTGTATACTTTTTGGAACACGTTTCCCATTACAGAGTAATGTGTGAGATGTATCATCCTGATAATGATGGTTCTAATGCTTTGAATTGTCCTCTGGGTCTACAGACAGCCTCTGAAACTCAATGCACAAAACACAATTAAACCCTCCAGCTCCGTTCCTCTGATCTACAATGACGTCCAAAAACATGCTGTGAGCTATCACTTCTTTTACAAGCAGGAATAGGAAACTTGAAATTCTCTTTGACAGTGTTTGATATTTTACCTAAAAGATCTACGTGTATTCTACAGTTTTAGAAAACAGATACCAAGGTGTGAAGAATACAACACATACCCCAAATATTCCCCAGCTTGTCTGCCAGGGAAGGTGCTATCTCTCTATGTAAATATGTGGTGGAAAATGTCAATATCTAAGTTCTTTTATAATTAAATTATTTTAAAATGCACTCCTAGCAATGGCAAGGCCTCTGTGCACAGGCCTATTTCCCAAACCTACCGCTCAGCTGAGAGAAATATTCATGTAATACCTGGGATATGAAATATTTCCTCGTCCTCTATCTCTGTCCACAGGAGGATCTACATATGTCCTTCACACTCAAAATGTGAATCATTCTTCTCGTTTAGTCAAGATAAAGATCTGACATCACTTTAATAGAATAGGATGGGTCAGCATATCCTGACATATTGATTAATGTTACATCTCCCAGGTTCTATTACAACACGAGCATCATTTAATTACTGTTTCTGAAAACCCTCCGCGTTTCACACAGCTTGTTTTATGTTCTCTCACTTTCTCTGCAATATTATTAGAGACAGAGCTTCACGGGTCTCCAGTGAGGACTGTCACTCATCTTTCCCAATTCTGTCTTATCGCTTTATGATCCTGTGAATCTAAATGAGTATGGCTTTTGTTTAATAGTGTCCATATTTATGTAACATGAGTTTGTCTTCTCTTGCCTTCCCTGTCCAGTCACAGGGTCTTTTTTTTTAGACAGGACATACAGGAGCAGAAGGTGCTGAGGGCCCTGTCCAAACAAGTGTAGTAAAATGACAAAAGCAATAGGATAAGACTTATTTCATGTTGTAGAAAAGTAGTTTGCTAGAATAGTTTCCAAGAAGGCTTCCTATTTCAGGTGACATAGGAGACACAGGACACAGTAGAGGAAGCAAGGCAGGTTAGTGATGTTTCGGGAGGGAAAGCTGTTAACAGTTTAATCTCCAGGAGCTCATCTTCATCCCCAGATGTGGTCTTTTCTTGTCTGTTTCCTGGCTAGTGATGGTAGGAGTAAGAGGCTTCAATGTTGTAGGAGTGGGAGCTTAATTACTTGTATTATGGCAGAAATGTGATCAGTCTGACGACATGTTAATTCAATAAAACAGCTTCTGACAAGATGACTAACACTGAATGTGGGACCTTTGGTAATTAGGTCCCCTAGTGGGGTACCAGTAGATAGTTCTATTCCTATCTATCATGTTGCTTTTATGTACTCTCTGCCTCTAAGCATCATGTATCCCATATGCAGAACGTGTGCTATTATAACCAGTGTCAGACACAGTAAACATTGATTGATTATCAGCAATACCCACGGCACATTCAGTAGCTTCTCTCTTTTTTTAAATTTGCAGAATAAATTGGTTTATTCACCACGAGAAGAAGAATGCTGTGGAATTTAGAAAAGACTTGTAAATTGGAGGCCAAACTACCCAAAACTGGAAATAGTCTCTTCATTGGCTATTTTTATAACATATCTATTTAGATTAACATTTTTCAAAACCCTTTAGTGAAAATATTGAAAAACTGGGTTGACAAACAGTGAGATTTGTTTTTACTAAACCTCTCTACATCATGCTTATAATTAAACATTACATTAAATTGTAACTTCAGAATGATCAAAAACAAAGGTACAATAACCTCAGATTGTCAGTGAATTATCATAAACAAAAAAAATCTAAACAAATCATAATTCTGGGACAGTGTGTGTGCTTATATTTACAGAATAAGTCTGTGCCCGTTCTATTACTCCCCATGCATTTATCTCGTTAAGTCTATTTATAAATACAAAGATGTAAAACATAAAACAACATTTTCTTGGCTAGAAAAAAGGGAAAAAAATGTGGAAAAAAATGATGTGTCTGAACTGATAAAACATAATTTTTGTGGTTTTGTCTAAATCTTTGTAATCCGTAACGGAAACATTTACAATTTATCTGCTCCGAGTAATAGCCTGAGAGAGCATTTCAATGGACAGAAGAGACAGAAGCCTCAGAGAAATCCAGAGAAAAGCAGACTCTTTGCATGTTTTCTGGTTTGATAGACTGGAAAAGAATTGTAACCTCTCTGTAACGAGGGAATCTAGATTACTGAATTGAAGTGTAAGACTTAATGAAGATACATATTTCTAAAACAATATCAAAATACATAACTTCTTTACTGCGTGTCCTTGTCCCAACCTGCAGTGATCCAGTCCAAACCAATCTGTGTTTATTCAAACCAGACTGGCCTGCCTGTGCTACCATAAAATACACGGGAGACGTCATTAAAATATGTTAGTATTGGTATACCTCTGCAAATCAAAGTTCATGCAACCATATTCAACAAAAGTCAAATACTTTAAATGTTTTAGGAAGAGTCACTTAGAGAGGTACCTGAATGACCCTATTAACTTATAGATAATATTTATTATGAATAATAGAATAGAATGCAGTACTATGAGATATAGAGTCAGAACCACCACGCAGGGATACATTGTAAGAGACACTGCCTTGGTCCAGATCTTGTTGGATTCTGTAAAACTCCCACGTGTGCTGGAGTCGGACATCATGCACTATATAACATGGGACTTTTGGCTTCTGAGACAGATAAATGGAAAATGGTATGTGGATTTAGGTGGAATAAAGAGGGTCTGGGAAGGGTAACTGAGTCAGAGAAAAGGAACAAAGATAGTCAGAGGAGGAAAATGGAGGGATAGTGGAGAGTGGACTCTGGCAGAACAGAGGAGAATGCAAAGATTTCAAGGGAACATTAAATCAACACAATACAGTAGACTTGTGCAGTTACAAATTGATATGGTTTGGATTTAGAAACATTTTCTGTTGAAGAATTTTGTTTGGTAAATTTTTGGTTCGGTCCAAATTTTGATTTGGTATGACAGAGCCCTACAATGAAAAAGAAATGTGCCGATAGTGACCCTACAAGTCTCACCAAAAGAAGACAAAACAGCTCTCAAACCGTAAATAAGTTTTTTAAAGTTGGTGTTGAATTACAGTGGCTTCTTGCATTAGCCATCACAAACCAATTCCGAATCAACTGAAACAGTCCAGTTATCGGGCTATTCTGAAATTCAAAACAACACTGAATCGGTCGAAATTCATACTGAACCAAATCTCCAAGTCTACAATAAAGTAAGAGAGGTACAACAGATAAATGTAGGAGGCACTGAAGCTACAGGAGAGGGGACACCAGATTAACAGAAGAGGTCTTTAATTGAATGAGGGGAACAGCAGAGGAACTGGCACTATGGAAACATAAAGAGTTAAAAGTGTAGAGAAGAAAAGAATAACAGTGATATAGGTAGAATGTGACAGAGGAAATAACAGAAGATGACACTAGACACTTCAGAGACACATGAGAGTGGCCCAAGGGAGCAGAGGGGACAATACAGGGAACAAACCAACACATAGTACGATATTGGGATTAAAAAGCACGGGGACATGTTGGTCTGGGGGGAAAGAAATGAGTAATAGAGTCCCAAAACAATGCTCTAAATATAGGGTTGAATAATGAATGACTTTAAACATAAAGTTACAGAAAGTTTCTTAGATGGAAACCCTTTCACCATTATTCATACCATGATAGATTAATGAATTCATGTTCCTTTGCTTGGAGACAGAAACAACTATATTAAATGCAACAGATGAGGGACAATAATTTTTACAGCTCTAGCATTTGCCCACTGAGAGCAGGAAATGGATTGGGCAATGTGTGGCCTTGTTTCTTGCATTCCATAAACACAGAATGTTGTTTTGTTTACACTGTGGCATCGTCAGCTCTGTCAGAGATAGAATGTGTCTCTAAGTTGGCTGATAAAGAATGTTTTCAAAGCTACGGACGCTTTCATAGCTTACAAATAAAATTTGGCTTGCTAACTGGTATCAAATGTCCACATATTTAGTCATTTCTTTATTTAACTGTCCCTCAAACACACTAAAACAATACCGTGTGCTCTGTGAGTCATAAGTTTTATATGACAGTAAAAACATCTTCTGTGTTCAGTTACTTCTTCTGTATGAATGTCATTTCAGATTGTAAAAATAAAACGTTTCTTTTATTACACCATCAAACCGGATTTCATGCACATTTCCGCCGATGATTGCCAGTGTAGACATTAAAGGGGGGAGTGGGTCAAGTGTTAAATATGAGAAGATGTATCCAAGGAACCCTGGGAAATGGAATACTGTACCAATAACAAAACTCACGCTGTAGGAAAAACAATGGGTCAGGGACAGCTGGTGGTATACAGACAACACATACAATTGCAATGATATTATTTTGAAACAGGTATTTGTACAATAGGATATAATTAATTGCACACGATATGTGGGAAAGCAATATGTAATACAAAAATAATAATGTGAACTAGTCCACTACACAGTGATGCTTGTACAAAAAACATACATAGGAGCGTCAGCAGAAGGAAATTGTACTTGAAACGTCATAACAAAACTCAAAGGCTGAAGTACGTAAGCCAGAGGCATTTTGATACCAAGTGCCATGTCTGATGAAGTGAAAATTAAGTTCTTTGCCTGCAATCACTTAAAGGTACATTTGTCAAACTGTTAACAAGTTCAGTACCTAAATCGAGTATAAACATCTGTATGTATTTTACAGATGGAATCTAGTCTATAAAGCCTCAGTCACCCTCATTTATACTGAAATTATGAATACCAGCCTGGAAAGGAACAAATGTATCTTCCGGAAGTCACTGGTTACTGATTTAATGTCTGAAAGTTTGCTGAAAATGTCAGCTTGTCTCCTGCTTCCAAACAGTAGAGGAAGTTTCAATAAGTCATATTATTCTTACAGTCACAGAGAGGGGAGGAGAGAATGGACTCTATCATTTCACTGTCAGCATTACATTAGCATTTTGGAGATTGATTACGATTGCTATAGAAGTTTTAAATATGTTAAAAATATATGATTTAACGGTATTTACTGTTTGAGGGCATTGTGCTCAAATGAAGACATGAAAATATAAATGTTTATACTTGATTTAGGTAGCAAAATGGTTAATGAGCCTCTCTGTGCTCAGCATTGGGAGCCATGGTGGCCCCCATGACAAAAAAATAATGAAGCTCAGTAAGTGATTGTCGCTCAATATACGTACATCATAAGACACAAAAAAACAAGTTGCTAACATGAAATGTGAAAAACTCATTCAAAAACCACTTACAATACTCTGTGTATGTCCTTCTTACACAAATAAACAAACAAGAAAAATGAAACGAGTGGAACACAATGAAACAATGTAATATATATATATTTAAAGGGGCCAAATGCCATTTTGGCCCTTTTATATATTTTGAATCTGGACTGCCTGTATGGGTGGGACCAGTCTGATATGCTTAAGATATGTTCTCTCTGTAATGGCACAAGATGAGCAAAAACCAGCTTGAGAACTGAGTGGTTACCCACCGAAGGGCAGGCTATTTCAGTTGCTGCCCGTTCTCAGTATTCTCTTGTGACCCATTTTTTTTGCTCTCCACAAGTTTAAAGGGATAATCCAGATGTGGACCCCTTGCTCACGGTGCCTAGGGAGATATCAGCTATGCCTCACTGATGATGCCTAACAAGGCTGAAACGATCATCTGGGGTTGCTGTGTCTCTTGTGCAGAGAGAACTTGCTGGCATTTCGGATCTGGACTGCCAGTATGAGTGGGACCAGTCTGATATGCTTCAGAGATGTTCTCTCTGTAATGGCACAAAATGAGCAGAAACCAGCTTGAGATCTGAGCGGGGACCCACTGAAGGGCAGGCTATTTCAGCTGCTGTCCATTCTCAGTATTCTCTTGTGACCCATTTTTTTTGCTCTCCACAAGTTTTAAAGGGTAATCCAGACGTGGACCTCTTGCTCACGGTGCCTAGGGAGATATCAGCTATGCCTGACTGATGATGCCTAACAAGGCTGAAACGATCGTTTTGGGTTGCTGTGTCTCTTGTGCAGAGGGGACTTGCTGGCATTTTGGATCTGGACTGCCAGTATGGGTGGGACCAGTCTGATATGTTTCAGAGATGTTCTCTCTGTAATGGCACAAGATGAGCAAAAAACCAGCTTGAGAACTGAGCGGGGACCCACTGAAGGGCAGGCTATTTCAGCTGCTGCCCGTTCTTAGTATTCTCTTGCGACCCATTTTTTTTGCTCTCCAGTTTTTTTGTACTTAAACTACTACTCTACCGGCTAACTCTTCAAAATATTAATACTCTGCTCCTTAATTGGTAAATACAATAATGAAGCCTCTCACATCAAGCATTGGTGGACTTATTGGGTTTCATATTTGGGGCAATCTGTATTTGTGTTTTGAGTTATTTTCACACACTCTGTAATATTTTGGAAACTGTTGTGATTTTTTTTTTAACCTTGTGTGTTTATGAATGGTTATCCCTTCCATTTTACTGTTGGTTTATCCACTCCCATTTTTTTATCCTATATTTCAATTGTTTTATAATTGTTATATTTTTGTTTAAACATGTTTTAAAATATTTAAAATATGTTTTAAAAATGTGATCAATATAAATAATTTGAAAAGAATGTGTCTGAACGCCCTAAGAAACCTTTAAAAAGCACTGTAGGTTTAAAAATAAATATAGTAATTGTCTCTTTATTGTCTTAAATTTGCCCCCCACCCCTTTCAAAACTGAAAAAAAATGCAAAAAAGTTGCCATAAATCTTTCTGTAATTTCACATAGTAGTCCTTGCCAAGGCTCTGTCTGCTCCTGGCTCTGTCTGATCCTTGATCATCTTTGTCCAATCCAATGCTTTATATGAATATAGTTGTTTTGGTGGTTAGAGTACCTATCTTGATAAATGTCCCTGTTCTGGCAGCTTTGGTTTGTTGATGGATTAAGATATAAATTGCTCTCCTTCTGTGGACTATATGTACACTGAACAAAATTATAAACGCAACACTTTTGTTTTTGCCCCCATTTTTCATGAGCTGAACTCAAAGATCTAAGACTTTTTCTATGTACACAAACAGCCTATTTCTCTCAAATATTGTTCACAAATCTGTCTAAATCTGTGTTAGTGAGCACTTCTCCTTTGTCGAGATAACCCATCCACCTCACAGGTGTGGCATATCAAGATGCTGATTAGACAGCATGATTATTGCACAGGTGTGCCTTAGGCTGGCCACAATAAAAGGCCACTCTAAAATGTGCAGTTTTTTCACACAGCACAATGTCACAGATGTCTCAGGTTTTGAGGGAGCGTGGAATTGGCATGCTGACTGCAGGAATGTCCACCAGAGCTGTTGCCCGTGAATTTGAATGTTCATTTCTCTATCATGAGCCGTCTCCAAAGGCGTTTCAGAGAATTTGGCACTACATCCAACCAGCCTCACAACCGCAGACCACGTGTAACTACACCAGCCCAGGACCTCCACATCCAGCATCTTCACCTCCAAGATCGTCAGAGAACAGCCACCCGGACAGCTGCTGCAACAATCGGTTTGCATAACCAAAGAATTTCTGCACAAACTGTCAGAAACCGTCTCAGGGAAGCTCATCTGCATGCTCGTCGTCCTCATCAGGGTCTCGACCTGACTGCAGTTCATCATTTTAACCGACTTGAGTGGGCAAATGCTCACATTCGATGGTGTCTGGCACTTTGGAGAGGTGTTCTCTTCATGGATGAATCCCGGTTTTCAATGTACAGGGCAGATGGCAGACAGCGTGTATGACGTTGTGTGGGTGAGCGGTTTGCTAATGTCAATGTTGTGGATCGAGTGGCCCATGGTGGGGTTATGGTATGGGCAGGCATATATCATGGACAACGAACACAGGTGCATTTTATTGATGGCATTTTGAATGAACAGAGATACCGTGACGAGATCTTGAGGCCCATTGTTGTACCATTCATCCACAACCATCACCTCATGTTGCAGCATGATAATTCACAGCCCCATGTTGCAAGGATCTGTACACAATTCCTGGAAGTTGAAAACATGCCAGTTCTTGCATGGCCAGCATACTTACCGGACATGTCACCCATTGAACTAAAAACACAAAAACCAATGTGTGAGCGCTATAAAATCTAATACAGATAGTATGGCAGCGCTCAAAATTACAATGCACAAAAAATGTGTAAAGAAAGACAATAGTTACCAAAAAAAGAGCGCTAAATTAATCTGTAAATATGTCACCCATTGAGCATGTTTGGGATGCTCTGGATCGACGTATATGACAGCGCGTTCCAGGTCCTGCCAATATCCAGCAACTTCGCACAGACCCCCCGAACGCTGCCGGATCCCCTCAATACAGTAAAACTGCACATTTTAGAGTGGCCTTTTATTGTGGCCAGCCTAAGGTACACCTGTGCAATAATCATGCTGTCTAATCAGCATCATGATATGCCATAGCTGTGAGCTGGATGGATTATCTTGGCAAAGGAGAAGTGCTCACTAACACAGATTTAGACAGATTTGCGAACAATATTTTAGAGAAATAGGCCGTTTGTGTACATAGAAAGAGTCTTAGATCTTTGAGTTCAGCTCATGAAATAATGGGGACAAAAACAATAGTGTTGCGTTTATAATTTTGTTCAGTGTATGTATATCAATATTCCTAATGCCAGTGCTCTGAGGTTTTAAAGCAATTCTTATTTTATTATCGCAAATAATCCTAATCGTTGTTTCTGTTCTCTTAAAGAAATATAATATAAAAAACAATATATTTGTTTAAATTTTTTTTTCTGTAAAAGCTTTTTTTTTTTTTATTACCATAAAATGATGCTGTGAAATTTGGTAATTTTTCAAGCCTTTGTTTACATAGTAAAGGTAATTTAAAAGTACTGAAGAGTTCTGGATTGTTAGTGTTTTATTTGAAGGTTTGGTTCAGCTGCTCTATGTGGGTACCGAGTACTACACCACATTGGAGATTGTAAATAGCCATTTTGCAGGGCTCCTTTTAGGGCAATGTCACAGATCAGCGGGACGTGCTGTCTGTAGATGTACGGGGATGTTCATACAGCTTAATGCTGGTGTTTGGATTTGATTTGTTTTTGTTATGTTATGGCGATCTTGTGTGCAATCTGTTTGTCCTGTGGATCAGTTGAATTGTTTTCAAACATCCCTTGTAAGCTACCGGCTTTACATTAAAAGCTCTCTGAAGGTTGCAAATTCTGACCTTCCAGCAGATTTTATTGGTCAAGTTAAGTAAAAATTATTTTCATGGATCTGTCTGTTGGGAAAAAACAACTTTAATAGCTGGTGACTAAAATGAGTTATATTATTATGCGTGACATACTTTCCAATGGTGGATATAGGATTAGAATGTGTAGTGTGTATGTGTGTATCACAGAGCTCCTTGAAAACAAACTTTTCAGTAACGTAGTGCTGTGTGTGTAAATTGAACTTTAATCACATATAGGGGGCTCCTGCAGGGTCTAGCAAGCTACTAACAGAGCAGGAGATAGGAAATTCTAAATTAAACATAATTTGGAATAAAGGAAGTGTAAATATTAGATGAGTCTTTACAGGAAGTGTTTAGGAAAGCTGTGTAAGTGGAGGGAGGTGAGGCTTGGGCTGCATAAGCAACGTGATTTAACTCCTAAATGGCAGAGAATCGAGTAGGGAGACTGCAGGGTCACGATCTATACATCAAAACTGCTTCATTAAGCTAATTCTGTTTTGGTGACTTTAAATAAGCTTTAAATATAGTGGCCCTTTAAATAAGCTGCTATTGTTCTTTATTTGGATAATAAAATTTTTTTTTAGCTTGTCGTTTTGCTATATATATATATATATATATAAAAATAAAAGGGACTAAAATATATACTCCTTATTTATTTATCTAATTTAGAACCCCTTTTTTTCTTTTGGTCTTTACTTAACTCTGTGAGTGTCTGTAAGGGAACACTTTTAACTTAAAGGGCCTATTTGTGCTTTGGGAGCATATAATGAATTATTTTTGTGTACTTTTTGCGTAATCCCTCCTCTGTGCCTGGGAGATAATTGGATCAGGAACTGTACTAATCTAATCCAATTACCTACAAGCACGGAAAAAAACATATGTTTTCCAAAACACCCCAAAAGTAACCTAAAGATACATAAAATCCCACAAAAGTTACATCCCTTTATAGCCCTGATCTGGGTGACCAACATATCTAAAAATCACCCAGATCAGTTCAGGGGTTCAGGAATTTCCTGGAAGTCATTTGTTTGTCTGGACGCATAGTCCCATGTCCAAAACAGTTCTATAGAATCAGGGCTAGCGGTCGGTCTAGTTAGGTAGTTTAAAAACAATGTCAATGTTGTTGCACTAGAGCTTGTTCCCCTTGTTCAGACGAACGATTCCACCGAACAGTGCCCTTCTAACTTGTGTAGAACCGAACGCAGGCGATGATAGAAGTACAGCAGTGTTCGGGAGTTTCTGTGTCCGATTTTAGTTTCATGAGATTCATGCCCAAACACCGCTGCGGGCGTTCATGCAAACAAGATGGCCACCAACTCGTTGTCGTCCATAGGAATTGCGGCCACCCAGACGAACACTTAGTACACTGAGGTGGAAATTGTTACTATGTAGCAATTAGGCTTAACAAGCTCCAGGGTGGTCTCCAGTTTGTGCGGCTGTTCGGTTCCCGAACCACATAATCCAAATACATGAACCGACTTTTATATCACATTATACAAGGTCCATAGTCTTAAAGTGACAGAGCGAATAAGTACAAGTGTATTATAAGCATGCTTTCACTTTTTTTTTGCCTTGTAGATGATTGTGCACAAGCCCCCCCAATCGCCTTCCTCTTTGTTTCATATCTAATTGAAAAAAAACAAATGCATCTGGAAAGACTACATATTATCCCCTGCACACTATGACAATGTTAATAGTTCAAACTTCATGGCCATATCCAAGCAGCCACAATTGTACTAAGTGCACTACAGTCAGTATTTCTAAACCTACTGCCATTAACTATAACCATAAACTGGGAAATTTACCATTTCATGTATTTATATGTACAGTATATCTGTTTTGTATGCTGTTATTACAGAATCTATGGGACATAATCTAATTGCATGTATCTCCCTAACATTTCCGTAAAAGGATGACTTAAAAAATACTGAAATTGTGTAGATTAAATGTTTTCAGGAAAATATAGTCAAACATATCTAAAATGACTTTATTATCCCACATCTAATTGCTAGCTCTGCGTCCTACACTGCAAATAAATGTTACGCATTTTGTAACAAACAGAACATTGTAATGAAGAGGTTAATATATTCGCTGACAGAAATCGCTGCTCCGGCCAATTTAGTGCAGAGCCAGAAACGATGATGATTATGTCTTTGCTTCAAAAAGTGCCGTGAGCTGAAAACATCTGTCAAGTTATTTTTTATCCAAGTCCTCTTGTGCATAAGGTCATCTTAGATGGAATCGTTTTATTACCAAAATGCTCAAAGCTTTCTTTCTGCCTAAAACTACACATTCCTTATTAGCAATATTTGCTGTGACTTTCATCTTTCCTATTTCCAATGACACATTTTCAGAATATTCGGTGTCTTATTGCTAGTTCTTCACATGTCAATTCGTAGATGATATTTGATTTACTAAGGAAATAAGAGGTGGGGAGCACCGAATGTATATTTTCATAGTTATACAGTAATATAGGCTGAAAACGTAAGACCATCAAATTTAAAGGAATGCTCTTGAAACCATAACAACAGCATCATAATGAAGTTGTTATGGTACGAGTCTTGAATCTGGTGCCCAGTCGGTCTGCCCAGCTTCTTCTGCTGCAGTCTGAGGCTTGGAAGAGGAAGTCTCGGACTGGATGTCGTTGGTAGATTGAGAGTTTTAGCTGACAATCTCAGTCTATCAGCAGCTCTCTATTCTCAAAACGGTTTGAGAAAAATATATGCGACTGGTTTCAGCCTGTTAGCAGCTTTCAGTCTGAGGTTGCCTGATTCAACCTTTAGACTGTGGTAGAAATAGCTGGGCAGGATGGTTGGGTGCCCAATTCAAAACAATTCGTTAACAGTTTAACGGCTTGGGGACCTCTTCACACCATAACAACTTTATTCCAATGAAGTGTCCCTTTAACCTTTTACACATTGCTGTTTCTGCCACTGATTTTTAAAAAAAGCAACAAAAAAAACTACAAAAAAATCACAGTTTGAAGGGATTCCCAATCATACCACAAAATGGGAAAAATATCCTTCTTGACGCCAAAATGGCAGTCCTATTTGTTTTAGGGTCATTAAGCTGCTACTCCACACATAAATAATTATATTTGAATGTCTACTAACAATCAGTCACAATAGGAAAAATAAATAAACTTATACCTGTTTTTTTATATTTATACATTAGACGCCACAAGTCAATATGTGCTAAAGTAGCACTGTTCGTGAACTTACGTGTCATCTGTTAAAATGTGCTAAAAACACTCCATTTGATTAATTTATCTCTACAAGTGCTAAATGCAAAAAATCTACCAGTTGTTCGTTAACAACTTTTTCTGACAATGTATCATCACATGCCTCCCGGTGTGTGAAAAGAAGCAATAAGGATAATTCTTTCTCATTCTTTCAGTTTTACTAATAACCAAAATGGATTTAAGAAAAATAAAAAAAAATTATAATCGTGAATATAATAGCGCTACTGTGAAAACCAATAAATGAAAATGAACGCAGAGAATATCACTTTTAATGCATATAGTGTGTTATAAGAACACAGTAGAGAGTATTGCTATTGTGTCATCAGCCTGTGTCCTAAAATAGATCTATTTTGTGAATATATTTGCACAAATTTCACATGATGAGCAACTTGCAATATCACGTGCATATCGCAAATAGAGTTCAACTTTAACACACTAATAGATCCAGGAGGCCTTTTTTGATGTGCATTATTCCACATATATTTGGGCATACTTGTGTATCACAGTCTTCACCTTAATAGTTTTTTAATTAAATTACGAGCAAGAGAAAAGGGGCAGCCATCTTTGAAGGGCCTCTAAAGGCACCCAGACAACTTTATATCAATGAAATAGCCAGGCTCCAGTAGTCATTTAATTTTCCAGACAAACATTATAGATGATCCCCATGTTAGAACCATGTCAGACCTGGTTCTCAATTAAATGCTGCTCTTTGATGATAGACTGATTGGCCCATTTTCGCACCTTTTTGATTTGTCTGATTAATTTTTCCAAAATGTTTGCATAGATGCAATTTGGACAAGCCAAACCGTCACGTGGCTGAAATTAGTTTGTTCTGACATTTCTTCTCTGATGAAGTGGTTCATCAGAAACTATTTTTTTCACTATGCACAAATCTATATGTTACTGTTTTTTGACAGGGGCTGCAAACTATCTAAAAAAAACGTTTCAACGCCGAGGACAAGGTAAAAGCAAAATGTCAAGTAAGATAATTCAAGTACAAAAGTCAAAAGGTTAGGGAAGGTTAAACATCCAAATTAAGGTCAAAATCCCCAATTTTAACCCAAGTTGAAAAACAGCCACATTACAGGCAGAATACAAACTAGCCGAAGGATTACTCCATCTAGTATACAGGTATACACACAGATCAGTGTGCAGTATAATTGGCAGATGTGAACAGGTGATATTAAAGGTCCATTCAGCATAGAATACATTGTGCATTTTCACATTTCACTGGATCTCACTGATATGTTTGCACAACTGGCATCACAGAGATAAAAAAGAATAAACTAATGATTTTTGAATGAGTTGAAACAGAATGCTGATATGTGAAAAAAATATGACGTCTGAACTATACTAGGTTGTGATTAACGTGACGATTGTTGTGTGAGAAGCAGGAAATCGGAAACTCAAATGTTTCCATTTTCTACGACAATGTCACTGGTTGTTTGTCTCCCTATTAGACGCAAGCTGAATGTTAAATCATGCTCATAAAGCGAGCCGGTGAAGGAACAGGAGATGTCTAAAAGATAGGCATGAAATAAAGCAGACGGAAATGGGATGGAGTTGGATTGGTTTAAACAGAGCCTTGTCGTCAGATTTCTGTTTTTAACAAGTCAAATAGATTGTTATCATTGTAAATCACACCACTCCCCCCACACTCTGTGCAGCTGCTGGATAAGATCCCAGGCAATTGGTGTAGCCATCACGTAGCTATTATTGAATGAACCATGTTAGTTTATTCTCACATCGCTGATTGTGTCAAAATATGGCACAGGGGTCACGTATCTGCTAAAACATTATATAATGAAATCATTCTTTCAAAACACTAGAGTGTGTAGACTTTTTTTTCTGTAGCGTATAATCCTATTTTGTAGAATTCTGCAGACCTAGCCCACCCGTTGCTCACATCTTATATAGAAATAGATGCGTGTATTCCATATTACACCCCCACTGTGACATTTAACCCTAGACATTGTAGAGAGATGGCGAAACCATCACACAGCATCGTGGTTGGCTCACCTGCCTTGCCCAAGGAACTAAGTAGATTCTTGCATCCCATACGACTATGGTATTTTTTTTTATGCTCAATGGGTTAATGTTCTTTCGACTGTGTCGGCTTCAGCCAGATCAGAACGTTTGAGGATATCATTCTTTTTTCTCCTTCTTCAAATGAATCCAACAGAATCCCTTCCCAAGGGGAGAAGCGAGGGTTTAAGAATGATCTTACTTATCTTTTCTATCAGATGAAGACAAATGTCTGGGTTGCTTTGTGTGACACTATTTTTGGCTTTTCGCTTTAAGGCAACTGATTGTTTTCTTTGAAAGTTTCCTAGTCTTCTTCTTTTCCACTCTCTATATTTGTCAGACTGTCCTGTCTTTTTAATTTACCTTCTTCCATTTGAAACATGGCTCATGTGTGGAATTATGGTTCCTGATCTTCTCAGCTCTGTCTGAAGCCATACATTCCTAGACAGTGCTTCTCTTCAAAGAATTGTATCACCCACGCACTAAACAAACCCAGGCTAGTGCTACAATCCTAATCTTATATCTCTCTACAACATTACAATCTCTGTTACAATCTCACCACTTTCTTCCAATTCACACCTGTCTGTGCTGTACTCTCCAAATCATTTATCATAGCTAACTCAAACCGTCAGATCCGGTTTTATTGAAATCCATTTAGAAAATAATCTGGATGTATTTAGATCACGGACACGGCTATTTATTGAAGTAGGTAGTTTGGGAAATTCAAAGTCAAACTAAGCTTAAATGGAAAGGCCAAACTGGCTTAAAATGAAACATTCTCCAAATCAGTTTTGCTATTAATTCAACTACTTTGGTCTTAAATTATAATCTCCCTTTGAATTTATTTTGAATAACCTACGATTTTCATTTTAGTGAATAAACGGTATGCGAGTATTGAGGATCCCTTCTCTAGAGAATCTTATTACCACAACGTCCTACATGTCTCCTCAATGGCTCCTTACAACATCAAGGCTCATGTCTCTGTATTGCTAAGTACATCAGACATCAAATATCAATTTCTACTAATTGTTTGCATTTAATGCATTTGATCTTGAAGAAACAAACTCGGTTGTCACTCGTTTCATATAGGGTGACCTTGGCCAAGGGAATTCTAATATCAAATTAGGTTGAAAATTGTTTAAATTCACATTTAGCTGCATACGATGTGACCGTTTGATGCAAAAAGAGGAACCCATAATATTATTTGTAAACAGAACATCTAACATCGAACAAAAGTCCCCATTATATTATCATTTATTTTTTTATATTTTTTAATTCTCTAGAAAACATGATGGGTGTTTTACATTATAACCTTACCTTGAAGAGGGATTTAAAGCATTCCTAATGCTGGGTTCCAGGAGGAACCAAGTCTTGTGTTACTAAGAAAATCTCCCAGTACTCACCGAAGGAGTTTACAGAGAGTGCAATACTCCTAAAGTAGAAACGCCCGTAAATCAGTCATACATTTTTAACCAATAAATCAAACAATTAGACTGACCATCATTGTGAGATGAACCTCTAACCTTCAATGTCTGCCTTACCTGTTACCAACACAGAGACCTAAATCTAGGGTTGGTATTTGAGATCATTGATATTCCAACACAACTTCACCTGACCTTCATCAAAATTTAGGACACGATAGGGAAGGGATGTCTGCTGCTCTGTATTCATATATAATATACGTTTAAATTTCTATTATACCCATTTGTTTGTGTTTGTGAATTCTGAAAATAAAATTAAATGTATTAATATGCAACGTTGCCCTGAGCTTTCTCTTGCAAATGAATGGCTCCGTCTAGGCTCCCTGTCAATCATTTCTGTCACTGAGTAAAGTATGTGGAGGTGAAAGAACAGAAACAATGTTTATATGTCTCCGAAAAGAATACAATATATGCCCTGGCTATGCCAGCATTGGCCTGGATTGTGATGCCAGCGGATACATCTTTATACAATAACAAGCCAGGATGTTCACCAAATCTACTGCAAATGTTACTATGCCTTTATTTACAAAACAATAAGATAATAAGACATACAAAATACATAGTAAGAAGGCTAGAATGTACATATACATATATCACAATATTAACATCAATAGCCTACCCGAGCAGGACACAAGACAAAAAAACAACAACAACGTTTCACACAAAAAGATGCCTTTCTCTATGGAAACCTGTTTGCTATTGTTTTTGACACCTAGGGAAACATCAACTTAGGTTTGCACTTTAATTGTATGATTTAATTACATCGAGTGTACCTTCCTATGCAAATTGTTGTTGAAAAGCTGTTGCATATTAGGACAGATAATAGATGATTTTCAATATATATTTTTTTTTTTTAAGTTGGTATGATGGTTGAGCAGGTATGCTGGAGAGCATTCAAAGACAAATTCCATATGGCATTAAGCAGTTACATATATCACTGATATTGTAATACGCCTTTACTTATATATCATATATTACATGATGTGAAAAAGTATAAGTATTATTACATCAATTAAAAAATATATATATACAGAAAGAGAGAGATAAAGAGAGAGAAAGGAAATGGATAACTGTTTGTTATGAGAAAATAATTCTATTGATGGGTTCTGGGAACATCAAACAAATTATCACCAAACCCTGAGATGGTGTTACATGTACATGCTATGGATTTTTTTATATTCCATAATAAAGTTAGGCTAGTGTTCATGTTAACTTAGTGTAGGGATTAATGTGCTGCCTGAGATTAGTGGAAGTTACAGCCCTGAGCGGTATCTCATTGAGTTGCAATCATTAATATGGCGAGTGGTACCGCTTTGAAATTTAACTTCCACTGATAGCAGGCAGTCAATGACATGTGTGTTCTCGTCTGCATGAGATTAGGGCCCCAGAGTGCATGGAGGTGATTCATTCACTATTACCCGTTCATTACGGAAAATAATTGCCCGGATGATGTCACTATCTGTACAGTGAAAGACTTAAAAATAGTAGACAGATCACGCACATCACACCAATCATAAAATACATATATACATGTGCACATGCATAAATTCACTTTACATTCTTTACATCCACGTAAGAAAATAAGTGTTTTTATTCCATAATTGTATGCTACCAAACATCATATACTGTTTTTTTATATTTTTTTAGACACCAGTTAGTATATTTCGAGAACTCCTGCTCGAGCTAAAGGCAAGATGTTCATGCAGAAGACGACAATTCTTGTGAGCATTAAGAGTCACGCTGTTTATTTTTAGCTATACATTCAACTATTATCAACCTCCAGAGATTACTGTGCATGTACATCACAGCTGTAAATACTACAGAGTGCCATTTACAATTCCATTCACTGAGCTCTCGTTGTCATAGGAAAAAAAAAAAATCACCTTCAGCAATATTGTCATCATTTAACTCCTTCATGACAAGCAGAGAGGGAAATTGATTTTTGTGTGTGTGTGTGTGTGTGTGTGACTGCTGTAAAAAAAATGATCTGTCAAGAGTGTTTTTAAAAAAACGAAAATACATAAAAATGCTTTTGTTGCAGAATATATTTAACAATATAACAACAAACAGCAAAAAAGGATGAAAACCAATGTAACTTATATAATGTTACTTTATAGCACCATTATATGTACAAAATAGATCTTTTGTCTTGAGTTAATGTGTTGTTTATCACAGATTTCAGACTTGTTTTTTATTTTTTTTATTTTAACAAAAAGCACTTGGTAATGAACGAGTTAATAGTAGTCGTTTTAAGGACCCTAAAATGATCAGTTGTTATCGTCTAATTTTATTATTTGTACTACTGAAACATCTGGAGTAGGCAAGACATCCATTATAATTACAAGAAATCAGTCGGTATTTTTTATTTAGCACTGCGATTATTCAAGTGGACAAAGTCTTAATCAAGTGCATTGAATATGTTGTGTCAAAGGTTACCTTAAGGAATTGCAAACATGTGTAGATCTGGTTTTACTCATCAAAATGTATTGCTTTTTATTTCTTAAAGGGAGATTGCACTCAAACATTTTAAGCATAATTACCTTTATGAATTATTATATATTTAGTTTCTCCAGCAAGCCTTTTGTGTATGTTGCAATCCCAGCTGTCTGTTTCACAAAATGAAAATCAGAAAAATATGTTTACGGAAGGCAGCCATCTTAGTTTTCTGAGTTTTCTACAACAGCTGGTTTCATTGGATTTGGCCGGGTTAGGGATGATCAATCTTTCTCTTAGTTTAATAACATACCTATGTACAAGGGTGAACCTCAACACTTTAAATGACCTCTCAGTCAATACCTGCATTTATTATTTTAAAATTACATCTTGCCGCGTATGTGAGAGAATACACTAAAATGGGAATTTTTCAGAACTGACAAAGGACTTTGTATTTTAGGCTATACCAACCGAGCTGTGACAATAGATTTGTTACAGATTTGTTTCCAATTTGGCTATTTTAGCCCAAATATTTCTGCATATTAACTTCAAATGGCCTAATTTATGGCTTAACTTTTGCCATTAAAAATAAAAACGATTGCAAATTGTATGTTAACCTTTTCACTTACGCTACTGAAGACGTCGCTGTTCCTACTAACACTGCAGCAAAGAGCATAATTGTAGTATACATAGTAACAGTATACAATTAATTAAAAGTAATAAAGCTTTGCATTTTTGATGATAACTAAATTACCGTTATTATACACAATGGCTGTCTTTAAATCCCTAGCAACCGTTTGCAAAATGAAATAAGCAAAGTGTAAATGTTTATTAGGAAATATAAGATGAATAAAGATAGCTGTTTGTTCTTGGTCAAAGCGGGATTTTCCCAAGTGTCCATCTCATTGTTCTCCTGCTTTCTTGGTTCTTATACATCTTCATTGTTTATGTGGGTTTCTGCCATCTGGGTCTTCGTTACTTGGTGTATTCATGTTTAGTGTATTGAGAGTGACTGCTCACTCACAGGAGTGACCTCTGAGCGTTTGATGTGGCTCGGGGCAAGAGATCTTAGGTTAAAGTTTGGGGCAATGGTCTGGTGTCCGGATGGTGGTTTAAATGTTCTTGCTTGTACGGGAATGTTTAAAACAAAACTACGGCCAATGGCCTTGTCCAAATTCCTGTATTAGTGCACTGTTTGGGTGGGAAGACTGAAAATGGACACAGTTAAGAAATAAAAAAATACTTTTTTTTTGGTAACGTTGCATTGTCTGTGTCAGCTGTAGAATGAGAATTAGAGAGAAGAAAGGAGAAGTCAAACAAAGGTATTGATAAATTAATTATATCGATCCACAGGCCAAGGAACTAACCTCTGACAAGGAGAAATTATCCCTGACTTTATTTTATTTAAAAAGTATAAAAAAAGTAAGGAAGAAAACATTTCTCATAGGACTTTAAATATATAAAGACTGCTTTCCTCTTTGATTGCACCAAAGATTTATCAGCACTATTTGTTTCTGTTGAAACTTAATGATTAAATGTTTTTGAAGTCAGCATGTTTAGAAAGATATTTAGAGACAATAAAAATATATATTTTTTTTCGATTGCCTTTCATGGCAATGACGGCAGGATAAAGACGTTAGAGATAGGAAAATACTATTTTCAATAATTAAAGATATTAAATAATATTTTGGCATTTTCTGGCTGTTCCTAATCTACGTTACAGGCCTCTCCTCTCCACAATGATATAATGCTTTAATCCCCCCAAGCAGATATTTAGAATTGTTCTGCTCCCCATAGTGCCACATTCTCCATAACGTCACTTTGCCCCTCACATGTGTCATATTGCCCCCAGCACATTGCCCCATATGTTGACACATTTCCACAACATCCTATGCAGCAAAGAACCGTCAAACATGTAAGAGACTGTCATGGAGGGAATCAAAGTGAGTGCTTTTTTTTTTAATGTTTTTTGTTTTATGTAAGATAATAAAAATGTAACGCCATGTAGTTTGGTTTAATTTCTGAGGCCCTCTCAAACCCTATTAGCCCCCATTGTACTGTACAATGCTGCTTAGACAGCAAATCTTAATCTACAAAATGTCAGCAAATCAGATGAATGAAATGTCATTGCCACAAGCATTCTACAGTGAACAAAATTATAAACGCAACACTTTTGTTTTTGAACCCATTTTTCATGAGCTGAACTCAATGATCTACACCTGTAATATGCCACACCTGTGAGCTGAATGGATTATCTCGGCAAAGGAGAAGTGCTCACTAACACAGATTTAGACAGATTTGTGAACAATATTTGAGGGAAATAGGCCTTTTGTGTACATAGAAAAAAGTCTTAGATCTCTGAGTTCAGCTCATGAAAAATGGGGGCAAAAACAAAAGTGTTGCGTTTATAATTTTGTTCAGTGTATGTATGTGAGCACCTGTTCATTCCAATGAGGGAATGCTGTGATTCACGCAGGCTGGATCACAGATGAGAACGCACTCAGTAACCTCTGTATTTGCTGAAGCACCTAGCGAGCGTCCTGGCAGGTGTGACAGAAGGCAGGTAAAATCCCAAGGGATACCTGAAAAGTCACACATACAGAGATTACTTTCTACGTTATATTAATAATTATTAATATTGCTTTTTTTTATGGGGTGTTTTAACACATATGTAATTGAATTGTCTTTACATTCTGCATTGCAAAAATGAGGATAATCCACCCAGTAGTGTCCATATAATGTGTTTTTCTATCAAGACTGCTGGAGCACAGGTGTAATAGAGAAATAAACAAATATAATACAATAAAATAAAAGCATTCACCGGTATGAAGTGCCAGGCGAATTGAAACAGAAAATAATTCAACAGGGGTGAAGGGGGAATAAACATTTGTGATATTGTGATATTTTGCTGTATTTAAACGGACACTCAACACCATAACCACTGCTACTCATTGACTATGGTGCAAGGTCGCATTGGGCACCAGCCATGACAGTGATTGGCTGTGAGTGATGGGTGTATTATTTGGGGCAGGTTAGCCCAGTACTTTCAATGCAGTCTAGCATTGGTACTTAAGGTTGAATGGAGCTGGTTGAATGAATCTTCAGCGTTATCAGAGCAGCTGCAGAAGGTAGTCAGGAGAGCCCTACTCAAAATGTTTTTGACAGAATAAGCAGAATGGTGTCTATAGCACCATAATCAACGCAATGAGCTGCAGTGGTTATCAAGGAATAGAATTAAAGGGTTAAAGAATGAGTGCTTTAATTGGTAGGCACACTTGTGGTTTGTTAGTAACTATTTATACATAGCAGAAATACGCTGCATTTAGCATTTATAATATTTTGTTACTATTTGCTATTTTGAGCCATTGGTTTGAAAGATGATATACGTATGTTGTTATCGGTAAGAGCTGCAGATTCACACAGCACGGAACGCAGACCAGAATGCAATGACATATTGTGAGTTTGCAGGCTGCCACACTGACATTGCTGGCGAGCCAGACATCTGGCCTGCTCTCCAAAAACACCCCACAGCTCCGTGATATCTATTTGTTGCTACTCCTGGGTGCCGAAGCGGAGACATTGATTGCAGTTACTGTGACTTCATCCCTCTAGGGGGCCATCTCAAGAAATAATGACATGCGTCCTTGAGAAAACCTTTTCAACTGAATAAGTAATTGTCCAAATGAAATATTCTTGACATTGTAGCCTGAAAGTGTTTCGTTTCCAGTGGCAGGAATGGTGCACTCGGAAAGTAGGTCCTGGTGTCCACCCTTTCAGATCCTGATCCATTGCAAACAGGTACCAGTAGCTCTCAGTAATAGTAAACAGTCAAATCTAAACATTAAATGGATATATCAATGTGTTCTGACAAATACACCTCTAAGCATGTAACAAACTAATGTAGCACCCTTAGGGTTGTAGCGCAGCTGTATGTCGCTGTATTATCCTGATTGGCCAATCTTGAAGGAAGCTCTCTAGCTCCCCCTTGTTGGCAACCTGAGGATTTCTGGGATGATGACATCTGTGAGCTTTCCATTTTACTTTAGCCTTAACTTTGCCATTGGGATTTGAATTTGCTAAAGTTATAAGTTTAATGAATAACTTTGACACGTGTGAATTGTTGGAAATTTAAAGTGAATGAAATCTGAATTTAAAACTTTAAGGCTAAGTAGCGGAGTTGGCAAACGTTAACAACTGTGCTTTCTGCTGCGCTATTTTGATTGAAATTCACATTTAATTCACACTCTTAGCGGAATGGGGCAATGCTGCTAAACTAATATTCCAAGCTGATCACTCTCAGCCAATGAGCTAAGCCATAACCTGCTCTCAGCCAATGAGCTAAGGCCAGCTGAGTGCAGCTCTACAGCATTGGTAGTGGAAGCAGTGACTGATGCCCAGTGGAAAAGCGTTCTAAAAGCAGTTTGACTACTTTCAGTGGGGACTCCATAACAATCCTGGCACAAAACCACTACAGGGAGATGAAGTAGTTACGGTGTTTGGAATGTCCCTTTAAATTATCCAATTGGATTACAAACAATTGCCCTTTAAATATCCTCAATCTCTCACTGTGCCAGAGAAATGATACTCAGATACATTCATGCAACTGTTAAAATGTGACACATCGAATCTGCCCGTTTAGAGACAGAAAAACAAATGTTGTCAATGAAAAAACATTGTGTTTATATTGCTGTCATTTGATTTGTGTTGTTTTTTAAAAAGTGGCATGGGGGGGAGTTACAGTTCAAATATTTAATTTTTAGATAATGGATATACTGCAGTACTATATATTTATTATATATTTACTGTATATTTATTATACATTTATTATATATTTATTGCATGGGGTAAATATTCACTTTATTTTCTTGGCGGTGTACTAAGTTATGCACTAAAGTTAGACTTGTCAGAAATTCAAATGAAATTTAAAGTGAATTTCTAATTTAAGACCAAAATTTCCAAAATGGAAACAGACTTGATGTAGATATCTATGCTAATATTTATGTTTTGGACGATATTTTAAAATTCACTTTGAATTCCAGCCAGTGCTTACTTACTAGTCAATAAACCTGTGTGATTATTACTCCTATTCACTTGCTATGGTTTGAAGTGTATCTGCAATGCACCCTGCAAGCACTGACTAATCCCTGATTATTGGGGTACAGTGACATACCCCATAAATACCTTCGCTAATCCCCAGAACCTAAAGTAGAATGTGAACATAATTAATTATTTACAAATAAGAGCAAGAATAATACTCTAACTGCCCCTAATTACCCCATAACCCTAACAGATACATTATGCAGCACTCGTACAGCATTATGTATTGTCTTTATAGATTTTACAAACATGGAAAGTGAGAAGCCCCTGTAATATTATTGAATAGTGACCATCACAAGTAACACAATATGGTAGAGAACGTCTGGGAATGAAATGTACATGGATTTGATTTGTGATATATTTAAGCTCAAACAGAAAAAGAGGATAAATAAAAACATCTCTAATACAGACTCAGGAATGTCTGTTGTTCGCTGTCCAATTCCTACTCCTCGGTTTAATTCAAGAACCAGAGAACACGTGAGAGCTTTATCTGAAAATATCGCGGCTGATTCATTCCGACTAAAGTCATTTTTGTCAGCAAGTCTTTTAATAGCTCTTGAAAACAATCATCCTCAAAATACCTCAGACTTTGTGAGGAATTAAAGTCAGACGTACACCGGAGATTATTAAGATGACTTAGCAAGGCTCAGCGAGGGCCGCGTGAGGCTCACAGTGGGCTAAAGCAATGTGTGTAGCAGACTGGGTTAATACGTCAGTGACACCTGAAACAGATATTCGTTTATCCTCACTTCTTGTTTTAATTTGCCATGTAGATATTACATACACTTTTTATATGTCGACTTCTGAAAATCTCCCAGATCATCATGATTTCAAATCTGCCTCCCGACACATCAGATTCCAATGGAGAACATAGAGAATGCTTCATGGAATTTTGGGATGAAGGAATGACTCATTTGATTGGTGGGTGGCTGATTAGAAGCTATTCGACCAAACCCTAAATACATCATCATATTCATTACTGCTGTTCTATCTTACTGTCAATTATATCTGTTGCACCATATCACCATTATACCTGACCCAACATTAAAATATAGCAGTATAATGTTTTCAGTGGACCCAAGATCAAAAGACACGTGCTTTATATCACATTTTCTAAATCCGTCAAATACTAACCGTACTATACCCTGATTCTATCCAACCTATAGAAGCCACCAAGCTCACCCAAAGCTCTTACTTACATACCTCCCACCTTGTTGCTGCTATAGTACAAATCTGCCATTGGGTGAATTATGAAAATATCCTGGTATTTTGTGATGTTGTGTAGGTATCAATTGGCATGTGTCATCCTTGGATGTGTTCAGTATGATGGGAAGGTGTTGGTGCCAGTATAACAAAGTGCTGGGTAGATAAATGTGTTGTATACTTTCTATAGCTAACACAAAAATGCTTCACAGTGGACACAAAAGATGGAATTATTACCAAATAAAAGTGGTATTTTAATTTAAGACACAGGCTCACCAATGGACTAGGGTTTACCAGTATTCCCATTGGAGCACATTTGGCAAATGGCTAAATCCTGGCCTATTGGTGTATTTTGGTGATTGAATTCACAGTTCTAAGAACTCAGCTGTGAATTTTAGACTAGTACTCATAATAGATATTAAATGACATTACTATTCACACACAGGTCTGTTTCAATACAGTTCCATGGTACATGTTCGGATTTTGTTATTTACTGCTGTGTATGTTGATTCTAGATCTCTGTGTTTCTGACGTTTGATTTGTTTACTGAACCTGTCCTCCTAATACATTTACTGACAACCATGCTGGCAAATCCTTAATGAGCTTAAAGCAGAGGAAGGACAGACGGCTGCTATTTTGAGATGTCTTCCTGTTACAAAATAACGAAACATTTTTCCCTAAAGAATCCGAGTATTGCTATATTGTACTATAAGAGAAATTGCCCAAAAGACAGAAAAGGTTCTAGTCACTAAATTGGGAATTGAGTAGAAATGAGAAAATAATCACCAATTGTAGGCCAAAGAACTGGAATTAAATTATCTGAATTTTTTTTTCAGATTTAGATATTATGGCCTATATATACAATTCTCTTGTCAATTATCTACCACACCAGGTTTCAAGTAACTTTCTTTTCAGCTTTTCCTCAATCCATCCTTACTAAGCCTGTTCCACTGCTTTTAATGTGACATAGAGGCGCAGATCTCATTCTCCTGGTAAATAAAGAAGTTATTGTGATATCGCATGCTATTTGTTGTCTCGTGGCTATTTAAAATTCAGTAGACGTGTACATAGAGAAGGTTGCATGTAATGTGACATCCTGATTACCACCCAGTGTATATAAATCTATCACAGACCAAAAATACTTGCGTTATTGCGTGAAATTTATAAGTCTGTCACAGAGTTCCACCACAAGCTCAGCAGCAATAAAATATATCTAAATTTGTTAAAATTGTGGCACTTTAACTCCTCACTGTGTACCTATTGGTGATGCAAATGGTCGTAAAATGGAAGTGACCATCTGGGATGCTCGGCTCCATGTTGAAAGGCAAACAAAGCTCAGAGTGCTGTTCCGCCCTAATTTTGGCAGAAATTCCCTGGAAGAGCCTAATGTATTAGTAAACTAATTTAAAAAGGTTTTTTATTACTCATTTAATCAGAGGGGCTCAAAATCATGACTCTTAGAATATGCTATTATACAATGTCCCACATTCAACACAAGCTAGAGAATATACATAGATATGTTATGTTAGCAAGTGACATTCTCCTAAAACCGTTATTAGCTCGTGGGAGAATGCTGTTATATTGCCAGTAGATTGTTTATCTCTAGCACACGTTTGTATAATCTATTATATTTGCAATACGTTTCTATTCAAAAGGCAACGTTTTCACTTTTTATTTTTTTAGAAGTTTATTACATTTAATGAACTTAACGTCTTAAGGACACATGACGTGTGACATGTCATGATTCCCTTTTATTCCAGAAGTTTGGTCCTTCAGGGGTTAAACAGACACTCCATGCACCAAAACAACTTCATCTAAATTAAGTTGTTATGGTGTCAGGAGGCACTCTTACCTCAAGAACGGTTTAACCCCAAAGTTGCCTCCAGCGGCAAGGTCCACTCTCCCCTAGGTGGCATCTGGCTTCTGAATTTTGAGATTATGGAAGTGTGGAGTGCTGCCGGGCAGGGGGGCATTGGTTGGCTGAGAGTGGTCAGCTGACGCTGTTACTGTTACCGAACCAAGTGCTGCTCTACCTATCTTGCTCTGCATGAAACTGCAGCAGCAGCAAGTTAGGCTGAGCAGCACTTTGTCAAAAAACAACAAAATCTAACCCAATATGGATGTTCAGCCAGATAAAAAGTGATCTTTTTTCAAAACAAAAATTCAATCAACATGTTTTAAAAAAAATATCATTAGTTCATTAAATGTAATTAACTTTAGAAAAACAAATTGCTTATATTTGATGACATTGAGATGTACACAAATTAGATTACCTAACTTTGGCATCCCAGATATTTGTGAATTACATTTCCCACAAAGCTCAGCCAGCCAGTCTAGAGGTTGTGATGAATATAGTCCACCAACATAAGGCCAAGTTTACCTTTTACTGATTAGAGAGATAGCAAGGACTTGCGCCGATGCCATCAGACTCACCATGCCTTTCTTATCTCATTTAGACGCACTGGCTCTCGCAGTTTAATCCCTACGGAATTTCACACCATTCTCTGTTAAGTGGTTTGACTGGAATTGTGTAACTTTGACGTGTTTAACCTTATGAAGGTCACTATCACCAAAATACATTAACAGTTAAACTTCGCTGTAGATGTAGCTTCATGAATGTTACGAGGCTCTACCATTAAGAGAAGGGTTAACTAGCTGGCATTAAAACCAACATAACTCATAAAATGATAAGTCAGGAAAACCTTCGATGCTATTTACTAACAATGTTTGAAGTATTAAAAAGGTGCTATTTATTAACAAGCTTTGAGGTATTAAACAATGCCAAATGTGTACACCGTACACGTAAGTGAACTGTTGGAGAAATTCTAGAAAACTCACTTCACATTTATAAGATAAGTCAAATTAAATTAAAAAAATAAACAACTAATTGACAAGCGAAATGCAAATAAACCCATCGTTTATACCTTGCCTTTGTTCATATGTTCGACAAAACAGATCTCAAGAATTGGGACTGGAGGTTATAGGTGACTGGAGCTCATATTTTGGATACAGTGGAAGAAATTAGATGAGCATGATACAAACACATAGAATATTTATTTACAAACACTTATTCACAGGCACACATTATTTAAAAAATATTACGTATTTATTTATGTGAGGGAGAGACAGAGGGAGGGAGTGAAGTAAGTGGGGGAGGTTTAAAATACTGTAATAGTGTCTTTCAGTGATATTAGTAACAGTTCTTTAAGCTATACACTGTGACCCTAAAATAAAAAGGTAGAAAATGCAGTCAATTAATCCTCATGAGGTAGGATTCTTTTATTTCTCTTTTCCTGTCATTCAGCTGCATAAAGCTGAAATATCTACCTGTATATTCAATGCCTGTTACCGTTATCTTTGACTTGTCTTGTTAATCGCAGTAAGCCCATTCCTTGTGGTAGAACTGCTTCGACAAATGTCCTCATTCTTACAAATAAATGAATCGGCGTCTTAAGTAGAAACTGTAACTTGTAACAAATCAGTGTGTTTCATGTTTATCCGTGTGAACGCAGTGCATAACACACCGAGAGGTAATAGTCACCCACTGACATGCAGTGTAATAACTAAAAAGTAAAACCTGATTCTGGGGGCGATTCTTTCAATTTAGTAAAGGGGCCCTAAAGGCAAATGTTACTATCGATCTATCTATCTATCTATCTATCTATTATTATTATCGGCATTTATATAGCGCCAACAGATTCCGTGGCGCTTTGCAATATTATGAGAGGGGGGATTTAACTATAAATAGGATAATTACAAGAACACTTACAGGAACGATAGGTTGAAGAGGTAGCAGAGGCATGATCTACGTGTGGTTGAGAAAAAGAACGGCAAGGTTGAGAGAATTCTTTCCTTAGCTGTTTAATCTTGTCGGTAAAGTAACATGCAAAGCTATAGGCTCTAAGGTTAGTTTGAAGGGTGGCCACAGCAGGGCGAAGAAGAGAGCTAAAGGTGTCAAAGAGACGCCTGGGATTGCGGGAGCATGAACTACTGAGAGAGGAAAAGTATGACTGTTTGGCGAGGGCAAGGGCGGGCTATCTATCTGTCTATCTATCTGTCTATCTGTCTATCTATCTATCTATCTATCTATCCGTCTATCCATCTATCTATCTATCTATCTATCTATCCATCTATCCATCTATCCATCTATCCATCCATCTATCCATCTGTCTACCTATCTATCTATCTATCTATCTATCTATCTATCTATCTATCTATCTATCTATCTATCTATCTTTCCCTCTGTCTGTCTCTATCTCTGTCTGTCTGTCTCTCTCTATCCCTCTGTCTGTCTCTATCTCTTTCTGTCTGTCTCTATGTCTGTCTGTCTGTCTATCTATCTTTCCCTCTGTCTGTCTCTATCTCTGTCTGTCTGTCAGTCTATCTATCCTCTTTTGCTTTTTTAGCCTACGATTGGTAATTTCTTGGTCAATTCTACATGAATCCCCAATTCACGAATAAAACCTCAGCCTTTGTATCTTTGTCTCTGACTCTTTATGTGTTTATTTAAAACATCTGCGTTATACGGGAGTCACCAGAAGGTTAAAAAAAGGAAAGGAGGTGTAGAAAAATGTTACAAGCTCATAACTATTTTAGTGAGCTTTATTTTATAATGAAAAACATTTCAATAAAAGGTAAAACTCTTTCTGGTGCCTTTTTAAGGGAAGAATGTTTGTTGATTGTAGATTTCTGCTGCATGTGTCGTGAACGGAGCATCTGGGCCGTATGAAGTAATAGGCAGTTTGTGTCTCTCCGTGCTTACTTCTGCGGTCCGTTGGATTCCCATATAATGAGAGGGCAGCGGGAATAGAACCTAAATATAGATTTTATCATGGAATCTTATGGTTGTCAGAATACTTACTAAAAATACCAGGAGCCTGTTTTTATAAAACAATTCCGAGGGAGAACTCATTATGCAGAAACATACAGGGGCTATTTAAAATTCATTAGTTTACAGGGAAAATTAATGAAAAGATTTCACCAATACTCACTGTGTGCATTATTCTATTATTCTGCATTTAGCTTTCTGGAAAAACATAATTCATTGCCATTAGTCACCTTTACATTTTAATTACTGCATGGTATGTTGGGAGGAATAAAGAGATTACTTTAACAATCCATACTTCCCAAGTGTCCCTAGTTAGGAGGGACAGTCCCTATTTTGGCTCCAAATCCATTGATCCCTCTTTTCTATCCTAAGGTTCCTATTTTCTAGGAGCTGCATATTGTTGGTGTGTCTGAGTGTATAACAGATGTTCACAGCAATAATACTCCCAGTAATGTGTCTGAGTGTATAACAGAACTCCACAGCAATAATACTCCCAGTAATGTGTCTGAGTGTATAACAGAGCTCCACAGCAATAATACTCCCAGCAATGTGTCTGAGTGTATAACAGAGCTCCACAGCAATAATACTCCCAGTAATGTGTCTGAGTGTATAACAGAGATCCACAGCAATAATACTCCCAGTAATGTGTCTGAGTGTATAACAGAGCTCCCCAGCAATAATACTCCCAGTAATGTGTGTGAGTGTATAACAGATGTTCACAGCAATAATTCTCCCAGTAATGTGTCTGAGTGTATAACAGAGCTCCACAGCAATAATACTCCCAGTAATGTGTCTGAGTGTATAACAGAGCTCCACAGCAATAATACTCCCAGTAATGTGTCTGAGTGTATAACAGAGCTCCACAGCAATAATACTCCCAGTAATGTGTCTGAGTGTATAACAGAGCTCCACAGCAATAATACTCCCAGTAATGTGTCTGAGTGTATAACAGAGCTCCACAGCAATAATACTCCCAGTAATGTGTCTTAGTGTATAACAGAGCTCCACAGCAATAATACTCCCAGTAATGTGTCTGAGTGTATAACAGAGCTCCACAGCAATAATACTCCCAGTAATGTGTCTGAGTGTATAACAGAGCTCCACAGCAATAATACTCCCAGTAATGTGTCTGAGTGTATAACAGAGCTCCACAGCAATAATACTCCCAGTAATGTGTCTGAGTGTATAACAGAGCTCCACAGCAATAATACTCCCAGTAATGTGTCTGAGTGTATAACAGAGCTCCACAGCAATAATACTCCCAGTAATGTGTCTTAGTGTATAACAGAACTCCACAGCAATAATACTCCCAGTAATGTGTCTGAGTGTATAACAGAGCTCCACAGCAATAATACTCCCAGTAATGAGTCTGAGTGTATAACAGAACTCCACAGCAATAATACTCCCAGTAATGTGTGTGAGTGTATAACAGAGCTCCACAGCAATAATACTCCCAGTAATGTGTCTGAGTGTATAACAGAGCTCCACAGCAATAATACTCCCAGTAATGTGTCTGAGTGTATAACAGAGCTCCACAGCAATAATACTCCCAGTAATGTGTCTGAGTGTATAACAGAGCTCCACAGCAATAATACTCCCAGTAATGTGTCTGAGTGTATAACAGAGCTCCACAGCAATAATACTCCCAGTAATGTGTCTGAGTGTATAACAGAGCTCCACAGCAATAATTCTCCTAGTAACGTGTCTGAATGTATAACAGAGCTCCACAGCAATAATACTCCCAGTAACGTGTCTGAGTGTATAACAGAGCTCCACAGCAATAACACTCCCAGTCATGTGTCTGAGTGTATAACAGAGCTCCACAGCAATAATACTCCCAGTAATGTGTGTGAGTGTATAACAGAGCTCCACAGCAATAATATTCCCAGTAATGTGTCTGAGTGTATAACAGAGCTCCACAGCAATAATACTCCCAGTAATGTCTCTGAGTGTATAAAATCCATGTTTAATGTTCAGGATCCCCTTTCCATTGTTCAGAGAGTGGTTATAATAAGAGTCATTGAGCTGGTTAATAATGATGTCTGCATCTTTCCTGGTAAGGCTGGTAGTTAGTATTTTACTCACAGTTTGTAGTAGAATCTTCAGGCTGTCCTACACATTTCCTTTATAATTTTTTATTTTGAACATAAAAGGTTTTAGTATGGACTTATGATAAAGACTTTACTGTGAATAGATGTTACCTTAAAGGACCACTATAGTGCCAGGAAAACATACTAGTTTTCCTGGCACTATAGTGCCCTGAGGGTGCCTCCACCCTCAGGGTCACCCTCCCGCCCGGCTCTGGGGAGAGGAAAGGGGTTAAAACTTACCTTTTTTCCATCACCGGGCGGGGAGCTCTCCACCTCCGATCCTCCTCCTCTTCTCCCATTTGGCTGAATGCGCACGCGCGGCAAGAGCTGCGCGCGCATTCAGGCGGTCTCATAGGAAAGCATTTACAATGCTTTCCTATGGACGCTTGCGTGCTCTCACTGTGAAAATCACAGTAAGAAGCACGCAAACGCCTCTAGCGGCTGTCAATGAGACAGCCACTAGATGAATTGGAGGAAGGATTAACCCATTTACAAACATAGCAGTTTCTCTGAAACTGCTATGTTTATAAAAAAAATGGGTTAATCCTAGCTGGACCTGGCACCCAGACCACTTCATTAAGCTGAAGTGGTTTGGGTGCCTAGAGTGGTCCTTTAATAGTATTCGTCCAGTTGTTCGGTAAAAAGACATACAATTCTGCATTGAACTGCTGCATTCACCATCCGAACCAAAGTACCAAACAACCGGACCACCCTGATGTAAAGTGTGTGTGTAATTTACCTCCCTGTTCGTCCATTACATTCCCCTGGTTAAAAAGCACAAACGCTTGCTGTAATCCCTGGGTGGCCGCCATTTCGGCAGCCGAACACGTGGCGGCAGCCATCTTAACACACGAACAGCGGTGTTTAGTCGTCGAGTGTCTGGAACTCAAATCGGACACTCGACTACCCGAACACCGCTAGGACCTCCAGGGCTCCAGAAAGTACCAATTGCAACTCCCGCACAGCCCGCCGTTCGATAGGATGAATACCACGAACCAGGGGATTCATCCGAATGCCAGCTCAGCCGTGGATGGCATATACTTTCGGGACTTTTTATGCACGAACAGAGACCGACCGCAAGGCCAAAACTCATGGAACTATTTTCGGCTATTTTGCCGTCGGTCAAATCTTTGCTTCCCCATAACTCATGAACCATTGGTCCGATCTGGGTGATTTTTGAATATGTTGCTCACCCAGATCAGGGCTACCAGGGAATACCACATTTATGGGATGTATCTATCATATTTGGGGTACATCCAAGAATTGGGGGAAAATATGTACATTTTAATTATGTTAACTGTTAAGCTGAGGGCAGGAGATGTGTGGGAGGTAACATCTATGTGATTGGTTACTGTAGTAATTATTGTGGGTGTCTCCCTTGCAGGGGAGAACCGCATAAAAGCAGGAATTGTGTCATTAAACCTCAGTTCTACTCCTGATACTGTGTGTCGTCCAGTAATTGGGAAAGGTGATGGGATATTACTGGATTGTCTTGCTGATTGTGCTTGTTACCCCATTGGATTTACTACGTGTTCCTGAGCCATTCTAGGATACCAGCGGGAATAGGCTGTGGGAAATCAGCTCTCCGCTACACAGTTAGTCCACCAGCGGATAGGTATGGTATGTATACAAGAAAGCATCATGTTTTATATACTGTATATATTTCAATATTGTGTCCATTGACAATGCATTGATGAACATGTAATTCTGACCCAGCAATATGTTCTAGGCTACTGCCCAGGCTGTATTTGCTAAATATGTTTATGTATGCATGCATAATATCACGTTTTCTCTTTTGATTTTATATTAAAATATAGTTGTACATGTAAGGACTAATTAAAAGTATTTAGAAAATTGAGCAGACTAGATGGGACGAATGGTTGTTATCTGCCGTCACATTCTATGTTTCTATGTTTTGGTAATTTGGTAATGTATGTAAATCATTTTGGTGGAAACTACTTCAATTAAAACCAATTCACAAGGTCCATCAGTGCTTCAGGGTTTATAAAAACTGTAATTGGAGCAGTTTTGCCACCAATAAACCGTGGATCTTCTGTGATTCTACGATTCTACTGAGTCAGTTTGAGAAGAGTTGTACAACTTTCAAGACTGATATTTGATCAGATGCACACCTTAAATTAATTTAATCCACTTGATACATCTAGATACATAATATTGGTGGCAGCATTGGAACTACCGCAGGAATGACCGCACAGGGGCCCACACACTAATAGGTTTCATTGGGTGACCCATGCACTTAGGGCCACATGATGAGCATGTGTCTTCAGAGACCCGGTCATGTGCTGCAGCCTTTTAACAGCGCGACTGGGCAACTTTAGAGGAAATGAGAGTCGATCACTTCCTTCCAGATAACATAAAGCCACGTGGGAGGAGAAGGCAGAGAGGAGGGTGTGCGGATTTGGAGAATCAGCTCCTAACTCCCATCAGTCTCGTGCAGTAGAAGCCACCCTACTGCACCCAAAAGGTAGGAAACAGGAGGGGGGCTAAAAATTTTTACTTTTTGACGTGCATGTGTATGCGTTTATGTGTCAGTGTTTGTCTCTGTACATGTGTCAGTGTGTGTCTGTGTATCTGTCTGTGGGTATCTGTGTATGTGTGTCAATGTTTGTATATGTGTGTTTGTGTATCTGCATGTGTGTACCTGTGTGTCTTTGTAAATCTATGTGTGTTAGTGTTTGTATCTGTATGTGTATCAATGTTTGTATCTGTGTATTTGTATGTGTGTCAGTGTGTGTTTCTGTATTTGTATGTGAATGTGCGTCATTGTTTGTATATGTATGTGTCAGTGTGTGTATCTGTGTGTCTGTGTATTTGTGTGGGTAACTGTGGGTAAATGTGTGTCAGTGTTTGTATTTGCATGGGTAACTGTGTATCTGTATGTGTGTTTACGTGTGTCTGTGTATCTGTCTGTCTGTAACTGTGTGTCTGTACATCTGAATGTGTGTCAGTGTATTTGTATGTGGGTTAGTGTTTGTATCTGTATGTGTGTCAATGTTTGCATCTATGTGTCGGTGTATTTGCATTGGTCAGTGGGTTTAGCTGTGTGTCTGTGTATCTGTATGTGTGTCAGTGTTTGTATGTGTGTATGTTTATCTGTATATGTGTATGTATTTGTCTGTGTATCTGCATGTGTGTTAGTGTGTTTACCTGCATGCCAGTGTGTGTACTTAAGTGTCTCTGTATATGTCTTTGTGTCAGTGTGTATCTGTCTGTTTATGTATCTGCATGTGTGTGTCTGCATGTGTATCTCTGTATATGCATGTGTGTGTCTATTATTATTATTATGTTATTTATATAGCGCCATAAAATTCTGCAGCGCTTTACAATGGGTGGACAATTCGTGGACAAACAGACATGTAGTTGTAACCAGACAAATTGAACACACAGGGACAGAGGGGTTGAGGGCCCTGCTCAATGGGCTTACATGCTAGAGGGAGTGGGGTAAAATGACACAAAAGGTAAGGATAGTATTAGACTAGTGACAGTTGCAGAAGGGGAATCAGTCGGGAGCTATTACCGGGTGACATGCTATTATGAAGAAGTGGGTTTTTAACGATTTTTTGAAGGACTGGAGACTGGGTGAGCATCTAACGGAGGAGAGAAGCGATTTCCACAGGAACGGTGCAGCCCTCGAGAAATCTTGAAGGCGAGCATCAGAGGTGGAAGTACGGACAGAAGATAGACGTAAGTCTTCAGCAGATCGTAAGGGCCTAGACGGGACATACTTGTGTATAAGGGAGGATAGATAGGTGGGAGCAGCATTATGCAGAGATTTGAAAGCAAGAACCAGAATTTTAAATTGAGCTCTATATTTATAGGAAGCCAATGTAGGGACTGGCGGAAGGGTGAGGCATGGGAGGTGCGGGCGGACAGGAAGATGAGCCTCGCCGCCGCATTCATTATGGACTGTAACGGCGCAAGTTGGGAGCACGTAAGACCACTGAGAAGTGTATTACAGTAGTCAAGGCGAGAAAGGACAGTGGAATGGTCCAACACTTTAGTCTCCGGATGCGCGCAATGTTTTTGAGATGGAAATGACAGGATTTGGAGATAGACTGCACATGAGGCTTGAAGTAGAGATCGGAGTCAAAGAGAACACCTAGGCAGTGAGTCTGTGTGGTGGAGCTGATGGTAGCACCGTTGACTTGGAGGGAGTCTACGTGTGTATATGTCTTTGTGCATAAATCTCAGCATATTGCCAACACTACTCACAGACACACCTCAGCATTCAAAGTCAACACTAAATACAAACACAACACTGCATTCACTCACATATACTCCATACAAAAACATGTTTACATTTAAACACACAAACATTGCTCAGTGCTAAATACAACCCCACAAGGATGAGCAAATGGTAGATCCGTAACTGTCAAAGCATAGTGGGAGTTGTATGACATATGGGGATCTCCCTTTTGGCCACCTTTGGGATGGGAGCTGGTGCCAAAACAATTCTTGCACCAGGGCACTCTCTACATTAGTTCTGCCACTTATCATAGGTCAGTATACAGGTAAGGCTAATGTGCTGTGAATCAGCTCATGGAAATTTCTCATAATCTCTCCAATTTCCTTGCTTGTGTCCCATTTCCAGGTCTGTTGCCGGTGAGCTGCTTCCTAATACTCTGATAAATTAAAACATTACCGCGGACAATCGTTTTCATATGCGTTCTCTTTATTCTTCTGCTTCAGTGATTTACAGCACTTAACAAAATGTTTATTTAAACCACGTTTATGGCAGTTAGCCAGAGAATAAATATTGTTAGTGGCTACGCTTGATGTCTTGTCCCCACCCTCCCACCCCACCCACCGCACACCATATCTGAAGAACCAGATCTTAGGTTAGATTTGCTTTAAGGGTAAAACGTCTTACTACAGAATCCTTTGATGATTTCACCGTTGATTAGTTTACCGAAAACACAAATCCAGAACTAAATCCCATTAAAAATAGCTTTACAACTTAATACTGGTTTTACATTCGGGAATTTCCCTCTGAGAAGGGAGTCTTCAAATTGTGAAGTTGATATTAATTATTCCTTTTTCACAATAAGTAAGAGATATTGGATTGTTAGTATTCTTTCGTATTGCAGATTATTGGAGATCAAGGTGGCCTCATACATCAGATAATTGGCATTTAGAGTTCGATAACATTAAAATGCTACCTATATTGAAATAATATATATTTAAAAACAGTTATTGCTAATCTAAAACCTAAAACAATGACACAAACACAATGATCTTTGATTTATGGCATGGGTTTATTCACTAAACAGAGAATTGTCAATTCAAAGAAAATTTCAATTTTAAGGTAAAAAAAAGCCGAATTGATAACATTTCTCCATGACAGTTATGCTTCCCATTTAGCTACTCTAAACTCAAATTTGAAATAAAATTTGGATTCACTAAACGGCCACTATATGCACCCAGACCACTTCATCTAACTGAAGTGGTTTTGGTGCAGTGGCCCTGTAGTTATAACCCTGCAATGTATATCATTGTCATTTAGTAGATACAGCAATGTTTTCATTGCAGAGCTAAACAGGTCTTCCTGACAGCTACTAGAGAGTGCCTCCCCCGCAATAATTGAGGCAGATTTGGTTTTGAATCAATGCTTTTCATAGAGAGTATATGATTGGGTGAGTGCGACATTTTGTCGCGCATGCACTTCTTGTCACCAATAGCACTGAATTGGATGAGAATGCGGAAGACAGTATGCTTGCTGATGAAATAGGAGGTTGTAAAGGAGGTGTATGGGTGCTGGAAGCAGGGCAAGTAAAAAAGCATTTAACTTGAATTTTAAAACACAAAAGGGGGTGGACAGAGGTTACTGTAATGGAAGGGAACTCATAGTCCTGAAAAAAAAAAGAATATTATTTTCGTCACTTCAGGTTCCCTTTAAGCTGTGGTAGTAAAGATTAGAGAGGACCCACCATAAAATGCATGGGTCATAGTTTGGCCATAAGCTTTTATGTTGCATTGTCTCTAGAGCTCAATTTATATTTAAAGCACCTGTAGGTACAAAGCCATAGGATTCTCAAACGTTTACCTCCTTTCCCTTCCCTGTATCCCTCCAAAAACATCAGTGTATTAAAGAAGATATTTTAGTTTGTGAATGATTATCGTGTATTTACATGCTTCAAGGCACCTGTCCTGCCCCAAACAACATTTTATCCATACATTGTGCTAGCAGGTTTTAAAAATAGTTTTTTATCCCATCTGTCAGTCAATGCCTCAGTGTGCCAAGGTATTAGCTGACAAGGGAAATTACAAAAGGCTCCCCATATGAGGTCCTTCTACTCTCCACCCATAGCAACCACAACACATACTCTGTATTTGCTATTTGCACTAACATCGCCAGCTAGGGAGTTAAGGAATACGGTGAAGTCACTCCATTCCGATGCCCACACACTGGCAATGAAACCAGACAAGATTTGCCTTGCATGGTGATGTGTCCAAAGCAGGGCAAGTCAAAGAAGATTTTGGGAGGATCGCCCATGAGGTTGGTGTTACACAAAGAGTAACATTTACAAAGCATGAAGATGGCGGCAATGAAACAGAGAAAAGGTGCGTAAATCTTTATATTTTACATTGAATAATCTTTGGGATATATGATGTATTCAATGTATATGGGAGTGATTTCAGGTAAGTTCATCAGGTAGGTTCACTGCAAGCTAAGAGTGGCCAGGAGTGCTGGGGCGCTGTCATATTGTAAGAAGTCACAAAGGCTTAGGACAGTTTGATTTCTTACCTACGGTCCACCAGGCATGATCAGCTGATAATCTTACCCAGTGGTCTAAGTCCTCACAAGACTCAACGTAAGCTCCTGCTTGGGAACCTCCAGCCTTCTGGTGTTATTAGTGGAGGCGAAGAGTATCTTCTTGATGGTTCCCAGGTAGATGTTAGACTGGTCTAAGCTCTTTATAATGGGAGCCCCAGAGCACTCCTGGCAGCACTCCAGCAAGGTGTAGTGAGTGGCTCTGGTCCTTAGAGTTTTCCTTTAACATTCACAACAAATGAAGGAACTTTAAACGTGGGCATATTTTATATGATTTATTTTATTTTTATTGCTTCTAAATATATGTTTAAAGTTTGTATCTTTACAATGTATCAAAAATCAGTAACCATAATCCTTACTTTGTTTAAAGAATGACTTTTGAATTAAATGAAACTTGAATGTAACCAAAACAAAGCAGAAATATAGTTTTCAGTACAGAATTAATCTTTATTGAGTAGCTGAATATGAACAGAAATAGCTCCTACGGGAATAAAGAAATGGGAACATCCAGTATTGAACTAATTGTTTTCATATTTATTTCATTTATTTGTACATTTATTTTGTTTTTTTTGGTTGATCCCAACCAGCTGACTTTATTTTGTGCGTTATTATGTTGTATCTAAGGCTGAAAATTTGGCAATTTTGTGTTACAATATCCATATTAATCCCTGAATTGCAGGAAAAAAATATATTCTTTCAACGCTTGTCCTGTTTTTTTTTTTTTGCTCCTGGGCCTATAAATACTGTTCTGATGCACGGAAATACATATTTAAGCAAAAAGAAGAAATATAACGTTTGTGCCTTTTCTGATCTGATTTTCTCTCAGGAGAAAACAACAGAACCAAAATTAAAATCAAATATAAAGTAAAAATATCCAGTGCTCTCAGAAGAATCCTGAGAACGTGTAATTTAAGCTAAGTACATGACCAGACTCTATTAAATTGTAGAGAGGTCATCTATGATGTAATAAGTCTGGGAACCTTTGTCCCATAGACAAACAGGTTTAAAATACACAATATTATACTTTGAGGGTTTTTTTTTGGAAGTTCATTATTTGCAAACGTATCCATAATGCATGAGTTTGAGGAACATTATCTCACCGTGATCTATAAAATAATTGTGGATACATTTCCAAGAATTAATTATGCGTGTATCATGGAATCTTGGGCAATATTCCAGTAAAGACTATAGTCCGATATAGAAAGTTCTGTTTTAGGGTAGTTATACTTTCATTTATGTCTGGTGCTGGCAAAAATGCTTTTGATTGTATAAAAACTACAATTTTATTGCAAGACAGGAGGCTTCATATTTGCTTATCCTTCTCTACTGAAACTCCCAGCAGCAAAGAAACAGTTAACAATAAGTGTAAACAAGTTTAACCAATTAGAATGCATAACAGCAATAAAACTGCCATCAGGCTCCTCCCAACTCCTCTTTTTTTGCTGCTTAGCCTCCCAGGTGAGTCTATTCTGATTATAGTTTTTATTGTCTTATGTCCTACTAGTCATAAATACACCCTTTAGAATGTATTTGTTTAATTCATTTCATTAAACAGGTGCAATTCGGTTCGGTCCGAATTGAAATTCAGATGAATTTCAGCCATTCGGATATTAGGAAGCTTCCGAATGTCCGAATTGCCGAAGTCTCGAATTTCGGAAGTGCCGAACCGAACCGAATTGCCGAATTTTGGAATGCCGAACCGAACCTAATTTTTTGCCCATGCACATCCCTACATATCATCATTTAAATGTGTATATATAACCCTTAGTGGATATAGCTATAGTTTGTTGTCTGTATGTAGGGATTCCCTTCCTTGCAGGTGGCAGCTATTGTCTAAATTCCTTTTTACCCTTCATCCGTTTCTGTAAGCTCTAGGGACCATATGTTTCCCTGAGCTGTCTCATTTCTAGCCACAATTCAGTTCGCGACTTCCGGCTTCATACTGCCAGCTGATGGCTCGACCGCTCCGCTGTTTCCGCGTACTATTTGTATTCTCTATTAAGGCACCAGGATCTATCCCGCCGAAACGTGTTGTGCTGATTCTTTTGAAGGACTGGGATGCTGCTGGAGGCTTTTTTACATGTAAGGATTTTATGTTTTGGTTTTTAATAAATGTGTACAAATTTTTTATATCCTGCTACCTGTTTTATATGCACTGGGATGAATACACCTTGGAAGCTTGATGCAAGGAAACATAGAAACATAGAAACATAGAATGTGACGGCAGATAAGAACCATTCGGCTGATTTAGTCTGCACAATTTTCTAAATATAACCCCCATATTCTGATTGAGCCCATAAACTTGAACCAGTCATGTGCAAGCTCGTGAAAATGTGAGTGAGATGCAATGAAGAAAATATTTGAAAGTGATTTTATGTGAACTCTATACAAACAATATTTCCCTATGTGAGCATTCTTATATTTACAGTGCTTACTTCAATTCATCTCCATAAGGTGTATGCATAGGTATGTATATATTTTCTCACCAGTATACCACTCATTTTTATTACAATTGTTTACTATTAAGTGCTCTGTCCACTTTGTTGTACACATACTTTTACCAGTTTTACCATTATTTGGAGAAAGGTTCATTAAAGAACTGAGTAAACATGTCTCTGTATTTACTACGCTAACTAAAGCGCAGTCTTCCCTTCCCTTCTTGCTACAAAGGCAGAGCGACTGGCAAAGCCACCTTCATGGGCTACAGGTTCTCCCGGTTTAATCTCAAGGAAGCATACCTCACGGTACCAGTAACACCAGACCATCGCAGCCTCCTTCAGTTCCGTTGGCATTAAGAACTATGGCAATTCACCTGTCTTCCCTTCGGACTATGTTCGTACCTTGGTGCTTTACCAAACCAATGAAACCATTATGACATTATTACACTTGCAAGGGGTTCGATCCATCATATATCTAGACAATATTCTCCTTATGGCTCAAGACCAGAAGACCCTAAACCTTCACACGGTCATGACCCTAGCCTGTTACAGAACCTTGGCTTTGTGATCAATCTCCAGAAATCATCTCTAACTCAGTCTTAGATGGTTAAATTCCTTGGATTTCAGATTCTGTTCAGGCAGTACTACAACTTCCTACAGCAAAAATCAAATCCATCAAAAAGGACATTCAGAGGTTATTGGTCTCACCATATCTCTTAGCTCGCATAATCAGTCTACTCTCTGCCTTAATCCAGGCATTATTCCCTGCTCTCTTGCATTATCGGGCACTGCAATGCCTAAAGACATGTTATTTACATCAGTTAACATCTTACAATCAACAGATCGCAACCCGATTTCATTATGGAGTCAGATGCCAGCCTTTAGCTAACATTATGAATTTTCTGTCATTCCTTTTCGATCAAGATGAATCCTATCAGTCAATTAACTTGTTTCACTCGCTATTTCTGCGGCACATGTTCCCATTGACAACTCTTCAGTAGATAAGGACCATTCTGTTTGCAAACTTTTGTGTTGCATTCGCTTCGCAAGGCCTCCAGTTCCTAAATATAGTCAATTCTGGGATGGAGCTCTCATGCTAGCATTCTTAGAATCTTGGCCAGATAAGGCATTCTTGCTTCGCCAATTGTTGGCCAAATTAGAACTTCTTCTTTGTTTGGTCTACTTCCGAAGAGTCTCCGACATCAGGGCTTTTGACTTTCATGCCCTTGATTTTTCTCCTGATGGTGTAAAGTTCTACATCACCCGACGCAATTCATCTAATAAGAACAATTCATCTACAGTGAGATACCATTATTTTCCAGAGAAACTCACTCTCTGTGTAGCTTATTGCATTCAACATTACATTTCATGCACTACCCCTCTTAGGGCACCCACCTCCTGGTGTCTTATGTGCGACCACACAAGCCAGTGTCCTGCCCTACGATTGCTCATTGGATTAAGTGGCTTCTAGCTTTAACTGGCATTAACGCATCTTTTGGGGATCACTCTGTTAAGGCCACTGCCACCTCCTCTGCATTTACGGCTAGAGACTCCCTGGTGGAAATTGAATCTTCCGCTGATTGGTCTACAGAGTCTACCTTCCATACCTTTTATTTTAGACAGTCACCACATGTTATCTATGCATTAAAAAAGCAAATATGAAGCCTCCTGTCTTGCCATAAAATTCAGGATTATTTTAACCTTTAGTGACCAACCCACCCATGGAATATTATTTTCCCACCCATGGAATATTTTTGCCCTTGTAGCACCTCCTTTTGTAGTACCTCCTTTTGTAAATTTGTTGAAAGTTTTTCTTTGCTTGTCTTCTTTATTTCTTACGTTCTTATATACATAGGGACATCATACTTCATGCACTCAATTGGAACATTACCTTAAAGGGACACTATAGATACAGTTATTCAAGGTAAATTACATCTGTTTGAAAATGAAACCAGTTTGGTTTTCATGCAGGGTCTGTCAATCATAGCCATGGGAGATGTAGCTAGGGCTGCATAAACAGAAACAAAGTGATTTAACCCCTTAAGACCGGAGGGCGTACTATTACGCCCTATTCTAAGCGATCGCGGTTGGGGGAACTCCCAGGGAGCCCGCCGCAGCACGTCCGACCCCCTGGAAGCCCCCCGGCCATGTGAGAGTGAGGTCCTTGCGAGGACCTCACAATCACATGGCCGGGATAGCTGGCTTCTGTATTGCCAGCAGGGGGACTGCCTGTAATGACAGGTGGTCCCCCTACTGGCTGAAAATAAAATAAATTAAAGTTAAATAAGTGTAAAAAAATAATAATATATACTTAGATCATATATATATATTATATATATATGATCTAAGTATATATATATACACATATACATACACACTCATACACTGTCTAGGTGTATTTTTCTATTAATATATATATAATTATATATATATATATATATATATATATATTAATATCAAATTACATGTAGACTGATACTGATTAAATATATATATAATTATTGTTATATATATATTTATATATAATATAAAAAAAAAATGTAAATACGTTAAAAAATAAAATTAAAAAAATAATTAAAAATAAATAATTAAAAAATATATAGATGTGTGTTATTTCGTTCTAACTGTATTGTGAAATTAAAATATATATATATCAAAATACACGTAGAACGAAATAATATATAGATCTATATACATAAATATATACGTATATATCACTATATATATATATACCTATATATAAATAAAAATATCTAAAAAAAATTATATAGATATATACATATATATATATACACATACGTATATATATACATATATTACTTCTACATATATATTTATGTAATATTTTTACATAATTAGGTATCTTAATTGATTACAATTAGCGGGACCTGACAACCCAATGCCGAAAGTAAAGGGAATTTAATTTGCTAGCACTATATTTAACCCTATAACTTTCCAAGACACCATAAAACCTGTACATGGGGGGTACTGTTCTACTCGGGAGACTTCGTTGAACACAAATATTAGTGTTTCAAAACAGTAAAATGTATTACAACGATGATATCGCCAGTAAAAGTTAAGTTTTTTGCATTTGTCACGCACAAACAGCACTTACACGGACGATATTATTGCTGCGATACTTTTTACTGTTTTGAAACACAAATATTTGTGTTCAGCGAAGTCTCCCGAGTACAACAGTACCCCTCATGTACAGGTTTTATTGTGTTTTCAAAAGTTACAGCGTCAGATATAAGGCTTGCGTTTCATTTTTTTCACATTAAAATTTGCCAGATTGGTTAAGTTGCCTTTGAGACCCTATGGTAGCCCAAGAATGAAAATTACCCCTATGATGTCATACCATTTGCAATTTGTGACCAAATGGCTACTAAAAAAGACTGGACATAGCCCATTTGCTATACCTTGGGTTGTCTACTATTGCAAATGGTATGCCATTATGGGTGTATATTTCATTCCTGGGCTACTATACAGTCTCAAAGGCAACGTAACCAATCTGGCGAATTTCAATTTCAAATGTAACGTGCTATATTTGACCCTGTAACTTCCCAAAACGCCATAAAACCTGTACATAGGGGGTACTGTTTTACACGTGAGACTTTGCTGAATACAAATATGTGTATTTTATTGCAGTAAAAGCAAACAGTATTATGACATTTACAGTTAAAATGTCATGTAGAACTAAAAAAATATAAAAAAATCTTTTCTCCCATTTTTTTCATATTAAATTATGTTTCATTACTAAATATTTGATATTAAATGAAAGCCCTGTTTCCCCTGAATAAATGATATATAATAAGGGTGGGTGCATTTACTATGAAAGAGGTGAATTACGGTTGGACAGACATGTAGCGCAAATGCCAGGTTTTGTTTACATTTTGTTTTGTTCACAACGTGTACATTTGGCTCCGTCCTTAAGGCGTTAACTCCTAAATGACAGTGAATTGAGCAGTGAAATTGCAGGGGAATGATCTATACACTAAAACCGCTTTATTTAGCTAAAGTAATTTAGGTGACTATAGTGTTCCTTTAAGTTTATTTATTAGTTTTGATTTTCTCTTGCCCAAGAGACCATACTTTCACAATGTTCTCTCTTTTTTCTCCTCGTGTGAAGACCTTTCGTTATCTCTGCTAAGAGTTTCCACCGTCTGTTGAACACTGGTTTTCCTGGTTGATTCCATTATGATCTACTCATTGATTCATTGTTTACATTGTTGATTCTACGGCTGTTCGGGAGGAGTTGGGAGGAGTCTGATGGCAGTTTATATTACTCTGATGTATTCTGATTGGTTAAACTTTTTTACACTGATTATAACTGGTTAACTGTCTCTTTGCTGCTGGGCGTTTTAGTAAAAAAAAAATAGTAAATATTCACCTCCTGTCTTTAATAAAATTTAGATTATTTGGACATTCTAAGGTTAGAATAATTCCAAATTATTTTACTTAGGAATTAATTCACTTCTTCACGAAGATGGAAATAGTGGCACATTAGATTATTCACGAAAAAGAATATGTTTTTAAATAATTGTATTGTAGGTCTATATCTACGTGGCATTTCAGATTTCTGTTGTATCTTTCTCACCATGGAATATGAGAACATATTTTCATTTATTTGCTAATTTAATGTTACTGTAACAGCCGTGAACAAAAACTGCAGTCTGATCTAAATGATTTTCTCTTTTACATTTCAGACTTGGCTTCATCCAATCATGTTCGGCTACAAAGGACATTCTGGAAATTGCTAAAATCCCTACAGAAGGATTTATAAGTCTCTCAGGCTCAATACAGCCAAACTATAAGCTTACTTATCTACCTGACAAGCAGCGACTAGCTACCTACCAAGAACTTGGTCACCCCACTGTGACTGATGCGGCCTAATGGGCTCCAGGCGGGAGAGCGCTCGGAGGCAATTATCCTGCAACATCCCCATTCCACCCCCTTAGACCTGTGGGGCAGATCCCGGTCCACCCATCAGAGGCTTCGTGCCCAGCCCTGCGGGAGACCATTGTTGCACCCTCGGAGAGAATGGCGCCAAGATGACGGAGGTGCCCAGATAAGCATGACTGCAGGGAAGCCAAGGCATATCACAAACAGGGCAGCTGTCCAAACCAATCCTATCACGGGCTCCCGACCCACTGCCGAGACACCAGGGATTGCGGCTGGATTTGATTTCACTCGTCACTCAGAGGATCCTGCGGCCCATGTTTGGTTTTTTACTCCTACCGGACCATCTCCTGCTGACTGCCTGGCTAACCCAGGTCTATAATCTGCCCCAGAGGGGCACAGGATGACGAGAACTCATGGCGACTGGCATTCCTCTACCTCTAATGCCTCTACACAATATGATGTTTTTTTCTCTTTATTTTATTTTGAATAGTCCCCACACATGGTAACACAATTTTTGCAGTGTTTTTCGCTTAAAGCAGCCTCATGGAGGCAACTAGCATTGTTGGCCGTGTGCAGTCTACTCAAAAGTTACTACCTAGGGCCGGGGGGCCCCTTGGGTATCGTGCTACTTGTTATTTCTGTGCCTAGGATATAGTCACTGTCTGTTCACCCAGCCTGAATGTTTATCTTGTTTACTCACCATGTTTAGCACAGCCTACTTACTATGAGTTGTATTCTATGACACGACTCTAAAGCCTGATCTCAATATACCAAACATGTGCAGTACCATGAAAATGCCTACTAACACTACGTTCTTCAACATATATATAAACTTATGCAAGGTATTTTCATATGTTAACTCATGTACCTGCATATGCTGTTGTGGCATTGCAGGATTCAATGTTCACTTGTGTGCAACAAAAATAAAGCATTTAAAAAATCACTACAGAAATGTGTGGTATGTCTTTAATCAATGATTTAATTTTATATAATGATACATTGGATATCATGCATTGGAAGTAAAGTTCTAGGAATGATGTACTGGATAGCAGGACAGAAGAATGATGCACTGGACATAATACTGTAAATATGTTACAATACAATAACTCTGGATATTATACATATAATCGATAAAATACTCTGGGTATGATACTCTGTGTGTAATACTCTGGGTATGATACCCTGTGTGTAATACTCTGGGTATGATACCCTGTGTGTAATACTCTTAGTATAATGCACCATGTGTAATACCCTGTGTGTAATACACTCGATATGATACATTCAGTATAATACTCTGGACATGATGCACTGGGTATACAACTCTGGGTGCAATACTCTAGGTATGAGGCACTGAATATAATACTCTCAGATAATGCATTGAGTATAATACTCTGGGTATAATGTACACAGTATAATACTCTGGGTATAACATTTTGGGTATGATGCACTTGATAAAATAATCTGGCTATGATGCACTGAGTATAATACACTCAGATAATGCATTGGTCGTGATACTCTGGGTATAATGCATTGTGTATAAAACTCTGGGTATAATTTACTCAGTATAATACTCTGTGTATAATGCGCTGGGTATGATGCACATGATAAAATACTCTGGATATAATGCACTGAGTATAATACTCTCAGATAATGCATTGGTCGTGATACTCTGGGTATAATGCATTGTGTATAATACTCTGGGTATAATTTACTCAGTATAATACTCTGTGTATAATGCGCTGGGTATGATGCACATGATAAAATACTCTGGATATAATGCACTGAGTATAATACTCTCAGATAATGCATTGGTCGTGATACTCTGGGTATAATGCATTGTGTATAATACTCTGGGTATAATTTACTCAGTATAATACTCTGTGTATAATGCGCTGGGTATGATGCACATGATAAAATACTCTGGATATAATGCACTGAGTATAATACTCTCAGATAATGAATTGGTTGTGATACTGTGGGTATAATGCATTGTGTATAATACTCCGGGTAGAATGCTTTGAGTTTAACATACTCTGTATAATTTACTCAGTATAATACTCTGTGTATAATGATCTGGGTGTGATGCACTGAGTATAATACTCTCAGATAATGCATTGGTTGTGATACTCTGGGTATAATTTTCTGGGTATAATGCACTAAGTATAATACTCTCAGATAATGCATTGGTTATAATACTCTGCAGTCAGAATAGTGATCTGGTTATGAATTAGAATCTCAAGCATGGAGCTGGTTCAGAACTAGTTAGCTTAATAAATATTTACTCCAATTTTAGCTGTTTTTTGGAGTTAAACTAGATGCAAAAAGAGATTCAAATCTTTGTTTCAATTTGTTTGCTACGAGAGAGAGCCCATTTGGCTGTAAAGCACACAGTGAGCTGTATTTATAGAATCTCGGCTTTTCTGCCGCACCGGTAAAACAACATCTTAGCCAGTTGTGAAATAACTATAATCTAGTCTTCACCATCATAATTTAGAGGTTCACTGAGCCTTCATTTCAGAAACTGAGTTAAGCACAGCTGGGGTATGGAAAAGATAAAACACGGAAATTGCTGAAAAAAAGAAAGAGTAAAGTATGAAAAAATAAATACAAATATTGTACATTTCATATATGTCGGCAAATATCATTTCAGCAATTTATTTCCGGAACTTTCACATGTGCTGGGTTTATTTTTATATTAAAACAAATAAAACATATTATTTTTACATCAAGTAGAAGATGCTGGTTCTAGCTTTACTATTAAGATAAGATATAACTGATATAATACACATTACATAGAAACATGTTATAACGTTATAGATTCATTCGATTCATGCAAGTTTACTCCAAGTCGTATCGAGATTCGGAATCTTCCTTTCATTGGGATGGAGTGCAGTGAATTAAGGGCTGGTAAACCGGGCAGCCTGGGATTACAGTATCCAAATACTACCAGAGTTATTCACTAAAGTGAGAATTCAAAGTGAATTTCAAATTAAAGGTCAAATTAGCAGAACTGGGAAATTCTCAGAGTCAGCAATGCTTTTAGTTTGGCTACTCTGGCATTCAGTTTGAAATTCACTTTGAATTAACATTAAATTCTCATTTTATTAAACAACTTTGATTGTATAATCACATTCTCTATGGAGGAATTGTAGGAGCATTGTGGCAAATGCCACGTGTATGTCTGTGGTCTCCAATGCTCCTCCTTTTGAGGAGCATTGGATTGGCCCATCAGCTCGTACGCACACCTCCAGGATTACACAACCCACGGAGGTGGTCACGGCAGCGCCGAGGTAGACTTGACGCTGGAGAAAAGGTGAGTAGTTTGTTTTATATACCTTTTTTTTTTGTGGACAGATGGGTAGGGGGGCAAATTGATAAGGCGCATCAGATTTGTAGCATTAGGAATACAGATAAGTATACCTAACTCTCAATGTTTCTTTAATAACGTATATTTTAACCCTATGATTAACCCTATGATTTATTTCTTCCCAGGTTTTCCACTTTGTATCTGTAACTTATTCATCTTCACCTTGCGACATCAATAGTGATTGCCTTGCTAACAAGTACGGTAGTGCCATTAAGCGGCCATGCGTGAATATATCTGACCCCTGCAGCATGTTGATGGATGCCGGCCGCTGCGGATCTACACCAATTTGTAGCCCCACGTCCGCCCATGGCATGGACAACATCAACGTGCGCGTGATGTCATGCAAAGGACGCACACGCACCTTCTGGGGTCAAAGGCCAGTTACGGCCCATCAGATCCACAAGAGGGGTATTTAAACTCATCTATTTCTTCAGCTCATTGCCCTGTCGTGGTTTCCCTAGTGGTTGTCCGAGAGTGTGTTCCTGAGTGTTTATTTCTGGTTATTGACTTTGGCTTTGTTTGACTTCCCTATATTCTGGTGTCCTTAACTTTTGGCTTTCCTTCATTGTTGTGTCTCATTCTGTGTCCCCGACCTCGGCAAGTATTCTGACTATTCTTAGGTACATTAAGTCCGGCCATTCTAAGGCCGGTATGACTTTACCTGTTAGTCCTAGGTGTGATACAGTTCTACGTGCTGGATCAACTTGTAATCCTGACAGTATCCCTGTTGCCTGTGAGGAAAATTATCCAAAAACAGAACATTCAAATGTATATAGTGGTTTATAAAAACCTGGACATTGCAAACACAAGGTTTTTAGAATAGTAATGAACAATATTTGAAAGGAATGCATATTACATATAATATTATACTAATACGATATAAGGAATGTTTTAAAACTATTTTTCCATAAACTTAGCTCAGCTACACTTGTAATTATCTAAAATGCATTATATTGTGATCACTTTGAATTCTGGCTGCTGCTGTTACAGTTATGGTGACAACACAAGAAACATGGGAAATCGTAGCTAGTATTAGAAATAGTAATGAGCACCTTTTAGTGTGTGACCTGTAACTGACAAATAAACAATCACTGAAATTACAAACGTATTCCTAACGCTATAGGGTCCTGCTCGCTGTTTATGCTGTCTCCCCCAACCCCTACAAGAAGTGAAAAAGTATTTTACTTATCTTCATTCCATTGCTGGTGTGCGCTCTCTCCATGGCCAGTCCCGACTCCTTGGCTGAGTTCATCAATCTTGAATATCTCAGTCAATTCAATGCTTTCCCTTAGGAAACCATTGGAAGACTAGTGTACATTTATTGCAAAACCACACTGCTCCATTTAAATGGACTCTATGAGACCATCTGATTGAAACAGCTGAATTACAAAATGGCAGGAAAACTATCAGCATTATAGATTCTGTGTGTATTATTTTGTTAATTTATACAAATAAATAAATTGCTCTTTTCGGCTTACACTTGCTATGTAGGAGCAGACAGACATATTTTGGTGTGAAGTAGGAAACCCATGCAGGTAATGCTGAGCTAGCAGGGGCTTGGCAGATAAGTGGTGTTTTGTGACCAAAGATGATTAAATATGGCTGCCCCCTGGAGCAAAGGTAAGCTTGGAGACACACTGAAAACGTATTGACATATTTCTTAATTAAAAATAACAATAATAATAATAATAATAATACGTAATGAGGCTTTAGCACGGTTAGGCAACCTTTTAGTAGTACTGTGCCAAAACAAGATCTTGCTGGTCCTATTATTTTAATAACTGAGGTGTGTTGCTGTATTCTGTTTGTGTTATTTATAAGTGCTGCAGTTACTTTGTATCGTTGTATGTGTGTGTATGTGGGCTGTTATATTGTATATGTTCACGAGTATTTTGTGGTATTTTGTACGATACCTATGAATGTGGGCTGTGTATTGGGGCTGCTTATGGAATTGTGTGTGTGGATGATATGTCACATTGTGTGTTTGGATGTGTGTGTGATGTGTGGCGCTACTTGTGGGGTTGTGTGCATGTTTGTGGATTGTCAGTGGTGTTATGTGTGTGGTTACTGTGTTTATTAATTGTGTGTGGGGGGGGATGCTTATTATACAGCTCTATGTAAATCTAACAGTGTGGGTGGCTTCCCTGGGGTCTCCCAGTGGGTGACCAGGCTGGCCACGTACAGGTCAAGGGCAGGAGCTGCTACGGGCTGCTCTACTCTAGTGCAGATTCCTATTCACAACTGGTGGGTGGAAATGATCTGAGAACACTTTCTCTAAGTGCTGCAATGTGTAAACTGAGGATTGTCCCACCTTTTTGCACTAGGAGATATCAGAAGTTCCACTGGGATTCCTGATAGGTCAAAGCCTTAATGGCTCTGGCAGCCTTGAGTGCCGTCCATGACACACGTGCCATAGGTTGCTGACCCCTGGGCTATAGTAATCTAATGATTTATTTTCAATAATAATACAAAATGATGACAATTTTCCTTTAAATGCACATTATCCTCTAGGATTTTAATGCAATGCAAATGCAGTATTTGATTGAATTCAGGAGAGAGTTGCAAAGCCTGCTGAGACCGGGATGACATTTTAGTAATGCTATAAAGTAAGTAATAACCTTTAGAAAATAAGGGCATGATCCTCTATTATTTATTGTACGCAGAAAGCGTTTGGCTGAACTCGGGTCAATAGGCTCTTGACATAAAGAAATAGAATCAGCTTCACATTTTTAATAACTTTGAAATATAAGTACTGCAAACTTTGTACACAAAATGTCTGCTTCAAAAATATGAAGTGCCAAAAATATCCATGAATGTAAAATGACACACGAAAATAAATAATTATCAATTTATTGTAAATGCAATACACGAGATAAGCCATGCGACTATACATTACAGTGAATAAAATATCCAAAGGCAAATCACATACAAAGTAATGAGTGTGTTTCACACGATATTCCCTGGAGAAATATAGACGAGTGGAAGGACAGACAGACAATCACTAATGGTTTATTAAAATTGAAGTTGAGATGAGTTGCAGATGCTTTCAGCTTGGCCGTTATCATCGCCCTACATAGAGGTCACTGCTTAGTAACTGAAGTCCCATCTACACAGATTTGTAGGCCCACATCCATCTCAGTATTTTAGTTCAGTGCTGGCCTGGGTGTGCCTATTCAAGTTTTCCAAATTTTGAGTTTTAATTGAAGCAGGCAGTGTCAGAGGGACCTAAGGGGGGATTTATTTTTGTCGACCTTAGATACTCATAGAGTGTAAGCTCTTTTATGCAAAGTCTCTTTATCTCTAATATATTTACTAATTTCTATACCTGCAAAGCGCTACATAATATAATTAAAATAAACAGATTTTAACACCAGCCATGATATAAAATGTACCTTCCAGTACTTGAAGGGGACCCAAGTATATAAAAAACATGTGAATTATTCTTAACTTTTGCCCCACGTTGGGCACTAATTGTAACAGATTCATCTTTACAGCTCAACTCAATGTCTTGGAGAGAAGTTATTGCCAACAGACTTGTGCTAGTGCATTAAACGCAATGTTTTGTGTGTAATAAATTGTCCTATTCTGTTATGAAGAATTAGCAGCTACATTACATTCAGAAAAGGGAATTGATAAAATTCACACATACATGTTTCAATATTTTAATTGCATGTAAGCAAAATTGACAAACCCAGAAGGTAGAATAATTATTAAAGTATATATGCTTGTCATAAAAATAAGTAAGAAATAAAATACTAATGCCAATCGTAGATTCAATATGTATCCATAGAGATCAAAAAGGAAGGTTTTATCTGAATTGTTTATAACTGGGATCCCTTTTGTAGACCTTGTAATTTATAAACGTGAATACATTTCACTATGTAAGCTTATCACAATAATCAACTTGTGCTAAATTAAATATAGCCTTTTCGCATAGCCACATAATAAGCTAATCATCGTACGAAGTAACATTTAACGTTAACCTTCATATATGAGTATACGTTCAAAATCCAAAGCTAATGAGAAAATAAAACATTCTTTTTAAGATAAAATATTTTGGCTTCTTACAAGCCAATTTTGATTCTCAGGCACCAAGAGAAGATTCTCAGGGCTGTCTGACCTTGTATTCACTAAACTAATTGCCAATGTTTATATACTTCATTAGAACAAGTGTGAACAAAAATGTTGAGCTTAGAGAGAATACAATCCATGCTCAAATAAAGAGTTTATACCCAAATGCCCAAAACACCAGGTACATGCGGAGAGTACTTCAGCAGCTCCCTTTACATGGTCCCTACGTGGTGGGGGCGCGTGCATGGAGATGTTATATTTTACTTACCTTACTAACAAGCATATATACTTTAATAATTATTCTGTTTTATAGGTTTGTACATTTTGCTAATAAATCCATTAAAACTTTTATTTGAGAATTTTCTATTGTAATGTAGAGGGATGTCACTGGCGACGCTCCCCTCAAGACCTCGTCCACCCCTTCTGATCCGATTCGAATCTCATACCATCCAATGTTAGGAAGCATTAAACGCAGAAAATATGAACATCTCAATAAAAAGAGTTAGAATAAATATATTATCTTAAAATGAAAAAAAATCAAATTATAAGTAATAAAAGTCAAAACATTTAAATGGAAGGTGGTAGGTATATTGTAGTGTTTTAACCTTTTGCGGTCCTATGTCTGAATATACCCGACAAAATATTTTACCTATTGTGGTCCAATATCTGATAGTCCCTGGAGAATACCACTGATCCTTCCTGCCGGTTGCCGCAAAGGTATGCGGCACGCACAGGGTGGGAGGTTCTGGTGGTGGAACGCATGTACAGGTTGCGTTACGTTCCACCTGGAGTTCACGGAACAATCTCTAATTCGGTGTGAATTGTTCAATTGAAACAAAATGAAACCTGCTGGTGCACTTAGTGGAAGTGTATTGGACTGTAAATGGTCAACATTTAATACAAAAATAAATAAAAACTCAGCATGTGAGAGTGCACTCATTTTGAGGGAGGAGTCTGTGATTATTCCCCCACCCCTTGATAATTCTTATGCCTTTCTGTGCCTTTAGAAATTATGTTGAGGCAGTCCCATAAAAGCTCTACGAGTAAACATACCCAGTCCCAAATGAAGATTGCATAACACGCATAACATAGTTTTGGGGAACCGAATACTATAAGTATACAATTAACCTTGACACAGACAGGCAGCGTTGGAAGTACTGACATCCCAAGGATAAGCTATTATTTATAAATTATCCCAAGCTGGTCTGGACACATACAGACACTGTACCCCATTGTCACCCTCATAACAAAACTACAGGAGACCAGTCAGGACTTTTCCCATTTCAGTTCATGGATTGTATCAGTGGGAGAGGTCTCGTCTTGCAGACAACACATTCCAGATAGCTGCACTACACAAGCAAATTGATTTGGACATAGATTTGCTTTGATAAAGGTACTACATTTTAGAATCATGGAATTACCAACATTTGACACATTTATTTTCACATTTGTTAGTCCCATGGTGTGCCAAGCTGCCTCTAATGACTTGTGCCTTAGCAGTACCCACCTGTCTAAATGGAGGTGAGAATGGTGTACACGTAGTGTTGGAAATTGCCAAATAAGTATTTGTTAACCAGGAACGAGGAGTGAACGTTATTTCTGGATCCAGTGTTAGCAGTTTTAGCTGGTGACGATTAATGTAGAGGGTTGCTTAAATAGCCTTATGTTTCAAACACAGAACACTGTGATTGGTTTCTAATTGAATTTGGAACTTTACCCAACTCCTGAATTCTAGTTGGGCAAGATGAAAGGATCCAGTCCCTGAGACTGCGGTTGAGGTTTTTGGATTGAGTTAAATTCAATTCCTGAGACCATATTTAAACATTTAATAACTGCAGTAATTTGCATCTTTCAATCTTTTAAGTCTGCGTAGACGAAGCTTCGACTTTACAAGCAATGGTTACAAGTTGTTACTGAAGTCATCAAGGATATTATATGAGGTTTAACCCCTTAAGGACCAAACTTCTGGAATAAAAGGGAATCGTGACGTCACACATGTCATGTGTCCTTAAGGGGTTAAAGGGACACTCGAACATAAAAATAAATATATATTATCATAAATTGTCCACAAAATGGAAAAACGGACTAAATCTAAATAACATTTTTCTGCGGAAAAAGCATTTAATTAACGTGGAATTAAATTTCTGAAGTCCTATTAAGTAGTGGAATATGGACAATCGTTCACCTTGCTCATTGGATGAATTGACCCTGTATTAGAGGAATGCAATGTATCTAGTTATTAGTATCCATTAAATGGAAAACACCCATGGTGCTTTGTTTTATTTAAGATGCCTTTACTAATCCCATCTCTGTATCATATATCATTGCAGTAGCCGAAATACACTATAAATATACCTTATGCTCCCATGTCCATATATTGAGAAATGTACTGAACTATATGGCACCATCTCATGTCCAATAAATCGTACCCGCCAGAGAATTTACAGGATGAGGCAGTCCAGAGCATGGCATTGTTAAATTGTATTATGTGAAGGTCAATAATGAAATGCCTATTAGATTAATGTTATATGTCCTTTGGAAAATTATTTTCATTTAGTTATGAACTTTACATTAAATGACTTTCATTATAGGATAACAAAACACATGTAACCCATTGATTGCCATACAGTAAAGTATCACAGTTGGTCAAATGATCTATTGCCATCTTGGCCCTTGTGCAAATCACCATAACCACTACAGTTATTGCAGTGGTGGAATTAATGTTGAGAGGGCCTTGGAGCAAGAACATTATTGTGGACCTTCAAACAAAAGCATGGCCAAAAGATAGATCCCCATCTGTCGTAAAACTCCCCCAATGCTATGCCAGCTGGGGATTTAACATTTGCCCATCCTCGCAGGTTTGTATTTGTGAGCAGTGTTTGTGCCTTTACATGTTTTGGTATGGAGTATGTGTGTATGGGTGTGTTTGTTTGTAGTGTTGCCTTTGGAGTGCAGTGGTGTACTTGTGTGTAGTGTTTGCATTTAACTGCAGGGGTGTCTTTGTATGTAGTGTTGGCTTTAAAATGCAACATTTTTTTGTTTAATGTTGGTGTTTGATTGCTGGGATGTATACACATACACACATATTATTATTTACATAGATATAAATACACATTGACACACACACACAGATACACACATATATACACACTAACACATACACACACTGACACATACACACACAGATACACACTTACACATATACACACACTAACCCATACATACACATTGAGACACACTCAAATACACACACTCAAATACACACACTGATACATACACACCCTGACACACAGATACACACACACATATACACACTGACACATACACACACTGACACATACATACACACAGAAATATCATATGTTTTATAGCCACCGGCTATTAAACATTTTGTATGCAGGAGGGTGGCTTGTCTGGAGTCCTGCTGCTGGTTGAGGCTGATGGGAGTGTGTGGCTCCTCCTACGTGTTTCTTGATATAGCTGGGAGGACGTGAGAGGCTCTTACTTCCTCCCAATGCTGGCGATACTAGAGGGGCATTTTAACAGCACCACCCTATTCAGTGCATGTGCCACTTAATGGGCAACCCCTGCATGTGGGCCTTGGTGCGTCTGCACCGGCGGTAGCTTTGACACTGAAATATTGTACAGTTTATTGTTGTGATTGTGGTGCCAGTACGCTGTACATTTATAACTGAATTTGCCATAAGTGGAGAAGTCAAGGAGCTCTGAGTAATTGTATAACGTGATCACTCATTGCTGCTCACACTGGCCTGCTTGGAGCACACTTGGCAGGGTAATAGTGCAGGGAAGAATACATCTTATTAAACATGGCAGAGCGAGGGTGCTTGGGAATAGTGCAGGGAAGAATACTTATTAAACATGGCAGAGCGAGGGTGCTTGGGAATAGTGCAGGGAAGAATACTTATTAAACATGGCAGAGCGAGGGTGCTTGGGAATAGTGCAGGGAAGAATACTTATTAAACATGGCAGAGCGAGGGTGCTTGGGAATAGTGCAGGGAAGAATACTTATTAAACATGGCAGAGCGAGGGTGTCTCTAAAATAATGTTCCCCTTTGGATGTTGTGCGATACATAACATAGATTAGCACCCAAAACTGCTTAATTCCCCCTGCACTCCAATACTTCATGCTGTGAAACACGTGTCTGCCGGGGCTGTATTGCAGGCACACTGGAAATGCTCCCCCATGACCCACTCCCTTCCTGCTCTCTGACTGTACGAGAGCCAGTATGGCTCGAAACACAATCAGGGTTATTCACTTAAGATTTAATTTTCTGGAATTCAAAGTAAATTTAAAATTTTAGGACAAAATAGTCAGACTGGAAGAATAACTGCTAAATTAGGCCGTCGTTGCCTAAAATGTGAAATGCACTTGTAATTCCGGGCAGCTTACAGTTTAGTAAATAATCCTGTTTGACGCCATACTGCAAGCCAGAGAGGGCAAGGCCGGATAGGCTCCAGACATACTCCTGTGCTTCTATGGAGGCTGCATTAGCCCTGTATTGTACAGATGCCTGGTTTTAGCCGAATATCTACTGTATCTACACAACTTTACATGGGCATTATATACAGACATTATTTTAATTCTTGCAAACTGCATCCACAGGAATCCCATGAGGCTCCTTACAAACAGTTTACTAATAAACTGACACGTAAGAGAGAACAGATCCGATAATCCACTAACAGGGGAAACAGCTCATCATTGCTTATAAAGCGGCAGCATATAACACAGCACTGTGGACATAATAAAACAAAAACAAAACAAACGAGCAAAGATATAAATTATGACCAACAAGTTAAAATGAGAAGCACACTGCTGTAATTGTTATTATTATTATCATTATATTTATATAGCGCCAACAAGTTCCGTAGTAATGTACAATGGACTACCAGACACGTATTTGTAACCAGACAGTTTGGGGTAAAGTGACACAATAGGTAAAGTTTGTATTAGGGAAGTAGATTGGTAGAATAGTATTCACTGAAGACTTGTGTGTTTTTTGTTTTTTTTTATGACAGTTGCAGTAAGTTATATAGAACATAACTTCTCACTGCAACTCCAACTATTCTCAGACAGCCCTGTCTAAATGAGTTACGCATGGGGAGGGGTTGCGGGTAGTTGAGATATAGGATTAAGTGCACTTAAGGATCCCATCTGCCAGGCATAGTTACAGTTATCTTTTCCTAAAATGCACTTTTCTCCACGTTGCAGAAACCATTACTCTACTGGAAAAACATGCTCATATCCTGGATTTCCTGTCTCTCCCTTCAAGACGTGCTTTTAATATATCCTGTCATGTTTCAGGATTAAGGTCACAATTTTATAACCCTTCAGCGTACAATGCCCAGTAACCTAATAACAATCTGCGCTATAGATTGCCACTGACATTAGATGCTGGACTATGCTTTGCACGGGAATGATTAGTAACTACGTGTCAATGTAGCAGGGCTGCGGGGAGGGGACCTGTCACTTCCTGTAAAACTGCATTGTAAAAAATGTTGGAAGATTTAACATTATAATTTTTTTTTTAAGTTTTTATTATATTTATGTAAAAATATTGGCCCCTGGAAGGGGGCTTATCTGCTTAACAGTGCATGGTGGGAAAATAGCTAATTGCTAAATTTAGCTCGGAATAGCAATGTTGTTAACATTCTCTCTTTGCCAGAATGTCTGTTGTGGCCTACGTTTTGTAGTTATTTCACTAGAATTCACTGTTTGGTGAATACATTCTGAAATGTGTGAATAATCGTTAGACTACAGATCACATGATCGCTGAAGTTAATTTTGTTTAGTTAAAGCAATCGTTCAGGATTAAGCAGCAGCCTGTACCACCCCCGGGTTAGCCCCCCCATATTGAGAATTTTAACAAAAGATTATTCCATTTGTTAGATCTTTGTTAGATCAGGTTTGATCAACAATTTTTTTCGTTAGATCTACTCTAAAATATGCGATATTAACAATCATTGTCAGGGGGGGCTAACCCGTAGCCAGCCCCCCCTCAACAAAAATTTGGAGAAAATGTTGTTGATTATGATAGCTCTACGTTAGATCAGGTTTGATCAGGCAAAATTTTTGTTTGATCTAGTCTAATTACTGAGATATTGCATATATAATTAGGGGGACTAGCCCCCCTCAACTGAAATTTGGACAAAATGTTACTGATTTTGGTAGCTATTCGTTAGATCAGGTTTGATCAACTGTTTTTTTCGTTAGATCTATCACGCAAGAGGCGGTATTCCCTACTTAACTTTGTGGGCGTGACTACGGGTTAGCCCCCCCTCAAGTGAAATTTGAATTTTTTTTTTATTGATTTTGGTAGCTATTCGTTAGATCAGGTTTGATCAACTATTTTTTTCGTTAGATCTATCACGCAAGAGGCGGTATTCACTACCTAACTTTGTGGGCGTGACTACGGGTTAGCCCCCCCTCAAGTGAAATTTGAATTTTTTTTTATTGATTTTGGTAGATATTCGTTAGATCAGGTTTGATCAACTGTTTTTTTCGTTAGATCTATCACGCAAGAGGCGGTATTCACTACTTAACTTTGTGGGCGTGACTACGGGTTAGCCCCCCCTCAAGTGAAATTTGAATTTTTTTTTATTGATTTTGGTAGATATTCGTTAGATCAGGTTTGATCAACTGTTTTTTTCATTAGATCTATCACGCAAGAGGCGGTATTCACTACTTAACTTTGTGGGCGTGACTACGGGTTAGCCCCCCCTCAAGTGAAATTTGAATTTTTTTTTATTGATTTTGGTAGATATTCGTTAGATCAGGTTTGATCAACTGTTTTTTTCGTTAGATCTATCTCGCAAGAGGCGGTATTCACTACTTAACTTTGTGGGCGTGACTACGGGTTAGCCCCCCCTCAAGTGAAATTTGAATTTTTTTTTATTGATTTTGGTAGCTATTCGTTAGATCAGGTTTGATCAACTATTTTTTTCGTTAGATCTATCACGCAAGAGGCGGTATTCACTACTTAACTTTGTGGGCGTGACTACGGGTTAGCCCCCCCTCAAGTGAAATTTGAATTTTTTTTTATTGATTTTGGTAGATATTCGTTAGGTCAGGTTTGATCAACTGTTTTTTTCGTTAGATCTATCACGCAAGAGGCGGTATTCACTACCTAACTTTGTGGGCGTGACTACGGGTTAGCCCCCCCTCAAGTGAAATTTGAATATTTTTTCATTGATTTTGGTAGATATTCGTTAGATCAGGTTTGATCAACTATTTTTTCGTTCGATCTATCACGCAAGAGGCGGTATTTACAATCTTATTTTAATTTTGCACATAAATACCAGTAAATTTTCATATCAAGCCACAGGTGACATCATAATTTAGGAATTTGCTTGGATTTGCTAACACAATGTGTAGATCATTTTCAATATTTTTTTTTTTTATTCTCTACATGCACAGTATTGAGGTGATAAAGTCCAGCATATGCCCAGTCTGAACGTATTAGTGATATTTGAATACAGTTGCAAGAAAAAGTATGTGAGCCCTTTGGAATGATATGGATTTCTGCACAAATTGGTCATAAAATGTGATCTGATCATCATCTAAGTCACAACAATAGACAATCAGTCTGCTTAAACTAATAACACACAAATAATGAAATGTTGCCATGTTTTTATTGAACACACCATGTAAACATCCACAGTGCAGGTGGAAAAAGTATGTGAACCCCTAGACTAATGACATCTCCAAGAGCTAATTGGAGTGAGATGTCAGCCAACTGGAGTCCAATCAATGAGATGAGATTGGAGGTGTTGGTTACAGCTGCCCAGGTCAGGAGTAATTCTTGACCATTCCTTGTTACAGAACTGTTTCAGTTCAGCAATATTCTTGGGATGTCTGGTGTGAATCGCTTTCTTGAGGTCATGCCACAGCATCTCAATCGGGTTGAGGTCAGGACTCTGACTGGGCCACTTCAGAAGGTGTATTTTCTTCTGTTTAAGCCATTCTGTTGTTGATTTACTTCTATGCTTTGGGTCATTGTCCTGTTGCAACACCCATCTTCTGTTGAGCTTCAGCTGGTAGACAGATGGCCTTAAGTTCTCCTGCAAAATGTCTTGGGAATTTGGGAATTCATTTTTCCTTCGATGATAGCAATCCGTCCAGGCCCTGACGCAGCAAAGTAGCCCCAAACCATGATGCCCCCACCACCATACTTCACAGTTGGGATGAGGTTTTGATGTTGGTGTGCTGTGCCTCTTTTTCGCCACATATAGTGTTGTGTGTTTCTTCCAAACAACTCAACTTTGGTTTCATCTGTCCACAGAATATTTTGCCAGTACTGCTGTGGAACATCCAGGTGCTCTTGTGCAAACTGTAAACGTGCAGCAATGTTTTATTTGGACAGCAGTGGCTTCCTCTGTGGTATCCTCCCATGAAATCCATTCTTGTTTAGTGTTTTACGTATTGTAGATTCGCTAACAGGGATGTTAGCATTTGCCAGTGACTTTTGTAAGTCTTTAGCTGACACTCTAGGATTCTTCTTCACCTCATGAGCAGTCTGCGCTGTGCTCTTGCAGTCATCTTTACAGGACGGCCACTCCTAGGGAGAGTAGCAGCAGTGCTGAACTTTCTCCATTTATAGACAATTTGTCTTACCTCGGACTGATGAACAGCAAGGCTTTTGGAGATACTTTTATAACCCTTTCCAGCTTAATGCAAGTCAACAGTTCTTAATCGTAGTTCTTCTGAGAGCTCTTTTGTGCGAAGCATCATTCACATCAGGCTATGCTTCTTGTGAAAAGCAAACCCAGAACTGGTGTGTGTTTTGTATAGGTCAGGGCAGCTGTAACCAACACCTCCAATCTCATCTCATTGATTGGACTCCAGTTGGCTGACATCTCACTCCAATTAGCTCTTGGAGATGTCATTAGTCTAGGGGTTCACATACTTTTTCCACCTGCACTGTGAATGTTTACATGGTGTGTTCAATAAAACATGGCAACATTTCATTCTTTGTGTGTTATTAGTTTAAGCAGACTGATTGTCTATTGTTGTGACTTAGATGATGATCAGATCACATTTTATGACCAATTTGTGCAGAAATCCATATCATTCCAAAGGGCTCACATACTTTTTCTTGCAACTGTATTCAAATATCACTAATAAGTTCAGACTGGGCATATGCTGTACTTTATCACCTCAATACTGTGCATGTAGAGAATAAAAAAATTTTTTTGAAAATGATCTACACATTGTGTTAGCAAATCCAAGCAAATTCCTAAATTATGATGTCACCTGTGGCTTGATATGAAAATTTACTGGTATTTATGTGCAAAATTAAAATAAGATTGTGAATACCGCCTTTTGCGTGATAGATCTTACGGAAAAAAACAGTTGATCTTACTTAATCTAACGAATATCTACCAAAATCAATGAAAAAAAATTCAAATTTCACTTGAGGGGGGGCTAACCCGTAGTCACGCCCACAAAGTTAAGTAGTGAATACCGCCTCTTGCGTGATAGATCTAACGAAAAAAACAGTTGATCAAACCTGATCTAACGAATAGCTACCAAAATCAATAAAAAAAAATTAAAATTTCACTGGAGGGGGGGCTAACCCGTTGTCACGCCCACAAAGTTAAGTAGTAAATACCGCCTCTTGCGTGATAGATCTAACGAAAAAAAAAGTTGATCAAACCTGACCTAACAAATATCTACCAAAATCAATAAAAACAATATTCAAATTTCACTTGAGGGGGGGCTAACCCGTAGTCACACCCACAAAGTTAGGTAGTGAATACCGCCTCTTGCGTGATAGATCTAACGAAAAAAATAGTTGATCAAACCTGATCTAACGAATAGCTACCAAAATCAATAAAAAAAAAAATTCAAATTTCACTTGAGGGGGGCTAACCCGTAGTCACGCCCACAAAGTTAAGTAGGGAATACCGCCTCTTGCGTGATAGATCTAACGAAAAAAACAGTTGATCAAACCTGACCTAACGAATATCTACCAAAATCAATAAAAAAAAATTCAAATTTCACTTGAGGGGGGGCTAACCCGTAGTCACGCCCACAAAGTTAAGTAGTGAATACCGCCTCTTGCGTGATAGATCTAACGAAAAAAATAGTTGATCAAACCTGATCTAACGAATAGCTACCAAAATCAATAAAAAAAAATTCAAATTTCACTTGAGGGGGGGCTAACCCGTAGTCACGCCCACAAAGTTAAGTAGTGAATACCGCCTCTTGCGTGATAGATCTAATGAAAAAAATAGTTGATCAAACCTGATCTAACGAATAGCTACCAAAATCAATAAAAAAAAATTAAAATTTCATTTGAGGGGGGCTAACCCGTAGTCACGCCCACAAAGTTAAGTAGGGAATACCGCCCCTTTGGTGATAGATCTAACGAAAAAAACAGTTGATCAAACCTGATCTAACGAATATCTACCAAAATCAATGAAAAAATATTCAAATTTCACTTGAGGGGGGGCTAACCCGTAGTCACGCCCACAAAGTTAAGTAGTGAATACCGCCTCTTGCGTGATAGATCTAACGAAAAAAACAGTTGATCAAACCTGACCTAACGAATATCTACCAAAATCAATAAAAAAATATTCAAATTTCACTTGAGGGAGGGCTAACCCATAGTCACGCCCACAAAGTTAAGTAGTGAATACCGCCTCTTGCGTGATAGATCTAACGAAAAAAACAGTTGATCAAACCTGATCTAACGAATAGCTACCAAAATCAGTAACATTTTGTCCAAATTTCAGTTGAGGGGGGGCCAGCCCCCCCTAATTATATATGCAATATCTCAGTAATTAGACTAGATCAAACAAAAAATTTTCCTGATCAAACCTGATCTAACGTAGAGCTATCATAATCAACAACATTTTCTCCAAATTTTTGTTGAGGGGGGGCTGGCTACGGGTTAGCCCCCCCTGACAATGATTGTTAATATCGCATATTTTAGAGTAGATCTAACGAAAAAAATTGTTGATCAAACCTGATCTAACAAAGATCTAACAAATGGAATAATCTTTTGTTAAAATTCTCAATATGGGGGGGCTAACCCGGGGGTGGTGCAGCCTGTGTCTTGATTTGGGGCCGGCTTCTCATCAAAGAAAATCACAAAAAAACACCAGGCCTCCCAGCCAACCTGATATCAACAGTCCTGATTTTCGGGTCCTGTCTCTCTGTCCTTTTTTTCTGTTCACTGGTGTCCTACTTTTGGGTACACCAGAGAACTGTCTCCAAAAAGCGTACCGAAAACGTCATTAGACAAGTTTACAAAAGACTAAGGGCAATAGGACCCTGCAGAGAGCACTGAAACTACGCTCGCTATGTGGTCTGCCCTCAGTGCGCTGGCCTGGGTGAGGTGGAATGGGACTGTTTGGGCAGCACACAGGATGCAATTTCCATCAATCGTCCTCATTGCCTACTAATGTTCAGATTTATTGGAAGCCGATGTATGCAACACCGAAACACAGGAGCATAATGTTCCCACAAATGACCTCATTTATAATAAATAAAAAATTGTAAATAATACATAATAATACATACTCACTTTATAGCATCTATAGAAGATGTGCTATCTATCTGATGTAGCTAATTCACAGCACATCTTCTCAAGAACAAAACATCATCAACCAGCAGCCTCTTGGTCTTTTCTATATGAGCTGTACTTATCCCACGACACACTGTCCAAGAGAGGTTTAAAGGGTACATAGCTGAGACCCTCTGACTCAGTATCATTCATCATATCTGAAGAATGGAACTACTGTATAGGCTAATAGCTGCACTATTTACTAATCGAGGCATGGCAATACTGCATTAGAGAATGTTAGAGAATAAATTAAAATGATATAAAAACACAAATATATATAGGAAAAAAGCTAAGCATTTTTGTGCTACTTGCAAAATAATTATACATAGGGCAATTAGTATGCATAGTGAGGTTTCACTGTTTGTGAACCTATTGTACATGCTTTCTTTTTTATTTATCTTTTTTTTATTTTTTTATTCTTTATTTTAGGTGTGCATAGTATAACAAAACAAGCTTGTACAGCCACAGCAGCTCAAACACGCACAATGACAACAAATGTAATAAGACAGTGACATGGCTTTCAGAGTAACTGCACATTTTTATAAGGTTAAGAACAGGCTCGTCATTTAACTGCACAAATTGTTTGTTAAAGAAAAGTAATGTCCTGAGTGATTCAGTGCATAGAGATTGTAAAAGGGGTGAGAATGAGAATAGGACATATGCATTGGATGTTTATACAGGCAATGGTAGTTTGCCCATGCTAGTTAAGCAGAATGAGAGAATGGTGGTACACCCATGAGTCCCCCGCTAGTAGGAAGTCAGACCCCAAGCAAGCAAGGCATTAGTTGGAGGGATATTAGAGTTTATGGGCTCAAAACATTTATGCAAGGCATTTCTTAACTAGAGTCCGCATTTTGACTGCTGTAGGCAGGAGAAATTCACATTTAGTAGTGACAGATCATTTCAGCTGATTCCCCTTGGCGTTCTGGTGCCCTCCTGCTGTGAACCGGCTGTCTGCAGGTGCTGTTGCTCTATCACAGAGGCACTGTGATCTAGATCCAGGGTAGGGAGCAGTCTCGTGCGCTGTGAGACAGCCGCTTGGATAAGCCTGTGTGTGAGTCACTTGATGATGTTCCGGGTTGGCTGGTTCTGTGCCGCGTCTGTCAGCCAGCTGTCTCTCCGTTCACTTCGCCTTATGTGAGCCTGGGCACCACAGTGGCTTTGGTCCAGCAAGCAATGCCCATTTTAGTGGGTCCTTGTGGTCTGAATAGCTGGGTGTGAGCCGGGATAGCGGGGCAGCAGCCGTCCACCCCACTCACCGCCTGAGTAGGCCTCATCCTGTAGGGACGACTATTATCTTCTCGAGGAACTATAACAAAAAATGCAAGTCTCTCCTCGGAGCCAGTTCTCCCTGGTGTGTCGGACCACAGCTGCTGGACGTTAATCAGGTGTAAGACCTGTTTTTGTAAGCTTAAAGTCTGAGGGTTGCAGGAGCTGTTGTTGTATGCAACCATTCAGTTTGGCGGTCAGGCCCCTGGAAATCAATAGAGGGGCATTCCACAGTACTAATTATCAACAAAAAAAAGAAGGCAGACTTATGGTGCAGCATTCTGAAAAACATATTTTGTTTGGCAAAACTATCACGATTTGAACATGCAAAAAAACAAGCAACTAAGAAACAACATTAATGAGGCAAAAAAATAAAGTTGTATTAGTGCCCAGATTATCCCTTTAAGTTGTATACATGAGTTCCCCTATAATACTTTAATAGAGATGACATATTAGGAGCGAAGGTAGGTGTTTTATTCTTTTTAAAGGTATTTCTCCAGAGTAGCTATATGCAGCACTTTTGATTCGAGTGACTTTACTTATCCGTTATTAAATAATTGTATTGGTAGGAAATAAAAGCAATTAGTCTGTGGTTTCTATCTGGATTGTGCTAAGACCATTCGGTTTTGTATCTGTCATTAATAAGCTTATCGTGATAAACTTAAGGAGGATCCTTTTAATTTTGCTAAAACGTGATGTTCAACATTGACTTCTAAATCTAATCTGTGTATTGATTTTAAGTCAAATAAATGAACATTTAATACGGGACTAAACCTAATAAAATATGTGCACTTACCGGCTTTAACACATTACTTTTCAGTTTTTCAAAGACAGGAGCAATATTAAAATTCTAGCGGTTCCAACCTCACTTTAGGAAGATATTATGGATGTTGCAGAGCTATTCATTTAACCCCTTCATTACCAAGCGTTAGTTTGCAGAAAAACAAAACTCCACCAGAGTTCGAGTATTTTTGGATGTCCTGGGAAGTAATGTTTAAATTTACTTTCTGTATCAGTACACATAGATAGCGCATTAGTTTGCTGTAGCCCTCCTCCTCCTACTGATTACCTTTTGGGCAGGGAAGGGGGCTCTAATCTTGGTTCCCTGGTGATAAGTGTGCTTTCTAATGGTCCTGTGGACTGTCAGCCAGGCCTCTACCTCTGGCTGCCTGCGGACCCCTGTGAATGCTCCTTTCTAGTCTCTGACCTGCAGGGCCGCCATCAGCAGAGAGCTGCACCCAGCCGGTGGGTGCAGACCAGCAGAGTCATGTTAGCACTGCCTCTGCTGTCTCGGTGGCAAAAGAAAATTAAATTGAAGGAATACCATAGGCACCAGTTGAGATTTGAGCAGTGAGACTGTAGTGGCATGATCTATACACCAACACGGCTTCATTAAGCTAAAGTTGTTTTGGTGACTCTAGTGTCCCTTTAATTTGCAATAAAGACATTTAATTTTCAATTGTTAAAATCGTGTATACATGGTTCCGGGGTATAAGAACATATCCGAGATTCAAAAATACACGATTCACATAGTATAGGGGCTAATAACTATTAAACTATTTTAGAATTTTTTTAAATTCTTGAAATGAAAAATCAATGTTTTTAAGCACATTTTAAGTGGACATAAGTGTATATTTATTTTGCATTTCTTTTCTCTGTTATGTGTGACATGTTTTATCAAGATCAGAGATTATGTAAAACGAGTATAAAGTGTAATCATGTGACACACAATGATGTCACTAGGATAAGCAGCAGCTGTATTATTTGTCCCAAACAGTACAAACACGCTGCTGAGAATGTTAGTTGGCAAATACAGCGGCTCCTGTCATATGACGGTACATGATCTGCTGGTGTGAATAGCGTTGGTAAATATGCAATGGTAGAGATTTATCCAAGTGTCACTTTTATACCTAACTTTCAGCAAATATTTAGTGCACTTTATTCAGATTTTTTTCATCTGTTGCTTTTTTTCCCTCTCTAACCGTAGTTTTTAAAAAATATAATAACTCACGGAGTCCAGCGTCAAATAAGATCCCCATAGGAAAGCATTGAATAATGCTTTCCTATGGGCGGGTTTGAATGCGCGCGCACCTCTGACCGAGCATGTGCATTTGACTCCACTCTGGAGCTCACATCGGGGGTGGGGGGGTGTAGAGATCACCAGCGCCAAGGGAAACCCGGCACTAGATTAGGGTAAGTGGCTGAAGGGGGTCACTCCAAGACCCTATAGTGCCAGTAAAATGGGTTTGTTTTCCTGGCACTATAGGATCCCTTTAAATATGATCAAAATAATTACAAGATTTCACCAATAGTTTATCAAATATTCTTCAATGTTCATATTCACCTACTGATCTGTAGCCTCCTTCTTTAAGTGTCTCAATTCTAAATCCATGACAAAACATGGTAAATAGACTATTACTGTCAATAGCATTTGGTAAATAGACTATTTTTTGTCTAATAATGGTAAGTGACCAAGTGCCATGAATAGAGGTTGGTGAACACAGCCAGGGCCGCCATCAGGGGGTGACAACCATAATGGTCAGCGCTGTGGCCGTGGTATAGCGCGACCGGGCCCCTTTAAAAAAAAAAAAAAAAAGCAGCCGCATGTGCTGCTGGGAGGAAGTGGTCACTTCCTCCCAGCTCATACCTTGGGAAGGGTAGCTGTGGCATGATTGAAGGGGAGCCGTTACCCGACTCCTATCATCCCAGCCACCCTCCTGCAAAAAAGGTGAGAGACAGGAGAGATTGGCCTGAGCAACTGTGTGTCTGTATGTATGTAAGTCTGTATGCATGCATGTATGTCTGTATGTCTGTCTGTATGTATGTATGTATGTCTGTATGTTTGTCTATGTATGTATGTCTGTCTGTATGTCTGTATGTATGCATGCATGTATGTCTATGTATGTGTGTGTCTGTGTATGTATGTATGTCTGTATGTCTGTCTGTCTGTCTGTATGTCTATGTATGTATGTATGTCTATTTGTATGTTGTATGTATGTATCTATGTATGTATGTCTGTGTGTATGTCTATGTATGTCTGTCTGTCTGTATGTCTGTCTGTCTGACTGTATGCTTGCATGTATATCTATGTATGTATGTATGTCTGTCTGTATGTATGTCTGTGTATGTATGTCTGCATGTATGTGTATGTCTGTATGTATGTCTGTATGCATGCATGTATGTATGTCTGTATGCATGTATGTCTGTCTATTTGTATGTTTGTATGTCAGTATGAATGTATGTCTGCATATCATTATGAACGTATGTCTGTGTGTATGTGTGTATGGATGTCTGTATGCATGTATGTCAGTCTGAATGTATGTTTGTATGTATGTCTGCATGCCATTATGAATGTATGTCTGTGTATGTCTGTATGCCATTATGAATGTATGTGTGTATGGATGTCATTGACTGCATGTCTGTCAGTATGTCTGTATGTAAGAATGTATGTTTATGTGTATGTATGTATGTATGTATGTGTGTGTGTGTGTATGTATGTATGTATGTATGTCGGTGTCTGTATGTATGTATGTGTCTTTATGTCCTCATGCATGTGTGTCTATATGTATGTTAGTATGTGTCTGTCTGTCACTATGTATGCCTGTGTGTATGTCTCAGTATGTGTGTGTCAGTATGTATGCCTGTATGCGTGTATGTCTGTTTCAGTATGTGTGTCTGTTAGCATGTATCTGTGTCCTTTTGTATCAGTGTGTGTGTTTGTGTCTGTGTGTGTATTCCTGTGGGCGGTATTTGGAGGCGGACCCAGTGGGCGGTATTTGGAGGCGGCCCTGAACTCAGCAGTCCTTGTCACACGACCATAAGTGACCAGGTACTGTAAATGGCATTTGGTGAATGGGATACGTTAGTTGACATAAACACTGGAAGATGGAAACCTACCTATATTTTGCGGCAGCAAAAATCTACCGGTTGTTAGTGACTTACTAGCTACATTGAAAGCTCATCTAGTCATAATTGAGAAATCTGGACACCTTTGATCTTAAGAAATTATTGACTAAGCCAGGACAGACTGCACAGTGAAATGGCCATTACTGCCTTACATGGCTGTGCTAAGGGCAGGCATGTGAGGCTTTCATGGATTGAGCAGAAGAATTGTATCAATTGTATGCAGGTTTTAAATTGTTACAAGTTACCTCCCGCCACTTCTTGAACTTCGGTTAGGGTGCAGGACCTTTTCCTACCCACCCTACCTCTACCATTACCTAGCTCTAACCTTCCCTTTTCCTCTTTTCTGCTTTCTTTCCCTCCCGTATCCTTCATTTTTCTGGTAACTTTTTGCTTTTTTTTTTGTCACTTTCGATTTGAATGACTTTACTTATCCATCATTAAATAATAGTATTATTATTATTGTCACATAATTGAGCTTGGCGGATTTAGCCCCGGTCAGCACCGCCTGAATAAGTGTGGTTCGACATCCGGGTTTCAGATTATGGCATAGGTGACGGAGACCAAACAACGGGACTATTACACCTGCCTGGGCAGCAGATAAATAAGTTTGTTTAACAATGTTTGGTACATAAAGCTATGGCCAAGCCCTTTCCCCTTTAACAGGAGTGTGGTGTTTAATTGGCGGGGTACTTAACTGGAACTTGGGATGAATAGTTACAGACATGTACCGATAAATAAATACTACATCTCAGATATTTTGGATTACATTTTGCAATTCCCTTGACAACCCTCCACAGTTCTCAGTCTACTGAATAAGTCCATTTTGAAATACTTCCTTGAAAGAGATCTGCAGTGCTTGGGATCCAGTTAAAAAATAAAACATTAAGAGGACATCAGAGATCCCTGATTGCTAGAGCGCTTTATTTGTGAATTGTGTATCCTTTTTTTTCCATTAATAGAAATTGACACTTTTATAAATGAACCACCTTGTTACACCCCCAGGCTGTCAATCAGACAACCGGTCCTGTTTGGTTAGCTCAGTGGAACTAAATTCAAGATTCAGCAACTGCCTAGAGCACGTGCCTTGCCAAGCTGAATTAGGAAGTCTGTGATTGGACAGTCACAGAAAGTATGGGTGGGGTTACAAGGGAAGAGGGTGGCAAAGGCTGCAGACAAGTGATCTGCAGATACTGCAAGCTGTTTTATATAAAACCCAATTTAAAAAAATGCGTAAATGAAATTAATAAAGAAATGAATGCATGTTTTATTGGGGTATGTCTACTAAACAGTGTTTTCTATGTATGCATGTCTGTATTCTGTGTTTGAGCAATGGCGTGTCCCTTTAAATATAAATGTGTGTATTTGAGATTCCCGGTTTTATAGGTCACCATGAATCGTGTTTTTACTGTTTATTTTCATACAACAATCACAGTAGTCATTTTTACCATACATTATGAATACCAGCAATTAATCCTATTTCCATTCTTCCTTTTGTGCTGCCTAATCAGCATTGTCCTGCGGCAATACAAGCTCGCAGTCATCTCCCACTAATTTCTTTCTTAAGGATGTGAAATTTGCATTGATTTTCAAAAATGCTTCCTATTGTTTCCAGAACAGAAATGGCCCACTTTAGTAATGATTTACAAAATAACAAATCGCCTTCCGGGACTCTGCTCTGTGGAGATTACATGTTTCATGTCAGCTATTGTCACTTTTCCTTTGATGAAATGTAGCTGTGCAGGGCCCCACGTCTCTCCAAAAATGCAATTTCTAACGATAAACAAAAGCCAGCAACGGTTGCATGCAAACTGCGCTAACAGCAGGTCCGTGCAAACAGTTTGACAACAAACTTCTTAGATGTGCTTAAAAAGTTTATCTCATTATTATTGTAAATCAACTTTAAAAAGTCTGTGTGTCCAATATTATTCATTTTAAAGCCGCATCAATGTGTCATCTGCTCTAAGCAGGGCAGATAAACCAAGTTTGCACTCGGTCCTCTAACAGGCAGACAGACAGACAGACAGACAGAGATAGATGGACAGACAGAAATGTAAACAGACAGGTGCTTTTAAAGAGTTGCTGTTTCCATTGCCTGTGCCAATATACATGATTCTAGGGTTACATTAAACTGTCTGTGTGGTTTGTGCAATTCAGAATGTTTCCACCTGTAGCGGAGAACTGGTCTCTCACAGACTATCTCCGCTGGTAATCCAAATAAGGCTCAGGAACAAGTAATAAAACCCAAGAGAATAATATCCATGATTAGTAAAAATATCCAAAAGTATCCCACACATTTCCCAATGATTGGACGACACACAGCATTAGGAACAGAACTGAACTGAGATTTAATTTCACATGTCTGCTTTTAAGCAATTCTCCCATGCAAGGGAGTCACCCACAGTAATTAATACAGTAACCAATAAAATACATGTTACCTCCCACACATGTCCTGCCCTCAGCATGACACATAATCCACTTAATCCGTGTACAGTATTTCCCCAATTTCTGGATGTAACCCAAATACATGGAGTATACTCCTAAATAGGGGATCCCCTGATAGCCCTGAGCTGGGTGAGTAACATACTCAAAAATCACCCAGATCGGACCAGGGGTTCGGGAATTATGGAAGAGTAAAGTTTTGACAGGTAACAGTAGCCGAAAATAGTTCCATAAGTTTTGGTCTTGCAGTGGGTCTTGGTTCGTGGGTATAAATGGATGAAAATACTGAATGAAATGGCTATTGCTTGCCTTCATGTGAATCCCCTTGTTCGGATGAGTCTTTCTACCGAACAGTGGCTCGTTCGGTTGTTTCCGCACAAAGTTATGGAAGTCTGGAGGTCTCAGCGGTGTTTGCTTAGTCGAGTGTCCGATTTGGGTTCCAGACACTCGACGACCAAACACCGCTGTTTGGGCGTTAAGATGGCCGCTGCCACGTGTTCGTATGCCGAATGGCAGCCACCCATAGAACAAAGTACTGATTGCCAATTAGGGGTTTGCAACATTGTTGCGAACGGTAATGAGAGGCACACTTATCCCTGGGGTGGTCTGATTGTTTGGTAGTTTCACTTGTATAGTAAACGGAGTGATTTTACCGAACAATCAGGCGAATGCTGCATACACTGTGAATACATGGAATAGCAATACACGAAAGCATATTAAGATGCACAAATTTTGAGGACAGCCTTAATGCAATCTGCTACACCACCTTTCTGGAAAAAACTTTGACGGCCAAGTTATGGCGGGTCTTACCAGTGGGTGCATGTTGATGGGACATCCCCTGCCCACCACAGTGAGATTTCGGACAGGACTCTGGGACTGGACATTAAATCTGGGACCATTTTATCCAAGTCAGGATGGAAGTATTACCCTGCAAGGAATCCACAACCTTTCTATGGTGAGAATTCATCCTTCAATTTATCATCAAACTTGAAGATCTTAATTTTGTTGTATGTGTATGTTTTTATATTTTAGTGACTATTATTTAGTTTTATTATTTTCAATGTATACATTTTCATGTCTATGTAACTAGTCTGTGCTAATCATTATTTTATCACCTTTGTCTTTGTCCATCATGTTAAAAGTTAGTTTAACCAGCTCAGGCCCATTTATCTTTCCTGATCCTTGTTTAATGGTTTTATTTCCCTACTTAAATACCTCTGTCTTATCTCTGTAATTCTCAATCTTAGCTTTTGTTTTTCCTTAAATGACCTTAAATCAAATGTCCATGACCTTAAATCTATGCACCCCCACCCCATCTCTTAGCCCATCTGACCCTAATATACATCTCTCTCCCACAGTCTGATTTTTAAACATACCCAGCCCAGCATAGAACTCAGAGCTCCATCAGCTGTTCCATGGCCATTTGAAACAGGTAGCCTTCTGGAAGACTGATTCCCCTCCCACCCCATGCTCATTTCTTCATTTATAGATAGTCTCCCACACAACTTTCAATCTCCTGAAATGACAGGTGCAAACACTGATCAGCACACCCTTTCAATCTATTAACCATATAGAACACATACCCCCTCTCCCTACAAATAGATATATCACACACCAATACTATATACTTTTATTTAATTTTAGTTTTTCACGATTTCTGTTTCATTTTCATCTACACACCTCAAATGCCTTTAACAATTATTTTGTCGGATGCTCCACTGCCCTGATTGCCAAGCTAATAAATGACACGCATCCTGAAACTACAAATGTGGATCAGGTCCCACTAAATTTGCAAAGGCCCAATACAGACAAGTTATTTTTTAGACCTGTACCTGTTAGTGTCATTAAAAACCATCTTAATAATCTAAAAATGAAAAACCAGTCCGGACCTGATCAAATCCCAGCAATGCTGCTGAGGCTCAGTGCGCCGGCAATTGCTAAACCCGTTGCAACTCTAATTAATGAATCCTTGGTGTCTGGATACATACCCAAACTTTGGAAGACTGCGAGAGTAATGCCCATAAAAGTGGTGACACTACTTTGGTTTCTAACTATCGCCCAATGTCATTGCTCCCGGAATTGTCAAAAATTAGAAAAATGTGTCCATACGCAACTATGTGAGTACTACCAACAATCTAACTATCTGACCCCTGATCAATCGGGCTTTCGCCAGAATCACTCCACTACAACTGCCCTCTTAAAAGTTTGCAATGACATCCAAACTGGCATGGAACAAGGAGACCTAACTGGAGCTATTTTCCTTGATTTTGCTAAGGCCTTTGACACAGTAGACCACGACATTCTACAGCACAAACTCAAAAACTCAGGTATTGATGATCATTCGCTAACCTGGTTTCAATCGTATGTATTGGATTGCTCGCAATATGTCTCCATTTCTGACAGCGACACCCTCCCTCTCCAAGTCACGTGTGGTGTTCCCCAGGGTTCCATTCTCGGCCCCCTAATATTTACATTATTTATAAATGATCTGCCTAATGTCTGCAAATCCTCAAATGTACACATGTACGCAGATGACACAGTAATCTATGCAAGCAAATCCAATCATCTACCGCAGCTTGAGGCTGTGCTCCAAGACCAGTTTACAGAGGTAGAAAAGTGGATCACAAAAAACAAACTCTTCCTGAACACTGACAAAACTGTCACAATTATCTTTGGAACAGTACCTAAATTACACAAATTACACAATTCCCACCTATCCATCAAAACAAATTCAAATGGCACACTGACCGCAGTCCACTCTTTCAAATACTTGGGTATGATGTTAGACCCCAATCTATCTTTTGGCCTCCACATAGAAAAGCTTGCATCAAAACTTTATCCAAAATTAGGTGCCCTGTACAGAAACAAATCCTGCCTAAGCCCTACAGTAAAGGAAAAGATTGTACAGCAAATGCTGATGCCAATCATTGATTATGGGGATGTAGTATATGCATCTGCATCGCAATTCTACATTAATAAACTCAATACATTGTATAACTCGTTCTGCCGCTTTGTGCAACAATGTAATTACATGACCCACCATTGTGACCTGCTAAAAGAACTAAACTGACTGTCGCTGGAATCCAGACGCACCCTTCATCTTTCCAGCCTTGTGTTTAAGAGTATTTCTGGGAAGCTCCCACCCTACCTGAGCAGAATGCTCTCCCCGGCTGTTCCCACCTCCTATAACCTCCGATCCAGTACCAGCACTTTACTTAGTTTACCTCAATACAAAAAGAAAGCGGCCCGATCCTCCTTCTCCTACAGAGCGCGGCAATTGTGGAACGACCTCCCGCTCACTTTAAAATCTTCCCCAAGCCTAGAGTCCTTTAAGAGATCCCTCTCTACATACCTCAAAACAGAATGCATGATTGATTATATATTTCCTACCTGTTCTATGTTAAATTTTGTATTTATTGTGTATTAATATTGTTTTTGTATTTTATTGTACCCTATTGTAACAATGCAATGTTTTGTGGACCCAGGACATACTTGAAAACGAGAGAAATCTCAATGTATCTTTCCTGGTTAAATATTTTATAAATAAATAAATCTTAGCCAATACGATTTTCCCATAGGAAGCCAACTGAATCAATGCATCTCAATGGGGAATGTTCAGCGCCTCCAAGTAGAGCGTGGAGCAGCACTAACACAGGAAGCACCTCTAGTGGCCATTTGAGTGACTGCCACTAGAGGTGTTACCAGACAGCAATGTAAACACTATCTTTTGTCTGAAACAGAAGACTCACAGCTTATTACATACAGTAATGGGATCTGGCACAAAACAAGTGCAATCTTTGAACCCAAACTGTAGACAAGCAACATTTCTCTAGAATTTATTTCTTTTTAGCAAATAGCTGCCCAGTTCAGGCAATCAGAATATTTTGCATACTTTTCTTACATTTCAAATTAACATTAATCAAATGTGCACCTGATGTCATTTTGCTTTGGAAGGTGATGGTTTTCAGAACTAACAATAAAATGTTTTATTAAATTTTCTCCGTTTTAGTCTTTAACTGTAGCAGTATCTATGTTTCAAAACAAACTGCTCTTTATCTCCGAATTTCCATAACATCCCAAATAAAACAGAACTTCATTCCATTGCTTTACAATCCTGCCCTCGGAGCACATGGGGCTGGTTAGTTCAGGGCAACCAGCTCTCCTGTGCATGAAAGTCTGCAGAAAGAAAAGAACACATGCCTTGCAGATGGATACTTTATTTAGAATATGCGACTCTGCGGTTGCTCGGGATGATACTGGCTTCCATTGGCTTGCCATCTGGACGGTCACAGTTGACATGGTTGGGGAACCTCTCTCTTTCATGCTTCTCTGTGGGATATTTTTTATGAAGGACGCTCTGATTCTAGAACATGTGTATCTGAACTATTATACTTCTTGTATGCCTAGTACAATAATATTTCCTATAACGTTCACATCAAAAGCTGTGCAGCAGTGCAGGCATGCTAATAGCAGAGTTTGAACTGTTTTGTTGGGGGTTGTTTTAGGCTATATTTTGGTGAATCCATTTGAAAGCAGAGAAAGTGGGCTACATGTTTTTAAAACACTGTTAAAGGAGACTAAGTTCTATTATCAGATATTGGTTTACCCTATATTCCATGTTTTGCTGAATTTTAAAGGTATTCGCCACCAATACACCCTTTGTGTCATGTCAAAAAAATATTTCAAACTAATTTACGTAGAAACTCACACCAGTAACTATCCGTTTTCTCAGGATCTTCTCTGTCTATAAACGGACCTTCGTGGTTTTTCATGTTTGTTTGTTTTTTTGCCACAATTTCCAGGGCGAAACAGGAAATTCCTTCGTTAAGTTTTACCCAGCACGACTAGGAGCAAAACCATTCTCTCATTTAAAAACAAATCCACATCATTCGACTCAACATCCACCAATGTTATATTGTAATCTATGTCTATGTTGCTGTGTGAATTTCCATATTTGTTGTGTCAGTGGCCAGCAATTCTGCTATATTAGAATGCAAGAATATATGTTCTTGATAGGATATAATCTTATGGAGCTGGTCCTTCGGGTCACTGCATATCATATTATTGGAGTCTAAGGATTAGTCTGGGAAACCACAGGGAACCCGTAGATAGAGGTTTTCCATTTCATTATGCTCTCAAGTGTCTTGTAATCTTTTTTTGTGACTTTTTACTCATAAATGCATGGATACAGTTTGACACACCCTAGTTATAATGACAGCATTATATCTTGCTGCATTATATTTGTGTAGAAGTTATTTAACTCAAATAACTGGCCAACTGGCCTACTGCTTTGCATGGAAGGGTCCACTTGGACAGTGACTGTTGGGGTCATGCATTTGTAAAACTGGTTCTGAAAACCAAATAATTGATTAATTCCAACTCAGAATGTGTCTTTTTGTAGTTCTCTCAGCGAACCAGTGGCTTTTGCCATCCAAACGCCAACTTTGATGCAGGTTTTGTTGAAGGTTTTTTAGTTCTTTCTTGAATGATGGAGGAGATATGATACGTTCTGCAATGGTTAGACATGTCTGCGTCTGGCTTTAAACATTCTACTTCAGTTTGTAAACAAATATTTGACTAGACTTCGGTGCACGGTGATAACATTCAAGTCGTTCGAAACCATTTTTTCCCGAAAATATATATTTTTTCTGGATACCTGAATTTTGGCCATATCTTGGTTCGGCTCTGCAGCATTTTGGTACTCAAAACTTATTTGGAAATCAACAAGCTGTGAAAATGGGCCAATCAGTGTATTGCAAAATAAATACTCAATATAATATTATCTATATATTTTGCAGTACACCGACAGGAGCATGTGGCTCACAGATTCAGTAAGAAAGAGTAACCAATAAAGGTAAAAACAGTAGGTGGAATAAAAATAAATAAATAATAAAAAAAATTCGCATAAACCATCTCTTTTTTTTTTTGGCATCACAGATGGAATCCAGAATTTCACATCGAAACGAACATATTTGGCAATAGCGTGTTTCAGATGGTTCGTGATTCGGGTAACTTTCAGCGTAAAGTCCGGGAAATCAGCCAGTCACCTGATCTGTCCAAATTTGGAAGCTTTGATTAAAACAAATCTCCAAGTCTATATTTAACTACTGCAACTCCATTTCTACTTAAGAATGTATACATATTTTAATTGTGCTTTCCATTTTGTGATCTATGTTCACATCAAAACATACTTTATTCTGAAATATTATTTTGCTGGCACAATTCCTAAAGGCACTTTGGTTAAACACTACTTTTTAAAAGTGACACTTGAAAGTGCGTAACCTGCTTATCTGCCCATTTAATCTGTGCTAACAATAGTCTGACTGTTCATTCAGCATTTTCCAGAATTCCGCATTTGCTAACTTGTGCTTAAAGGACCACTCTAGGCACCCAGACCACTTCAGCTTAATGAAGTGGTCTGGGTCCCAGGTCCAGCTAGGGTTAACCCATTTTTTCATAAACATAGCAGTTTCAGAGAAACTGCTATGTTTATGAATGGGTTAAGCCTTCCCCCTAATCCTCTAGTGGCTGTCTCATTGACAGCCGCTAGAAGCGCTTGCGTGATTCTCACTGTGAAAATCACAGTGAGAACACGCAAGTGTCCATAGGAAAGCATTATGAATGCATTCCTATGTGACCGGCTGAATGCGCACGCAGGGAGGAGAAGAGGAGGATCGGAGGAGGAGAGCTCTCCGCCCAGCGCTGGAAAAAGGTAAGTTTAAACCCCTTTCCCCCTTTCCAGAGCCGGGCGGGAGGGGGACCCTGAGGGTGGGGGCACCCTCAGGGCACTATAGTGCCAGGAAAACTAATATGTTTTCCTGGCACTATAGTGGTCCTTTAACATCAACTAGACTGGGCAAATGGTAAGTCTTAGACCTTATATATTGATTTAAATCAATAGGATCAATACAGGATGATCAATACTTCTCCAAAAGCCAGGGTTTCATCTTTACAAAAAAAAAAACTCTTACACTACGTTTTCCTTCCTCTTTTGCCAACCATTCAATGTCGCCTTTGGATTTACCAATAATGATGGCTGGAGCTTTCCTTGGTTAGTAACTTACAGGACGAGCATCTGATTTATAATCTAACTTTGCATTTTCCTGACAGACAGCTCAGATCCTAATGCATCAGCAAATTTAAAAAAAATCCAGAAATTAGAATTTTAATAAACACTAATAGGGAAATAACCATCTCATATCACCAATTCTCATACCTATGAGGCACTAACAATGTTCACCACTGTTACCATTAACAAAGAAAAAGGTTTTTTTTTCCATACATTAAGCTGCATGTTTTGGCAATTTCACTACTGCTATGATTTCAATACCTCAAAGGACATGCAAATGACTCAAATAATTAACCAACACCTCAAAATATTTTTAAATGTGTCAACAGCAGAATGAATATCGCAAACAAATCCCAACTTGATGACGCGTACAAGCAAAATAAACTGATGTTTCCTCGTAAATCAGTTAAACCAATTAAGGGACAAATAAGCACTGTAACACTGATATTACAAAACACTAATATATCAAAGAAACTTAACTAAAATAATAATAAATCCTGGGTTTTTAGTTTGACTGCAGAATAACATAAAGTTCTGAATTTCTATAGTTACTGCAAGGTGGACCTTGTACTATCCAAATGTAGAATTTTGTCTCCAAGTGGATTCAATACATTGTTTAAATTCACTATTATTCAAATCAATCAAATCTTTGGGAAACAGCCAAGACATTACATGTAGCCTGCAAAATGTAAGCACGCACGTGTAAGAAAATGGAAAATATCACATCAGCAGTGAAATAACGGGTATGAGTCGAGTTGTAGGAACTGGTTTATTATTAACAGGTTTAAGATTAACACTGGATATTGTAGCCATGACAAAATCTGGTGAAAATTCCAACTGGAATGGCAAATGTCATATTTAGTAAAGCTAGTTCCGGACAGAATTCAATCAACCATCCAAATCTGTATATATCGCATTTCAAATCCGAACCTTATGCAAAGCATAGTATAGAATCCCATATATCTTCCCAGTCTCCCCCCCCTTCAAAGTCACCACTAGGTCCGCCAGACCACATTCATGCTCAGAGCAAAATATGGACATTGTAACATACTGTGACGTATACTGAATATGGCAGCCCAAATAGCCCCGTATAGCAGTAAATTGTTTTGTCACATTCAGTATGGTGTCTTTCTGACTATAGTAAATAATAATGTGAATATATTTTAGACTTGTGCACCAGGAATATATTTGATTTGTCAGAAATTAAAAATAACTCAGCTCAGAAGAACGGATTTCTCTAAGCAACTCAATATGGTTTATCAACATTCTGTTAAATAATAATGTTTGAAGAAAAGTTCAGTAAAGAAATCTAGTGTTAATTATAAAATCTAGCCTTGTCCATACAGCAATAATGACATTTACCAGTGTGTAGTGTTATGTCTCCCCTTACCCTTTTTTTCTCATTCTTCTCCCTGCTGCCCTTACTCTTGCTTTCTTCAGTCTATATTCCTTCTTTACCACTCCACACACTATTTACTCTTTTTTTTTTATGTTCTCACAACAAATGTTGGCAGTGAGCCTCTCTTTACATTCCTCTTTTTCTTATCATTTTTCTGTTTTGTTTTCTTAGCTTGTATCATGATTGGTGGTAACGTCTTCCTTAAAGCAGTTTTGTCACCTTCGGGGGTTCTGTGTATTTTGAAAAGGCCCCTGAAGGTGACTCCATTGTTGGTTTACAATGGACTGGGGGTGCAGCAGCCTGGGGGTGCTGCCCAGGTGAGTTATACTACATCCTTCTTCATTCTTCAGCTTCTAGTGCTTCACTCTCCAGGAGCCCATGTCAGTTCTGTCCTACAACACTGATGTCTATGGAGGATCTCAAGAGATAGCAGGAGCCTCCACAAATATTGTCTTGTGATGAGCAAGACAATGCCTTATTCCCAGTGACTGGGCAGCAATGGCTTACCAGACTTAGGTGCAGACTGAAAGATCCAGGTGTGGAAAATGCCTCCTTTACATCTTCATGACAAGAGCTTAGGGAAATACTCTTTTTTTTGTGATATGACCTGTAAGTGTTAAAACCCACACCATGACCTTCAATACACTGGGTTAAAACGTGTCTGCTGTTTGATATGTTTTGAGTGTATAGGATTTTTTCAATGAAATCCCAACACAGTCTTTATGAGCATTTCATAGAGAACTTATCTTAATGAAACGCTCAAAAAAAAAATTTGGGTGGGGGGGTGGGGGGGTAACAGAGCCAAGTTAACAAAAAAAAACTTCTGACATGGTTCCACTAAGGTTTTTATATAAACCTATTGTATATGTGTATATTTTTGGCTATATGGTAATATAAGCTCATGCTCATTTCTTGTTTTACTATATTCTCCTTATTCAGCAATAAAACTCTTATAAAACAAAAATGAAAGTACACAAGGGCAAAGCTGCCCCCTTCCCCCATGCCCTGGGTTGTGGGCTAGGAATATAAGTTAAATTACCACTTGTGTTAGTTACATTTCTACATGTCCTCCTGCTCCTACCTCATATGCTCTAGCAGCTGGTTGGGGGCATTTACATTTTAAATAGTACATTTGCGGGCAAATTGCTTGCTTAGTATCTGTGATGAAGCTCCTGTACTCCGACCAAGTACCTCCACCAAATCTGCTTCCTAGCTTCCAAAGCTTGACTGTGGTCTCTTTCTGGAACTCTTCCACCCAGCCAGGCTGCAGCTCTCTTCTTCCAAGCAGGTATCGTCCTCTCTGCCTTTGTTGCTTCTTCTTCTCCCAAGCAGGTATCAACACCTCTACTTATAGTGATTCCAGCTGTTTTATCTACTGCTTCAAAAAAGGCTATTTTGCTCTTGGGACCATGCAACCAGTCAACAGGGCCGGAGACTCTGTTACTGGGATTCCTGAATAAATCCACATAGGGCATACAGTTCCAAAAAGAACTGACATACTCAACAATATTTTTTACTCAGTACTAGCCCATATGGTCATTACATGTAACGTATGGTGACAACTCAATTAAAATACAAATAATCAGTATCATATGGGGAAAAAACACAAGAACTTACAATAACACCGTAACCATAACATTGTATTTATAAAGGGGTGGCCAAAACAATAATTGACACAAAATATCTCTCCTACCTGCAGAAACCATAATATGCAAATTTACATGATTATGCAAATTGACAAGCCTTGCTATTCAGGTAGTGCATATAGCTGTTTCTACCAACAGATGGCGCTATACAGGCTCCATAGCCAGATCCACCTAGTTGGTAGCAAGCATTAGTAGGACTGAAGAGCACACAAAATTTTAACAATAAACAAATTCATTATACACACCCTGCACTTATAATGGGCACAGGATTACTTAGACATAGGAGTAGTCCAGGGTCACCGGATCTCCTGGTGAAGGTGATGACCATCACAGTATCTAAGCTACTGATACCAATGTTTAACACTTGGGATATTGGTAACATTGGGGTAGCTCAGTAACTGAGCAAGCACTGACACTGGTTTCAATGTAAGTGAGGGTACAGATAAGATTTAGGAGGTATCAAGACAATTATTTGAGTGATCTGTATATGCAATGAGCTAAAATGGTTATGGTGCCTTGAGTGTCCCTTTAATAAAGTACCCATTTACACTGTCTATTCTAATGATGTGTTGTTTAAATCCTATTTGGGTAATTTTCATGAATACTATTTTCAATAATTTTTTTAATGAGTATATCATATATAAGAAATCTCCTGGCTCTTAAAATATTCGGAGAATAAAGTAAGAATAAATTAGAATTTATACCATTGCTTAACTCTCACACTGAAAGATCCAGGTGCAGGTTTAAAACCTTAATGACAATAGATCAAGGAACACTATTTTTTGTGATAGTTGTGGCTCCACTTCTGTCATATAAGGGTTAACACCCATACCGTGCCCATCAATGAGCTGCGATAAAAGGTGGATACATTTTTACTAAAAATAAATATAAATCTTTGACCTTGTTGCTGAGATTTGAACTGAGAATAGTTGATTGATTGATTAATGTTTATTCCCAAACTGACCCTGCGCTAAATGACAGTGACAATGTTAATAGCTGCAATTCATCACAATAGATTGTGTCTGAGCACCTGGACAAAACATACTAAAAGAATAGTTTCAAATCTATTTATTCCCCCCTCGGACAGATAAAATATACACAAACTCAGGAAAAATATTGATGGTAAACGGAAGCAAGGTCTCCAATCTCCTCACCTCTCATTGCATAATGCCCAGCCAAAGAATATGAACATAACGAGCCTGGAGGAGGAAGGACAGGAGACGGTGACATCTCTGATACTCTATGACACAGGCAATATGTCCATCACTCCCTCCCTTCTCTAGGGTTCCTTTACTCCTTCCTCTTAGATTGTCAGCTTGTTTGAGTAGAATCTTCTTCTAGTTTAGTTTTTGTCAGTAAGACTTTCAGCCTTTTAACAGGGAGACTGCATAGTTTCCTATGTGTAGTCAGTAAAGTAGGGGTGTAGATAGTGTGTGTGTGTGTATGCGTGTGTGTGTGGTTGAGACTGTGTGTGTGTGCACGTGCATGCGTGCTTGCATGCGTGTGTTTAAAAATGTTTGTGTTTGTTTGGGAATGTGTGTGTGTGCGTGCCTGCATGCGTGTATGTTTGAGAATGTGTGTGTGTGTGCGTGTGTTTGAGAATGTGTGTGTGAGTGTTTGAAAATGTGTGTGTGAGTGTTTGAGAATGTGTGTGTGAGTGTTTGGGGATGTGTGTTTCTGTGCCTGCATGCGTGTATGTTTGAGAATGTGTGTGTGAGTGTGTGTGCGTGTGTTTGAGAATGTGTGTGTGAGTGTTTGAGAATGTATGAGTGTTTGAGAATGTGCGTGTGTGTGTGTTTGAAGATGTGATCCATCTAATGTGGTAGAGAGAAAGTGATGTACTAAGTATGTACCTCCCAATGGTCCCAAAAACCAAGTGATGGATGACGGTCATTTCTAAATAACTGAGTATGTGTAAGGTCATCACTAATTTTTTTCTAAAATTAATCTAAATTAAATTTTCTGGATAACACTTTTGGTGGTTCCCATTTTATCGCTTCCTGGTTTTGGAGCTACGTGTATAGAAGTGATGTATCGCCCTTTTTGACACCATATTTGCAATACCCGGAGCTGGTGTAGTTTAGGCTATAAATAGGGTATCCATCTTTTCTATGAAAAGGCAGTGTTTACATTAAACAGCTTGCAGGGACCGGCTATAGACACCAGGACCATTACATTACGCTGTAGTGGTTCTGGTGACTATAGTGCTCCTTTAACAACAACATTGGAAACAAACAAACAAACTTATAAATACAATTTTTTTTCAATCACTGCACTTATAAGCTCTGTAATAGTCAGTAATCTGAGTCCTTTTTGCACCTTACCTTTTCAGGTGAACATAGGCTGTTATGGTGCTTGGAGTGTCTCTTTAAATTCGTTTGCATGCATGCAATGACGGTCATCATCTAAAACCACTGCTGGGATTGGATCCTTATGCAAGACTCAGAGTATGGAATAGACTGCACACATGATCTATTAACTGACTAAGCTATAATATTGGCTCAGTCATAGCAATATCCCCATTCTCCCAGAGTTCTAAAAGGATCAATCCAAACACCTAAAGGACTTTAGCTTCCTGAACTGCTTTATATGTTCAGAGTGTGTCCTCATTTTATCATTTGACAAAATTTTTTTAGATTTTAATAGAAATTGGCACTTGTTTAAATTAACCTTGTTACACCCCCCTGGCTGTCAGTCAGATAGCCGGTCCGTTATGTAGGCCAATCTCAAGCAGGTTACTTGTTAACACACTGCTAATGAGTAAATCCAATTGTGAACATACAACTCCAACGTGAAGATTTTTGTTAAAGGTTTCTTTTAGATGTAAACATTGTATAAACACAAAATAGAAATACAAAAATAGTGGAATATGGCATTAATATCCTTAAAATACTCCTCTTGGTATTGCTACGTCAATGGCTGCCCCATCATGCAGATCCAAATGATGTCTCCTTTTTGTCTTTAATAACATGCCATTTTCTACACATTTCATGGCTAATGTATGCGATTATTTTCCTCGAGACTATGATCATTTTTAAGAAGCTTGTTTATTGACAGCAATTTGTTTTATTACAATGTTCCCTTCTTCATTGACAGGATGGTAACTGTGAGCAGCAGTCGCATCGTATAACATCTTTCCCATGTACTTTACTTCACTTAAGTGCCATTACTATTTGACTCACTGACTTTTCAGACATCGAACTAATGGACAAGACACTAATGACTGTCAGTATCAACAAAATCCAGTGGATGACTCATCGGTGTGACAATGAGTTTCAATATTCCATTCAGAAACACATTATCATCGAGTCAATCATCAAGCGGTACACTGCTACTGATAAATGTTGCCTCAGAAACCATTCGAATGAATCACATCTTAAAAATGGCATGTGAATATTTTAATGGAGTTGGAACAGATTCAGATTTGCAACAATAGCTATTTTTAATCTAAGTTTGCATAAAGCAACAATCTAGGCATGTTTGTCAATCGCTATTATTCAAATAATTAAGTGGAGGGGGAAACAATTAATTGTTTTTTAAGAAAATTGAAAGACTTGACTCATCAAGGACAGCATCAAATTTTAATAACGATTTCATGGTGATTCAGCCGCGTGGGAAAATTCGCTTTTCATGGACATTTATAAACACATTCTTTTTATATTATGTATAGTGTATTACACCTTCTTTATCCAAGGAATACTGTATGTACTGTATAATATACACAATTTAAAAATAATCCTGTCTCTGAGCTATACTAAGCTATACAGTTTCCTATGTTCATAATTAACTACCGTGCCAGCCTATCATGTCACAGCGTCACATATTTTCGCCATAGGACAAGGTTATGTCGTCAGGGTCACGGTTCTCACCGTGCCATATAGACGGCCAGACGTGGTCGTCCCATAAGTACCAAACAGGTAGATTTGAACCTGGGTCCTTTGCCTGCTTGTACAGAATCACTTTAATCTATATATATTCTCTACCCTTATATATTTTTTGATCTTCTTCAAATGGGGACATGCTTACAGTGCTTATTGGTGCTGATACATACATTCACACTTAAACCCAACAATGTTTAGGGACTGATAGCGGCTTAGGGTTAGGAGGGCTTGGGGGTACATACCTTCATTATACCAAATAGACAGTAACTCATATTAATCTCAGCCAGGCTAACCAACCCTAATTATAAACATGCTGTCTAATGTCACTTTGTGGGAGGTATGTCAATGTTGTGATGTTACTGGGTCACTATAGTTATGTCAGTCTTTTAAACTCTCTGTTTTAAGGAAAAAGTTAAAATGCATCCAGACAATGGATATATTTCATAGAGTAATTATCTGTATCTTAAGGATTGTAAAACAGTTCAAACCTTGCTCAGCTTGAATCATGTCAGCCCGTAAACACTCCCAATCTACACTTGAAGCCAATTAACCATTCTGTCCATAAAGGGGCTTTAGGGGCAATAGTCTATTTAGTGCTATTTGTGGATGTACTGAGAATTTAATACAAATATCTGAGTATCAGGCACACGGTGAACTGAACAAAACAATAAACGTTCAGACAGCTAAACGAATGATGCTAAAATGGTGAAGGACAAGAGAATCAATCAATTCAGGTCAATGGAATACGGCAAGTTATCTCTCGCTAAGAAAGACTGTAGGTAAGATGTTACTGTCATATCGAAGATACAAGTCTATCGAAAATCCAGTACATAAAAGTATCCGTTACAAACTCAAGTGTAAGGTTAAGTTAAAACTATAAAAAGGTGCTACAATCACCTATGTGCGTCACTTCACCACATATAAGTGCAATGTCATGAAATCAGAAATAAATTGGTGAGAGCACACTAAAAAACATGCATATTACCACTCGTGTACATAAATGAATCCTGTAGATAAAACAAAACAGGAAAAACAACAAAGGGTAATAATGTTTAAAATATGTGAGACCAGTAATAAAATTAGTCTCACTCACATGGTCATGAGCCACTTAAATGAGCTGGCTCAGACTAAGGGTATTTGAATCAATAGGTGGTCTCAAGGTGCCAGACTGCCTACTCTGTGTTGTCCTTATGGTATTTTACCATTGGACAAACTATTACACAGCTTTAAAACCAAATAAAAGAGTCCACATATAAATAGGTTTATTACTGGTTTCACATATTTTAATCGTTATTACCCTACGTTGTTTTGTCTACAGAATTCATAGATGTACACATAAGTGGTAAAATGCATGTTTTTTAGTGTGCTCTCACCAATTTATTTCTGATTTTGTTACAATCTGTCTGTCTGTTTATAGCTCTCTCTTCACACTCACACTCTCTCACACTCTCTCTCTCACACTCTCTCACTCACACTCTCTCTCACACTCACACTCACTCACTCACTCTCTCACTCACACTCTCTCACTCACTACAGTTGAAAATTACTGGTATGCATTAACTACACACTAATTATACAATTACAAATCCCATTGAGGACACAGCAGTCTGGACCTTTGGATGTTATTATTGCATTCCCAGAATTCTGTTTGACAATTTAAAGAGGCGAGTTAAAACAGGTGCAATAGGTGCACCACACCCAGGCAACTCAGCAAATTTTGTTATTTAGGGTAGCTACAATTCAGCCCAGCAGAGTTTAATTTAAACCTTGCTTGCACCCATTCACAATACAACAAGAGAGCATGTGGACTGGACTCCCAGTGGATGCTGATCGATGATGGTGCTTCATCATAGACCTCCGCTCAGTGAATTCACCTTTGGAGAGCATGCGATTAAAAAGATCATTTACAGCAATCGGCACTTTCAATTAATGGAACATCTAGCTTTCATTTAGCATAATAGGGAGCATCATACCCTCACAGACCCGCAATGGGAACATAGATCTCTCTCTGCCCAAAATAAGCAGGAAACAGTACCCAGGAACTGGACCCTGTGACACAGGACATAAATGCTACATTCACTTCAACATGAATACTTTATAACGGTTCTTCTGGTTAACAATAGATACAACATAGAAAATTCAGTGTACTCCAGTTCAAACAAAATTTAAAACCTACGATTTAAAAGGAAAAAAAAAACCTGACTGGTTAAAATAATGAGGATTTAGTTACAGTATATGATCATACATTGCATGAGCCTCCCGCAATGCCAAAAGTACCCATTTTTTTGGCAGGTTCTACAAAACAACCTAATGCCTGCTATTATGAGATGGCCCCACTTTCCAGCACATGTAGCTCATACACACTCAATGGAGCCAGTAGACACATCTCAATCACTTGAAGAAGATGAATGGAATATAATTAATTTCATCTGCAGCTACTCTTATGGTCCATTTCTAACTTTTCTTTCCATTCTGTTCCCTCTCCCCCGGTCTCTGAAAACAAGTCTCTAAATTTCTTTGAATTTGTTGCTCAATACCATCAATATGCTGGCAATACTCATATATACCTCTCCTGCCCTAATGGAAGGTGTCACAAACTGTCTCTTACTGTCACCTATAACGGAATGTCTTCACGTTTTCTAAAATGTAATCTTTCCAAAACTAAACTCCTATTCTTTCCTCTCTCAAATAGTCCTCTTCTGTGTATCTCCCTGCACATCAACAGGACACCAAATACCCCAAGCCCTCAAATCGAATTACTTTCGGTGTTCCCATTTCTCCTTATTCAATCTGTGTCAATATTCTGTAACTTCCACCCAAAATATCGACAGAATTAGCCCTTTCCACTAGCCTACTTCCAAATACCCGCCTGGCCCCTCTGCAGTCTTTAATGAATGCAGCACCCAGGCTCGTGTCACCACTTTGCCAATCATTACATTGCCTTCCTATCGCTTTAATGATCCAATTCAAACTGCTAATGCAAACCGACAAAGCCCTCACTAACTCCACTCCTCACTACATTTCCTCTCTAACCAACAAATACACCCCTTCTCCTGGCATTCCTGCACTGTTAACTCTGATTTGCAGAATTTTTCAAGGGCTGCTAAAAGGGGCAGCCTGTCTGGAAAGTGCGGGTTCATCCATCAGAGGGCTGAAGAGTCCTGTCTGGCTGCAGAAAGTGCTGCTGACCTGTTCTCTGCAGGATTCTATTGCCCACACACAGTGCAAGCGCGTCTAAGTGCGCTGTGCTGCTTAGGGACAGTTAAATGGGGACACAGAACAGGAACCCAAACTCGATATTGTCCCACCGAAATCAGGACTGTTGGGGGGCTTGTGTTTATGAGAATTTGCCAGCACTGATCTAAAACTTACAAGCTCCTCTTTAAAACAGAAGAGAACAGTTCACTGATGTAGATATCAAATCAATGCAAAGTGAAACTTGAATACCCAAAGAGCAGGAATTAATAACAAGTGATAAGCAGGAAATTGAGCTGATATTAAAGGGGATCTATCCTATATCAGGAAATTATATAACATTTTATTTTCATGTGACACTTCATTTAAAAAAATAAAATTATATTAAAGCTTTTGTCAAAGCCATTGAGTTCACACCAGGCACAGCCAGGGCACACAAAGCAAATGAGGAGGAGAACAAGAAACATTGTGTCCATGTCTCCTCCCCCTTCTAATCTCATTCTATGCTGACTGCCAGGTGCAAAGGGCGGAGCTTATAAAAATGATTAACAGGGAGCTAACATGGTGGCACTTGGTTACAGCTATGTGGATTTCTATATTAATCTTATATTTAAACCTCACAAAATGTATATTTGTTAAATGTAGGAAATAAAAAAACATAATATTAAAATTCCTGGGACTTAACAGTTCTGTAATGGGTCATTGGGACAGTAAATGGCTGCAATGACAGAAAGATAAAACAGATGGATCGTCCTCTAAAAACAAAGTTTTCACCTTTCACAAACACAACATCTATTGTGGACACTCATGGCCACGATTCAGCCTGTGTTTAAACTAGATGTTTAATATTGAAACGAGAACAAAAGGAGCAGGATAGCAGGAGACAAAGCCGTGGAGAGGCTGATAACGAGGTTAAACACTAACAGTTCTGAGAAGTGTCATTATAAGTGTGCTTTTTCCAAAGTGCTTGCACGCACACATCGTTATCACCATGAATTGCGTCTTTTAGGAACCAATTTTCTTAACATTCTATCTTAATTTAGATGCTCAGTTGGGTTAAGAGAATCTGGGAAATCTCTCTCTAATTTTGCACCCATATAACCCTTCAAATGGTTGTGCTACCTGTTACTTCGATATCTCCCAGTCTGATCCCATTTCTACATCTGATTTTATTCTTTGTTACAAAGCCTTAGACCATTTTATCCAGCGACACTTGTGTTAAGTCAAAGTCATCATTCACTAAAACAAATTGACTGAGAAGCTGCAAATTTTTGTCTCAAACAACCAAGTTAAAATGTAAGAGATTTAGAGAATTGTCAGAGTTTGGCCATTTTGGCACAACATTTAAAACTGATCTGATCACTTCCCAATAATTCCCAGTTTAGTTATTAAACCTGTACGATGCTCTGTGTGTTTTTAGGATTATTTACTTTTGATACGCAGTATGAATTCTATATGCATGAAGTACTTTTCTGTTACATATTTGTGAAAACATTTTACCTACATCCCTTCGCTACCTTTCCTGGGAGTACGGATACAGTAGATTGGCTCCCAAAAGACAGAGAACTTTTCAAGCAACTGAAGAGTCAGCTCTTCTTTTAACAACACTGAAACTAGATAACGGATCTTGTCAGCAGATCCAGGCTTTTACTTCTGCAATATTGAATCAGTGGATTTCAACAGATATTGTACGTTCTATCACAACTCTTACATTAACTAGCTCAGTGGCTCCCAACCCAGTCCTCGAGGCACATCATCTGTCCGTTTCTCCATAGGAACAGTAATACAAGTCGTGGACTAGTGGTGTGCCTTGAGAATGGTGTTGGGATAATCTTGTTGGTTACGTTTTCCAACTGATTTAATATTTTTGGATAGAGCTTTAAAATTATTTAATATTATGAAAAATATTTTAATATTGTAACATTTAGACATTTTTGATATATTGATATATTTTATCACTTATAGTACGTGTTTTGATATTTTAATAGGGTAAAAAATATCAGTTTAAAGGTTTATCCAAAACAAAATTGGGAATCTTATCCAACAGTATCAAACTGAGGCCTAGATTTGCGTAACCACAGAACACTTTACTATTTTTTGGGTACAAAACCCATTGTAGGCTGTCTTTAAAATGAGTTTGATTGAACCGTGGTGTAATTTTCCCATGTGTGGGTTGGGTATATACACAGTTTTAGATACCGTGTGTACCCATCATGTATTTTGCACTGCTGAAACATCACATACCAGAGCCAAGAGGAAACAGCAGGCGTTTAAATTAACATCTCTTACAAAAAAAGACAAGCTTTTTGAAGTTGATGAGATAAAAAAAGAAACAACTCATGTGTTGTGCAATCAATATGTTTTCGTTAAAGTGAGAGCAATTTCACTGAAAAGCACAGACATAAACATGTCAAAATTTAAGGCGAAAGTTTTACTTTTATTGCCGCCATCCGGGATTTATTGCATGTGCGCAGAGAAAATACTTTGTCAAGAAAGTCTTGATTAGAGTGCAAGCTGCTGTCAAGAAAACTTATACTTTCACGGAAATATGTTATTATAGGTATACGATAAATCTTTAGGAAAGCGACATGTATTTGGAAACAGGAAACTCAGAGGCTAAAAAAAGTTATATTTACTTTTTTCTAAATTCATAAGTTCATTGTCACGGTCACCACCTTTCCTTAAAAGAGGGACATGCTCTATGTCCATGAATTTAACAGAATGTAGCCAGTGTCTTCCCTCAAAAGTTTCTGACCACTGGTGAGGACTTCCCGAGGATACTCATAGGCTTTTTTTTGCCGTAATCGGAACTCCATAGAGAAGCTTAATGGATCTTCACTTCTAACGACTACTCTAGGTCATAACAGCAAAATGATGCTCTACTAAATACTAAAGATGCTTCCCATGACGGGGTTGAATAATTCTGAGACTGGAGAAGCCATTATAAGTTGCATTTTCAGTTGAATTTGGGGAAACCACTTGAAGCATTCGTTGTGTTGAGCTATTTGCCCCACTATTGTTAGCTGGGGACTTTGGGATAGTTGGGAAGACACAATTTCTTGAAGAAAATAAAGGACAGGGGCAAAAAGAACAGGTGTTAATTAAAACATGAAACAAAAAATAAATAAATAAAAAATATGTTTTTTTTCCCTGCAGTAACTGATTAGATTAGCGTTCCTATACAGGGAGTGCAGAATTATTAGGCAAGTTGTATTTTTGAGGATTAATTTTATTATTGAACAACAACCATGTTCTCAATGAACCCAAAAAACTCATTAATATCAAAGCTGAATATTTTTGGAAGTAGTTTTTAGTTTGTTTTTAGTTTTAGCTATGTTAGGGGGATATCTGTGTGTGCAGGTGACTATTACTGTGCATAATTATTAGGCAACTTAACAAAAAACAAATATATACCCATTTCAATTATTTATTATTACCAGTGAAACCAATATAACATCTCAACATTCACAAATATACATTTCTGACATTCAAAAACAAAACAAAAACAAATCAGTGACCAATATAGCCACCTTTCTTTGCAAGGACACTCAAAAGCCTGCCATGCATGGATTCTGTCAGTGTTTTGATCTGTTCACCATCAACATTGCGTGCAGCAGCAACCACAGCCTCCCAGACACTGTTCAGAGAGGTGTACTGTTTTCCCTCCTTGTAAATCTCACATTTGATGATGGACCACAGGTTCTCAATGGAGTTCAGATCAGGTGAACAAGGAGGCCATGTCATTAGATTTTCTTCCTTTATACCCTTTCTTGCCAGCCACGCTGTGGAGTACTTGGACGCGTGTGATGGAGCATTGTCCTGCATGAAAATCATGTTTTTCTTGAAGGATGCAGACTTCTTCCTGTACCACTGCTTGAAGAAGGTGTCTTCCAGGAACTGGCAGTAGGACTGGGAGTTGAGCTTGACTCCATCCTCAACCCGAAAAGGCCCCACAAGCTCATCTTTGATGATACCAGCCCAAACCAGTACTCCACCTCCACCTTGCTGGCGTCTGAGTCGGACTGGAGCTCTCTGCCCTTTACCAATCCAGCCACGGGCCCATCCATCTGGCCCATCAAGACTCACTCATTTCATCAGTCCATAAAACCTTAGAAAAATCAGTCTTGAGATATTTCTTGGCCCAGTCTTGACGCTTCAGCTTGTGTGTCTTGTTCAGTGGTGGTCGTCTTTCAGCCTTTCTTACCTTGGCCATGTCTCTGAGTATTGCACACCTTGTGCTTTTGGGCACTCCAGTGATGTTGCAGCTCTGAAATATGGCCAAACTGGTGGCAAGTGGCATCGTGGCAGCTGCACGCTTGACTTTTCTCAGTTCATGGGCAGTTATTTTGCGCCTTGGTTTTTCCACACGCTTCTTGCGACCCTGTTGACTATTTTGAATGAAACGCTGATTGTTCGATGATCACGCTTCAGAAGCTTTGCAATTTTAAGAGTGCTGCATCCCTCTGCAAGATATCTCACTATTTTTGACTTTTCTAAGCCTGTCAAGTCCTTCTTTTGACCCATTTTGTCAAAGGAAAGGAAGTTGCCTAATAATTATGCACACCTGATATAGGGTGTTGATGTCATTAGACCACACCCCTTCTCATTACAGAGATGCACATCACCTAATATGCTTAATTGGTAGTAGGCTTCCGAGCCTATACAGCTTGGAGTAAGACAACATGCATAAAGAGGATGATGTGGTCAAAATACTCATTTGCCTAATAATTCTGCACTCCCTGTAGTGTCACAATGTAATCATTTACAAAAGAAAGATCAACACTTCTTTCTTTGATATGGTTCCTATACCGAGATGGAGATCGGCACCTGGAAACAATTATAGTACATTATATAGATCACTTACCAATACTCAAATAATTGTATTTACTCAGCATCGCATGCAAACTGCCACTTACACAGAAACTGCGAGTCGTTTCTATGAGTTAATATGTGAGACGAAAAGGCAGTCTGTACTCTTACAGATCAAAATTCTTTAAAGTTCGAGATAAAAGAAAAAGATTTATAGGTAGTTTCCTTTAGCCCTTTTTATTATACTTTCCATTTAAATAGAAAAATATTTTCTGATCTCTTGAAAGGTCACTGTTATGGTATAACCCGGGTATCGTGGGTTAATACCGAATAGGGAGTTCACCTTATTACAGGAAAAGCAACTCAAGAACGCTTCAATTCACCGAACTGGATAATTATACGAAAGACCTCTCTCCTCGATACGGGAGTAGCAGCTCACAAACACTCCAATTCCCCGAACTGAGAATCCGCCAAAATCCTTCTCTCCTGGAAAAGGCAAAAGAATACTCCAAAGTAGCAATCCCCCCAAACACGAGACCAAGCTCCGTCTTGAGGGTAAAACAGGATTCTGGTTTATTGAGGGCTACCTGACCGGTATTTATGCAGGTCTCCCACCTGGTGGACACTCCACTAGGGGACCAGATGGAAGACTGGGACAAATGAGGTACAGTAGCCAATCACAGTGGCTCAGGTATAAACACTCCCCTTTGTACAGGTAAACCCCTCCTCTCTATCCTGGAGATAATTGGGAAGAAATCCAATTATCTCCAGGGATAGAGGCAAACCGCCATTTTACATGGTATAATAAAAACACATAAAGAATCCATAAATGTAAAACTACCGAATGCATTTAATTCGTATAACATATCCCCAGATAGCCTAGATCTGAGCGCACATTACTACCGAATAGCGCTCAGACCCAATGCACACAGTTCAATCGCCATGGAGTCAAAGTCTTTCACACTGTTCTTTCGGTATACGAATGACTCCATGGGATGGCTATCTGGGCTAAGTCCATTTGTACAATAAAAAGGCCAGAACGGACCGGCGTTCGTATGCCTGATGATAAAAGGGCGGTCAGCGGTTTCAGCAGTGTTCGGTAGAAAAAGTGTCCAGTTTGAGTTCCATAAGTTCATCGTCGAACACCGATGTTCATTCGTGTGTTTAAAATGGCCGCTGCCTCGTGGTCGACATACGAACAATGACCACCCAACATACGGTTTCAATTAAGAGGTGTCTGCGGTTAACCACAACGTTCTAATTAAGGCCAATAGGTTAACCAGCAGCACACTTCTCTTCTGGGTGGCCGGCCGTTCGGTAATTTTATTCGGTATAAACTGAAATAAACTAACACGGGCAGGACGTACTGGCAGGTAATTCCACGACTGTATAACAAAATAGACGAACCAGCAGATAGTACTTAGACAGCTGAATCTGTCACAGTCACTAATTATTTAAAAAACACACACATAATACACTGGTAATTAGCAACAACTTGCAATGAAATAGCAGCAAATCTTACTGCAACTCTGTATTCAGGTCTGCCAGACAGTCATGCACACAGTTACAGGCAGACAGTCACACACATAGTTACAGTCACACGCACACAGTTACAGGCAGTATCACACAATCACAGGCAGACAGTCACACGCACACAGTCATAGACAGTCACACACACGGTTACAGGCAACATCAAACAGTCTCAGGCAGACAGTCCCACACACATAGTTACATGCAGTCAATCGCACATGCAGTTATAGGCAAACCGTTACACACACAGTCAGTTACAGGCAGTCACATACACAGTTACAGGCAGACAGTTACACAAACACACACACACATACACTCAGTTATAGGCATGCAGTCACACACACAGTTATAGGAAGACAGTTACACAGATAGTTACAGGCAGACAGTTACACATACACACACACATAATACAGTTACAGGCAGACCGTTACACACACACACATACACACACACACGGTTACAGAAAGACAAGACAATTACACACACACACAGTTACAGGCAGGCAGACAGTCACACCCACACACACACACACACACACACTCTCTTTCTCTCCCCCACCCCTCTCTCTCTCTCTCTCTCTTACTTACAGATAGGAGGAGGAGTGGATTCACTGAAGTTCTTCCCTGGAGCCTGTTAGTTGGAGAAGCAGGATTTTCTTCTTGCTGCACCTCCATGTGCAGCAGTAACAGTGTTAAGTGGCGCGGCCGCTGCCAGCTTGGCTCTGCCCCCAATTTCTGTAGCTCCGCCACGACTTTCCTTCCATGCTGCCAGTTAGCTGGTAATTGCTGGACTCTGCGTGTGTGAGCTGTGCCGGCCGCCCGGCACCCCAGCTGCCATGGGGCACAGCTCACACATCCCGCTGCAGCACACAGCCAAGCGTCATGGCACCCCCCTACCTGGTGGCACCGGAGGCATACCGCTGCTCCCACCCCTCCTTAGTACGCCACTGGTCAGTGCGTCTTTTTACTCTCCTTCCATCAATTCTGCCTTTCCAAATGGTTTTTAAAAGGTTACTCCAAACACCATAACCACTTCCGTCTGAAACACTGCAGATACGAAGTTTAACCCCTTTGCTGTTTGACTTGTAACTTCACTTTGGGTACAATCATTGGGTCTTCATCAGAAAACCCAGAAACAAGAATATTGTGGATATAGGTCACATGAGCAGCAATCGCCATTCTGTGCCAAAAAAAATGCTCCTAATACAGAGGTTTTGAATTCTGTGCTTCTCTATGACAAGCAATAAGAATGCTTAGTGACATAATATTGGGTGCAATGACGCAAAACATAAAGGTTTGAAAGTCTTCATGGGGAAGAACCTCTAGTGGCTGCAGTCTAAAAACTGCAATATTCTTTAAAATGTTGTGGTTTTGGTGGTTAGTGTCCCTTTAAGAATGAAATATCAATATTAAATTATCGCTCTATCTCCCTTAAGTAGCTTTTTCAAAGGTATGTTTGTCCATAGATCCTAAATCAAATAGTCTCAAATCCAAACAACAGGATTCTAATTATAACACCTGAATATTTTCCACGAGCGATGAGGTCAGAGTTAAGATAGAAGTCTAACAAGTAAAGACTTGTCAATAAGTAGGTTTTGCATAAACCCAAATTAGCCAATCCTATTAATTAGAATGTATCCCTGAGGAAACAAATGTTTCTATGAATAGATGATCTGTGCCAAGGACACGAAGCTTGCCAAGATTTCTAAGTAACTGAAAATTATAAGCTTGGGTTGACGCAGATCAAAGAACAATATGGCTCGCAATGGCAATACTCGCCAATATCACAGATTATGGCTCAGCGGTGGGTTCTGCTTTGTCTAGAAAGAAAGAAAATACGAGAAATGTGGTATAATACACATAATACACAGAATCTCAGCTCTGCATCATGTTTATAAAGTGATTATTTAATGTGAAAGTCAGTACATCATGGAACTGTTGAATTTCTGGCTTGATTATGAATTACCGCTGTGTTACTGCTTTTCTGTGTTTGAAAAGGCTGTAAGTTAATGGTTTTGAGATGGCGTAAGCAAAATGTTTAAGGACAAAAAAGGCCGTTACAAATCTCCCAACATTGGTATAAGATCTGATCAGGATGGGTATGAGAGCTTATCGCCAATGATGTTCCTCGTATCACATGTAACACCTCTAATGGGTGGGCCTGTCCAGCAGAGGGGTGGACCCACTAACTTTCAAGGACAGCTGTGTCACCCGCACTGAGCTGCAGCACTTCCAACAGTCTCGGCCCACAGACAACCCTGGGTAGAAGGGAAATAACAGAATGTGTCCCTCCTGATACAAAGCGATTTACCTAGACCTGTCTAAGTAAAGGGCCTCATTCAGTTAGCTGAGGGTAGGAGGGGGTCTCATTCAGTCAGCCAAGTGCAGGAGGGAGTCTCATTCAGTCACCGCTACAATAAATTAAATAAATAAATGTGTTGAGAAATCGGTAAATAAGATACATTGTTCATGTTCTAAATTAAATTTTAGTTGTATAAATTGTTATTAGTAAGTCACCGGAAATTTCCCAGAACGGCCCGGCCCCTGGCCACACCCCCAGAACAGCCCCACTCCTGGTCACACCCCCACTCATCCCCAGAACAGCCCCACCCCTGACCACACCCCCCTCACAACCAAAACAGTCCCACCCCTGACCATACCCCCCTCACACCCAAAACAGCCCCACCCCTGAACACACCCCCACTCACACCCAGAATAGCCCCACTCACCCCCAGAACAGACTCGCCCTTGGCCACATCTTCACTCACCCCCAGAACAGACTCACCCTTGGCCACATCCCCCACGCACACCACTATAATTAAAGTGTCCTTCTTCGTCAGTAGGTAATGTTTTAGCGGAGGCAGCTCTGCACCTTGTGGAATTCCCTGTGCAAGCTGCCCCTTGTGCCCTTTGTTACAGACAGTCCTGACAGTAAAATATATACTTTGTTTGTCATGTAAGCAAAAGTAATTTCTGGGGGAAAAATTCAAAGCAACTCTGAGTTTTTAATACAGAGCCACCAAGACACATGCCTGTTTTAATAGCGAGATAAAAAGGGTCACAGTGTTCATGTAATGGTTTAGTACAAACAGCGGCTACCTTTGTGTCGACCCTTTCTTAGTGTTTCTGGGAGATCTTACTGGATCACATTTCACTCTTACAATAAATCGTTTTATGAAGCAGTACAGACTCTCTGTACATTGCTGGAATTTAGAATCTAAATGCTTCACAGTAATGAATCTAGCATTGGTCTAAACAGTTCATTACATATTAGCACTCCCATAAATTACTACAAGATCAGGCTATGCACATGTAACCCGCAAAGAACAACTTTTAAATTCCTTTAGGATAAAGTCTCACTTAAATTTCCACAAGTTAAAGTAATGGGACTTTATTTTATTTGCTGAAACATCATTAACAGAATGGTCAGATTTTGGGAAAATATCTAGTTTAGCTTTTTTCAGTCCAGATTCTGTGGCGGGATGAAAAGGACAGTGTAATGTTTAGGTGTGTTGTTGATATTGATGCATGAATTACCATGAGGCTTAAAACGTACATTGTTTATTGAATAAGCAATCATCGACCATCCGCCTTAAGACGATGCAGTTGACAAACTTAGCAGAAAAGGATGAAGATCGCACTGCACCCTAGGTAGATTAGCAGTTTGGGATGCCCCCTTCATTCTTCACATAGGTATGGTTAATGGGGCCAAGCAAATGCATGGTTCTGGGGCCCCTGTCTAACTCTGGGTCCTAGTCAACTTCCTAGGGTCATCTTCAGAGATGGACTGACAATGACCCGGCCCCCTGCAGACCAATACACATGGTGGTGTAGATGTACCGTGTATTTGATTGTATGTGCATGCTTCTGTGTGTATATTCATTCACTGTGTGTCATGATGTAAGTGAATTTATGTATGTCTTTGTGTGTTGTGTCAGGATATGTGGATTCCCTTAACTGTGGATGATGTTGCTGCAGACACTGTAACAGTGATCAGCAGCTCCGTGCTGTGGACATAATTTCATATGATCTCCTATTCAGATATTTTAGTAATTTTTCAAAACTAGATATTGTGTGAAGTGCATGAATGACATATCCAAATCTAGATATTACAATAAAATATGCTTTTATGGACAACAAAAAGACCAGACTAGATGGGAATTTGAGACTAAAAATAGAAAAGCCTTTCTTAGATGAGGCCTCAATGCCATCAAACCAGACCAGAGCTAAAAATATGCCTTCTTCGAAAAGCTAGCCTTGTCTAAAGCTTATATATATATACACACACACATACATACATATATATACACACTAGGAAGTCTTTTAATATACAACGTGTCCCTTTAATAAACGTAACATAATATACTAATACATTAATAAACCCTTAGCACCTAATTTAAAATGAATAGTGAATGGTACATACCTGTTATAGAGAAAAGACATTAAATAATACGATTATAATATAGGCTGATACATGCACGTTATGAATAATGGGTGGTAAAAGCATAGAAAAATAGAATTTATTTTGCATGAGGTAATTTTCAGCAATTTAATACTGCATAATTTAAACCTAAATTAAACTAAGTATGTTTTTATTAGTATAATCATTTACAGAAAAATAGAACCGAGCTTGTAAAATGTGGAATTTTGTTTTGCGCTCTTATTTTGATAGCTACAAATTATCACACTTACGTCTTTTTTTTTTTAAGAGGATTTTTCTACATTTTCTGGGAAATGTATCCAAGTTTATTTACTGGTAACTAATCGAGAGCAAGCCATCTCTGAAAGTGAAGATGCTGAAATCATTTCAATTTTGTCTCACAATACTGTGTTTTATTTTTAGATTTCTGGCAAACTGGAATGTAGACTGTTAAAATGCAACTGCGTTCCAACTCATTAAGCCGTCCCTATTTATAGTTAAGTATACACAATTCTATAATTAGGAAACCATTTTGTTGTTACATAAAAAAAAAAAACTTTTGTTTTTGCTTTTATGATTGATTTAAGTTTTAATGGAAAATTCTACATTCTCTGCCATAAAAATAGATGATATTTTCAGAAGAAACCTGTGAGATTTTTGAAAGTGTAATTAAAATTTATTCAACGAAGAACGTAAGGTTATGGAACACAAACCCTGTAGACAAGAGTCAGTCCGGCCACACACTTTGGTTTCTTAGACAGAATAACAACCTACAAATAGTCTACAGTATAAAATAATAAAAAAATGATTTACGACTTCTGTCCATAGCTGGAGTGGAAAATGAATCAGTTGAGGTTTAGCAATAATTGTTTTGGCTCACTCATTGTGAGATCTGGAACTTAGAGAGAATATTCCGATTATAAAGGACCTTCAGACAAGGCAAAAGTTAGGCTAGCTACAAGTTAGTAAAGTCATAATAAAAACTAACCGTTACATCCTGCTACGGTAGACAAAAACGTTGACAGCAATGACAATGCATAAGAGTTTTTTTTATGTTTAATATGTTTCCTGACTATTTTGTCTTCTTGTTTAAAAAAAGTTATGATGAGTTTGTTTAATTGAGTTTGTTATATGTATGAAATAAAGTGTTCACCTTTAGCATGTTGTATCTGAGAGTTTAGGCCGGCATCATGAAGTATTGTAAACAGATAGAAGGGGAGGGTGTGTTATATCCAAGCATCACATTGCCCGTTTACATAGAAACTAGACAAACAGATCCACGTCAAAGTAAGAAAAGTTTGAAAAAGTTTCTCTAATAAAAAAAATAGCACAAACTTCTAAACATGAAACAATCACCATGGAAACCAGGTGAAAGTCCCTATACTTTTTCTATTGGTTTCCATGGTGATTGCTCCAGAGTTAATGGAACACTATTACGGTAGGAATACAAATGTGCATCACTAACGCTATAGTGCCCTGGTCACCCTAAAGGTCTCCACCCTCACCTGTAGGGAGTAAAAGAGCTAATTTACTTACCTTTTCTCCCTCGCAGCCCCAGTCTCTGCCGTCCCACCTTTTTGGGTGAGATCATCAAGATCGATGATGTCAGCCAATCCAATGCTTCCCCATAGGAACACCACACTATGAGACCATCTGATTGAAGTAGAGTCTTACTTTGATGGTTCTGTGGAAGCGACTCTAGTGAGTGTCTGAGTTAGGGGACATGGCACCCCACCTTGATTGAGATGACATGGTCTGGGTGCCTATAGTGTCTCTTCAAAACAGTGATGCACATTTTTTTTTTAATCAGCAATCACCCCCAATACATTAGCTGTAAAGTCTAACTACACAGAGCTTGGACACACAGACAACCTTCTTCATTGCCCTGGGCTTCCGTTCTCTTTATTTGACACACTGTGTCTACTAACCTCTGGTGTATTTGGGTTTTGATTGCTTTTCTTACACCTTATTATATTCCTCTGATGTATTTTGCTATTTGTGGATTCAGAATAAATGGTGGAAAAGACAGCTGATTGCAGCTCGTTCTGCTGACAATTTGTGTGCAGCACAGCAATGTGATATAAAGCCTTCAGGTTTGATTGCTGCTGTTTTATGAACGGGAAACACAACTAGCGGCTCATACATTTTTCTTGTAAACATAACTTGACACCTTTTCATGAAATTCTTCTTCGTTCTGAGGCCGATGAACTATAGTGCTGTAATTGTATCACATCCTTCACTGAAAGTTCTTTATTAGCATTAAAATATCTCTACAAACTCAGGAAGATAAGTCACTGTTAAATATTTTTCTAAGTAAATGTTCACAACTTGGGCAAACCACTCAATTTAAAATGTTATAAGTGGTTTCATTTTTCCGTTGCTTCCTCAGCTCCATAAACTCGCTAAATGTCAATGCACTACAACCACCGAACATAACTGATCTTCTTTTTAAAGATTTTTTGACATTGCTTTGATGCGTTCCGATTTGGAATATGTGACATATACAGTTATAATTGGCAACAAAAAATAAAACTGCACAATATATGTCAAAATGAGTTGCTCTCTCTGTTGTTTTAGAAAAAAAAAAGGAATGTTTAACCTAAAAATAGATATTTGTGAAACCTAATGTCATGCCTTTGTGCCCACCTTTTGGGATGGAGTTGGGCAAGGAAGAGGGCAAGGTGGCAGTCCTGCCTGTCAAAGAGGCAGGCACCTCCAAAAGGATGGCCAGGCTTACACCCTGCCCCCTCATGTTGACCGTTCATGTAGCCCCAAGGAGAAAAGCGCAGCTTAGCAGAGGGGGCCTTGACAGGACTTGGAGGTGGGCTTAGGGGGAGCCTAATGGTGATTGGTGAGTAGGGTTTAGGGGTTGGGCTGATTTAAATGTCAGCCATTTTAGAAATCTCCATTACTAATTTACCAGGCTGAGTTTGTCCATCCCTCCCTCCCTCACTCCCTTTATGCATGGGTTATAATTTGCCCGTTTGGCCACAGTGGCAGGCTGGTATAAGGAAGGTTAAGGGGGTAATGGACCTGCTTAGGTAAGAGAAGAGCAAGATTAGTTAGTTAGTTGGCTGGTTAATATGGTTGGTTATCTGTTGGTAAGATGTTGGTGGGTTTCAAGCTTGTTGGTAGCTCAGAACCCGGGTGGTGTAGGGGTATCAAGGTATACCCCTGCCAGGAGCATGTGGAAAATGTTGGATCCTGTTTATGGTATATCTACGTGTTGTTATACCATGTTATGTTATATATTATGGGTCATTGCCTTTTGATTTAATATGTGGGGAAGTGATAATGCTTGATGGCTGAGGATTTGGGGGTTGGCCATGACTTTAAAATGTTATTCATGTTATTGTTATTATTATTATTAGACAAATAAATTGGAGTACAGCCTAGGTACACTCTAAACAGGGGGGTAACCCCTAGTGGAAATAGGTATCAAAAAGCAATAAAGAGAGTACCTATCAATACAAAAAAAGGAAAGAAAAGGAACTATCACTAAGTGAAAACTGTGCAAATAAAGCACAGTTTAATCACTAATAAGATGAAAGAAATAATAAAAATAAAATGAAAATAACAGATAACTTTATTAAATATACGTTATAAAAAGTATAGATATATAGAATGGAACACCGATAAGCTAGTTAAAATCAATCAAAATAATATCCCATAGTGTAAAGGTATATTCTGATGTCTCAAATTACAAAAATGTAACACACTGCACACGTCTGCGCAAAGTGAGAAGGAAGAGGGGCGGAGGGGAGAACGCCTAAGGTAATAGTATGATAACTCAAGAAATATAGAACTAATACAAGTCTATATGTATTGCTGTAGGTAACTAACTGCTGGAAAAAATATAGATATAGATCGTCAGTGAACAGGGAGAACTAGATGACTGTATAGTAAGATAATGCTAAAGTCTAACCAAAATAGTAATAATATAGAAGTGAAATGCCAAATGGCCGTGAGTATAATGTTAACTAGAGCATATCAGGTACCAGATAACTAATAAAGATGCCTGCACCATAAGCTAAGGGAACAGTAATTGTCCTGACAATACAGAACTTAGCTGGTGTAGAGCTGTTACTTAAATATGGAGTACAGCACCAAGTTCTGCACTCGGCTACGAAAATAGCATGCTGAAATAGTGAGCAATATGCTGTAGGCAAAACTGATACAGAGTTGCTACAGAACTATCGAGTGCTAAATAATATGTTGTAACGTTTCCTAGATGGTAAATTGTAATATAAGAGAGTTCTGACAAAAGACCTTAGCTAGGTAAAAACTACTGCTAAGATATTTGGAATAGCAGTAAGTTAAGCACGGAACATGATGGCGTGCAACAAAAATTAATAAAAGACAAGGAGAAAGAAATAGTCCTAAGGCTAGAAACCCCCATGTGCCTTCATTGGCACCAGGACTAACGCCCACTAATACTATCCTAAATGAGACCTCATACAAATACAAAGTATAAAGAAATATGATAAATAGACGCGCGCGTTTCACCCAATCTCGTCAGAGGGGAGTCTATATATCTATATATCTATACTTTTTATAACATATATTTAATAAAGTTATCTGTTATTTTCATTTTATTTTTATTATTTCTTTCATCTTATTAGTGATTAAACTGTGCTTTATTTGCACAGTTTTCACTTAGTGATAGTTCCTTTTCTTTCCTTTTTTTGTATTGATAGGTACTCTCTGTTATTTTTATTATTATTATTATTATTATTATGATGATTATAATAAAATTAAAGCTATGGACATATTGACCCATACCCAAGAGTGTCAGTGTTTTATTAGGGGTGGGTTGGTATAGGTAGTAGACATCTCCTCCTGCCCATATGGTGACAATGCACCTGTCATGGAGTGCTGTTGAAGCACTCTGTGTGTTGTCCACATGTCCTGTACTTTCCTGCATTTTGAATTTCTGCAGGCAGATTTCAAAATGCAGGACCGGTTCTCAGGACACCACCCTAAAATGTGGGACTGTCCCAGCAAATACAGGACTGTTGGCACTTTTGAAATAATCTGGCCAAACAAAATTTGATACATTCCAGATGCCAAAATAAAAAAATTAAATCCCAAAATCAGCTGTTTTCAGTACAGATACTTTGAGCTAAAATGGTTTAAACTTTGAAATCCCTGCAATTCACACTAGAAGTAAGAGCCCTCACATTCAAGTAAATTATTTACAATCATCTTAGAAAATATATATCCATAAAAACATTTGAATTGGAGATTGATACAGATATTGTAAACTGTAATATTGTAATATTTGGGAGGCCATAATTTTTCTTAAAGAGATGGGTTTTAAGGCACTTCTTAAACGATTGAAGACTAGGGGAGATTCTGATGGTGGTAGGCAGGCTATTCCATAGGAAGAGAGCCGCCTGCAAGTGTGAGCGAGTGCGAACACGAAAAGGTCATGAGCAGAGCGGAGAGACCGAGAAGGGGCATACCTATGGATCTGTGAAGAGATATAAGAGGTGATCAGAGAGAGGAAATGGAGTGTTGCAGATATTAGACACTGTACATGCATAAGAGAAAATGAGGTCGAGGGTATTGCCAACTACATGGGTGGGAGAATTAGCCCACTGCGATAGCCCAAGGGAGGAAGTAATTGAAAGTAGTTTAGAGGCTGCTGAGGTCAAGGGTGGGTTAATGGGAATATTAATTAGGGAATTGAATTTGGGATGAAATATTAGAGGAGAGGAAGTATGGTAGCCAGGCAGCAAAGTGGTCAAGGAAGAGGAGAGAGGGACCAGGGGGTGGATATATAACAGCAATGTTAGCAGAGATGGGTTTGAAAAGGTGAATTGAATGGATTTCAAATGATGAGAAAGAGAGGAAAGGGGGAGAGGGTAGAGGTTTAAAGGAGCAGGGGGGTGAGAGTAGAAACCCTATACCACCACCTTTACATTCAGAGTGTCTTGGGTTGTGGGTAAGTTGAAGACCACCAAAGGATCAAGATGCAGGGGTAACAGTGTCAGAGGGTGAGAGACATGTTTCTGTTAAGGTAAATCTAGGGAACGAGAGATGAAGAGGTCGTGGACAGCAGTGGATTTTGTAATATTGCAAACAGAGTGTGAATTACAGAGGGCAGTATTGAAGGAGGACTTAGAGGAAGAGTAACATGAGATGGGTATGAGATTGGTGTGGTTCCTTGAGTTAGTACGTTAGTAATGAAACCTGGATCTGTATCTAACTCATTTCAATTCAGTGATTGGTTATATTTTGATAATGGTTTGAAATTTCTTTGCCTTATAATTCATTTTGTACCCAGATCTGAAACCACCCAGTGTGAGAAAAATGCAAAAACAGTGCAAGTCATGGATGGGGAAGAGATATGTATACTAATGTAACAATAAAACAATAATGTGTATAAAAACACTAAAAAGTTAGCAATCACGTATGATAAATTGAGCCAGTAAAGACATTTAGCAATCCGTGCTTTTTGAATAGTAAAGAAATGTTACAGCTATTTCCGATCCTATTACAGAGACTAAACCTATGATCTACACGACCATTATTCTTCCTATTCTAGGAGTCTCTAAGGAGACAAGTCTGATAGATGGAAGTTACATACTGAACTTATGTATAAACATACCAGTGCACTAAAACATCCACTTCATGGGAAGAAAGAAACTTTGCTTTATTTTGGTTGAACTTTCTCCTGACGATTTTCCTCATGTTATCTCGGTTCCCAAGCATTTATTTTTAACTCTGTTATTTTTGTTTGAATTTTTACTTTTTGATAGAAATAGTTTGTAGAAATCAATTTTAATGTGTTTTCACACTATGGCGTCTTACAAAAGAACTCAAGTAAACATAAACAGGTTAAACAAATCAGACGGCAAGGATTGCATCACTGGAAGATTTTATTTGCTTTAAATAATTTCAAATAAGAATTGTATTACATTAGCTTAAAGAAGCTCTTGCAGCTAATTAAATCATATTATCCAACTAACTCCTAGAACTGATTGAATGCTGTGTTACAGTTTATTTAAAAAATATTTAAATTTTTTTAAGATGTTTCTAAATATAGTTGCTGTGAAACCCATAAAAAATGCATAGTCGCCTTTCCGGGATATGCGTGATAAACCCAACCCCCCGATAGATACACGGACACCTTTATTTTTGAAAATTATCACAGCTGTATTAATAAATAAATCAAGTTAAAATATTTTAGGGTCATTGTCACATATTAACATAACATATCCCCCCCAACTCCTTTAACAATACTACGCCAGACAATGACCCACAACACAATAAGTAAAACCACATTATAACATATAATTAACATATAACATAACCACAGAGGGCATGACATAACCATTGTCACAAAGGGCATGACATAAACAATGCCACCGAGGGCATGACATAACCATTGCCACCGAGGGCATGGTTTCTAGCTTTCTTCCATGTAGGGGCATACCGAGATACACCCTACACACACCAGATTCAGAGCTACCGACGAGCTCGAACCTACCAATACTCTTCTACACCAAACTGTCCATGTAGGGGCATACCGAGATACACCCTACACACACCAGAAAAAAATTAACTGGTCGTCCATTGTCCAATACGTTTGTTTCAGGATTTGTCCGTACAGAGTTACGAAATTTGGAAGAACTGCCGATTGCCCAATATTTAGATGAATCGCAATTCATTCAAAACCAAATGGAAAGTCTAAATCCTTGATCTACATCCATCCACTCTGTTAGCCATACAGCAAGCCGCTCTCTTTTAAAGTCTATTATTGCAAATATTTCAGATGCAAATATCTTCAGTTTTAAAATAATTCCAGTAATTATACGATTAATTCTACCAGCGTTATTTGCTTTTTAACAAGATAGAAAGAACACAACAGTAAAAAAAAAAAAAAAGAATTGAAAAAAAAAGAATTGAAAAAAAAAAATGTGGTCTATTTATAATTCAGTCTCTTTGTATCACAATCACCCAGTATCACCCAGTGTAACATTGAGCAGGGCACACTGTAACATTGTCACACTGACAGCCCCGAGCCAACACTTGCATAACGGAACCCGCTGACAGACGCACACATTGCTTGATTCATGAATAATTTATTATTTTTTTCAATTAATTTATAGTGGAATATGCAAAAATAAACCTTTGTTCAAATAATCACTGTACTTTTTGTGTAAGATAAAGTAGTGTTAGAACATTAATTCAGTATGAAAATGAAAATACACTTTGCATAGGGGCTTGTATTTTTACTAAGAGTGGAATATTTTACCCACAAACATCTTGATATAATATACCGTTAACCATTTGAATGCTGGTGATAAAAACATTGTCAAGTAATGCACTACTCATATATTGTCTTACTGCAAGTTGTACTACAGAGGTGGTCTCCCACTGTCAGGGACCCCCATACACTTGTCGGTCATCCTTTTGGTTACGCCATCTATTGAGGAGAGTTCACAAAGCAGCCTTGAGCTCATGTCTGGCCATGTGAAGATCACCCAGGTGTCCTTTAACCCCTTAAGGACACATGACATTTGTGACATGTCATGATTCCCTTTTATTCCAGATGTTTGGTCCTTAAGGGGTTAAAGAGACACACCACAAATCAAACACACTTTTAGCATGCTGAAGCCCTCCATATCTCACTTTATTAATGTTCTGAGTTCGTGGTAACATGACAAAGGCTTCAGCAGTAACAGAAACATTGCTTGTTTTTCTGCTTGGGGTCTCAGTTAATTAGATTATTGTCATTTACTACTGAGCTATATTGCTCAATTTCTTTATGCGTTTGCAATGATTTATGTCCGCAGGTAACTGAATGCTCCCCAAATTAAGAGCGATGGTGCTAGTGATGGAAGGACAAAGATACCATGTTGTACTCACTTACCTCTTGTAGACTGGGAGGACAACTCAACTCAAGCACTCTCTTGAGGTGAATCCTTAGCATCAGATGTCCCTGCTCTCAGAACCCAAACTAGTAGCAGGTAGATGGACCTATTCAATGGTTCCTTAACAAGGCACTCAGGCATTATAACCACTTCTATCCATCCGTTCAGTGTCAAAACAATTTTCAAACACTAAATAAGGGTCCCTAGATGTCTGCAGACCGCTCTATGTGCTCGTGCTAATCCATACTAGGGTAAGAGTTCAGATGACCAAGTATAATCTCCAATTTAGCCATACCATCAGTGGGGGCCAATGTGCAGACACTCAGGACCTTCAGAAATATGTCACCAGGTATCTCCAGGCACAATAACCACTTCCACTAAGATAAAGTGGTTATGGTGTTTAGAGTGTCCCTTTAACCATAGACAATGTGTGAGGGTCTCATGTATAATGATTAGGGATCCAGGGAACTCGACAGATGGGTTATAGAGACTGGCAAGCACTAAACATTTACTGCAGAGAGCTTGCAATCTTCACATTCGATGCCGAGGCAGAAAACATAAGGAAGTAATCAAGTAAGCTGACGTAGGAGGAAAAAAAATCTATCTTTCTTTTTAATTTTGTAGATTTACCGTACTGCACCGTACAAACTAATCCCCGGATTATCTGCCTTTCACATGCTAGTAAATATAATGCCTGGAGAGTCCCTTTAAGATAAAATTCAATCACATAGGAAAAGTCAATATCTGTCACGCCACCAAGTGTGTCAATAAGCATTAATAAACCGTTTTGTGGTCACAAACACTCTAGTGATCGAAGATAACATTCTGCCTTATACAAATGGTCACTTCTCTTTCCAAACACATTGAGATTACTCAATCACTAAGCACACGAAACCCACCAGAGCTGTAAACACAGCCTTCAACCTTTTCATTTCGTAGAAAGGTATTAATGGAGAGATTTACCTAGGCCAGCAATGGCTAACTAGACTGGCTGTGCGTAATGAGAATTGTGGTTTGCAGGTCCCTGCTCTTCCAGAATTAGCTATCACCTCTAATATGGACCTGAATACATTTCAGGACTTACTGACTAAACAGCTGAATTAACATTAAAAGGTGGGTTTCAAACTATATATGCAGATGTCAAAATATAATGACTCATAACGTACACCAGTCATACCTTATTCCCTAAACATGAATCGGAGTGGATTCAAAATCAAATGGCAAAAAAGCCAAGCTGTGACTATAGATGAAGGAAGTGAATGAGTGAGATGGAGAACGGATCCAAATCAGGTCAATACATGACAACTCAACGTTTAGTAAATAAACCACTTATATAACTTTACATAGCTACATAGTTACATAGCTGAAAAGAGACTTGCGTCCATCAAGTTCAGCCTTCCTCACATATGTTTTTGCTGTTGATCCAAAAGAAGGCAAAAAACCCAGTCTGAAGCGCTTCCAATTTTGCAACAAACTAGGAAAAAATTCCTTCTTGACCCCAAAATAGCAGTCAGATTTCTCCTTGGATCAAGCAGCTATTACCCCACTAATTAGAAATTATATCCCTGTATGTTATGTTTTTGCAAGTATTTATCCAATTGCAGTTTAAACATCTGTATAGACTGTGACAAAACCACCTCTTCAGGCAAAGAATTCCATATCCTTATTGCTCTTACTGTAAAAAAAACTTTTCTTTGCCTTAGATGAAATCTCCTTTCTTCAAGCCTAAATGTGTGACCTTGTGTCCTATGTATAGCCCTGTTTATGAATAGATTTCCAGATAATGGTTTGTACTGGCCCTGAATATATTTGTATAATGTTATCATATCCCCTCTCAGGTGCAGTTTTTCCAAATTAAAGAGATTTACATTTTTTAACCTTTCTTCATAATTAAAATGCTCCATTCCTTTTATCAATTTTGTAGCTTGTGTCTGCACTTTTTCTAGTGCCATGATATCTTTCTTTAGAACAGGTGCCCAAAATTGCACAGCATATTCAAGGTGTGGTCTTACCAGCGATTTATAAAGAGGCAAAATGATATTTTCATCTCGAGAATTTATGCCCCTTTTTATACATGACAAAACCTTACTGGCCTTAGCAACTGCAGATTGACATTGCATATTGCTGCCTAATTTGTTGTCTATAACAATTCCCAAATCCTTCTCGTGTGTGGTTATCCCTAGTTCCCTACCAATTAAGGTGTACATTTCTTGCGCATTCTTAACCCCGAAGTGCTTAACTTTGTATTTCTCTACGTTAAATTTCATCTGCCATTTTAGTGCCCAGTTCCCTAATCGATCCAAATCCCTCTGCAGCAAGGCAATATCGTGGTCACATTTTATTACTTTACAAAGTTTTGTGTCATCTGCAAACACTGATACATGGCTTTCAATGCCCATTTCAAGATCATTTAAAAACATGTTAAATAGAAGGGGTCCCAAAACAGAACCCTGAGGGACACCACTTGCCACCTCTGTCCAGGTTGAAAATTTACCATTAATGACAACTCGTTGTACTCTATCCTTAAGCCAATGTTCTACCCAAGAAAAAGAATATTCATCTAGACCAATTTCTTTTAGTTTCAACCGTATCAAATGCCTTGGCAAAATCCAAGTAGATCACATCCACTGCAACACCCTGATCTATACTTCTACTTACTTCTTCGTAGAATGCAATTAGGTTAGTTTGACATGACCTATGTTTCATAAAACCATGCTGATTATTGCTAATAACACAGTTCTTCACAATGAATTCCTGAATATATCCCTTAATAGCCGTTCAAATAATTTCCCGGTCACAGAAGTTAAGCTCACAGGTCTATAATTTCCAGGCAAGGATTTTGAACCCTTTTTAAATATAGGAACAACATCTGCCTTCCTCCAATCCTCCGGTACAATACCTGAAACAAAAGAATCTTGAAAAATTAAATACAGAGGTTCACTTATTTCCCCACTTAGCTCCTTAAGTACTCGTGGGTGGATACCGTCAGGCCCCGGAGCTTTATTTACATTAATTTTCTTTAATAGCTGTAGCACCTTGTCTCGAGTTATCCAATCACAAGTTATCTGCAAGTTTGTTGCAGCAATCATTTGCTTATCTCTTGCCATAGGACCCTCATTAATATATACTGAAGAAAAATAGTTATTTAACATTTCTGCCTTTTCCTGGTCTTCATTTACTAACAGACCCCTCTCTGTTTTCAGTGTACCTACACTTTCATTTTTGTTTTTTTAGAATTGATGTACTTGAAAAAATTTTGGGGTTGGTTTTGCATTCTTTGGCTATCAATTTCTCATTTTCTAGTTTAGCCACTTTAATTGCCTTTTTGCAAGTATTATTGGCTTCCTTATATCTTATATTTCTTATTTTTAATCTCTTGTTTTACTTCTCTACTAAGCCACATTGGTTTTAATTTGTTTCTTTTATATTTATTACCCAATGGTACATACTATGAAATGTACCTTTCTAATATTTGTTTGAATAGTTTCCATTTTTCCTCAGTGTTTTTCTCACTAAGGAGTTTATGCCAGTCGATATGTTGTAGAGTTGCCCTAATCTTATTAAAATTGGCTTTTTTTAAATTATACGTTTTAATATACCCCACCTGCTTTTACCTTTTTGAGTTTATTTCAACATTTATCATATTGTGATCACTATTTCCCAAATGCTCCCCTACTTGAATGTTGGTTAAAAGATCAACATTGTTTGTTATAACGAGATCCAGACAAGCATCCTTTCTAGTTGGTGCTTGTACCAGTTGTGACATAAAGGTGTCATTTAACACATTCAAAAATATGATTCCCCTTGCTGAAGTACTAGTCCCTCTATCCCAGTTCACGTCTGGGTAATTAAAATCTCCAATAATTAACATATTACCCCGATTTGCAGCTTTCCCAATTTGCTCTAACAGCAGTTCTTCCTCATTAATATTTACATTTGGTGGTTTATAACATATCCCAACCAATAATTGATTTCCCTCTGTTTGCCCCAAGCAAATATCAACCCATAAAGCTTCCACGTTTTCCTCGTCACACTCCACATGCCTAAGATTTGACTTTAACTCATGGCTGACATACAAACATACCCCACGACCCTTCTTGTTTTTCCTATCCTTCCTAAATAACGTGTCATGTGTCTCATCCCACCGTGTTTCTGTTATACCTATTATATCATATTGTTTAGTGTATGCTATTGCCTCTAGTTCCCCCATTTTGTTATATAGAATCCTTGCATTAGTAAGCATACATTTAATATTACCATGAGTCATTTGTACTTTTTGTGAATTATCAATATTACATACCTCCTTTGTTCTGAGCTTTCCCCTCCCCGCACCGCCACCCCCTTTGTTCTGAGCTAAAGCCCATCTCATTTCTATCCTATCTCCATTTTCTAGATTGCTTTGACACTCGCCCCCTACTATAAGTTTAAAATCTCCTCCAACCTTCTAGCCATCCTATCCTCCAGCACTGCAGACCCTCTCCCATTTAGGTGCAATCCATCACGACTATACAGGTTGTACCCAAGCGCAAAATCGGCCCAGTGCTCTAAAAACCCAAAACCCTCTTTCCTGCACCAAGACTTCAGCCACGCATTGACCTCTCTAATCTCCCGCTGCCTTTCTGCTGTAGCGCGCGGCACAGGTAATATTTCTGAAAATATTACCTTGGAGGTCCTTATCTTTAGCTTACTTCCTAGTTCCCTGAAATCATTCTTTAGGACCTTCCATTTTCCTCTGACTTTGTCATTGGTACCAATATGGACCATGACAGCTAGGTCATCTCCAGCCCCTCCCAATAATCCCTCCACTCCGTCGGCAACATGCCGGACCCGAGCACCCGGGAGACAGCAAACTGTCCGGTTGAGTCAATCAGAGTGGCAGATTACCCTATCTGCTCTCTTAATAATAGAGTCCCCTACCACCACAACCTGTCTAGACTTCCTTACCCTCTCAACCCCACCCATACTAGAGGGGCTGTTCCCACGGCTACTAGAAGGAACAGCTTCCTGCAGTACAGCTACTCCTGAGCTGACGCTCCCAACGTCTTCACTCAAACGGGCCAATCTGTTAGGCTGCACTAGATCAGGACTAGCTAAACCTTTCCTCTTCCCTCCCCCCCTGCTTCCTCGCCCCACTGTTACCCAGCTACGTGCCTGCAAGAGAGAAAGAAAAAAAAAAAAAGAGGGAAAAACTTTTAAAATAAAACTAGCAAGGAGAAAAAAAAATAAAAAGGTCAAAGTTTAAATAAACCCAGCAAGAAATAAAAATATATATATAAGAAAAGGGGAAAAAGTTATAAAAAATTAAAATAAATCAAAACAGCAAGGAGAAAATAAATGTAAAAAGGGTCAAAGTTTTAAAAATAAAAACATAAAATTAAACCTGCTTTTTTTTCCCACTTGGTATTAACCAATACCAACCACAGACCACCAGCTCTCCAACAAACTCCTGTTGTTTTAACTCCTACTTTAAATAGCCTACTTTCAAGCAAACTCCAGGATGAAGTTTACCATTTCCATAACAATAAATAAACATATAGATTAAGCACACTGTAACGGATCGACGGGCACCCCGTCGTTAAAGGATGCTCCTAGGGCTTCCTGAGGGCTCCAAGCACTCCAGCAGACACCATAACCACCGTAGACTCCTCCAGAGAGAAAGCTCTTACAAGAGCTCAGTGATTATAGCAAGGGAATATGCAGAGCATAGCAATCCCTTGTAGCAGATTCCCCCAATAAGAGAGACACGACTCAGATTGAGGGTGAAGTAGAACTGAAGCTTTTAATCAAACACTCTGCTTTTATGCACATTTTACACACATAGCACAGGGTTTTGCAGAACAACCAATCAATGCGTACAATACACTCAGACACTCCCACACAAAATCCTCCCCTCTGCCTGTGATATAATTAATGGTCTACAGGGAGTGCAGAATTATTAGGCAAATGAGTATTTTGACCACATCATCCTCTTTATGCATGTTGTCTTACTCCAAGCTGTATAGGCTCGAAAGCCTACTACCAATTAAGCATATTAGGTGATGTGCATCTCTGTAATGAGAAGGGGTGTGGTCTAATGACATCAACACCCTATATCAGGTGTGCATAATTATTAGGCAACTTCCTTTCCTTTGGCAAAATGGGTCAAAAGAAGGACTTGACAGGCTCAGAAAAGTCAAAAATAGTGAGATATCTTGCAGAGGGATGCAGCACTCTTAAAATTGCAAAGCTTCTGAAGCGTGATCATCGAACAATCAAGCGTTTCATTCAAAATAGTCAACAGGGTCGCAAGAAGCGTGTGGAAAAACCAAGGCGCAAAATAACTGCCCATGAACTGAGAAAAGTCAAGCGTGCAGCTGCCACGATGCCACTTGCCACCAGTTTGGCCATATTTCAGAGCTGCAACATCACTGGAGTGCCCAAAAGCACAAGGTGTGCAATACTCAGAGACATGGCCAAGGTAAGAAAGGCTGAAAGACGACCACCACTGAACAAGACACACAAGCTGAAACGTCAAGACTGGGCCAAGAAATATCTCAAGACTGATTTTTCTAAGGTTTTATGGACTGATGAAATGAGAGTGAGTCTTGATGGGCCAGATGGATGGGCCCGTGGCTGGATTGGTAAAGGGCAGAGAGCTCCAGTCCGACTCAGACGCCAGCAAGGTGGAGGTGGAGTACTGGTTTGGGCTGGTATCATCAAAGATGAGCTTGTGGGGCCTTTTCGGGTTGAGGATGGAGTCAAGCTCAACTCCCAGTCCTACTGCCAGTTCCTGGAAGACACCTTCTTCAAGCAGTGGTACAGGAAGAAGTCTGCATCCTTCAAGAAAAACATGATTTTCATGCAGGACAATGCTCCATCACACGCGTCCAAGTACTCCACAGCGTGGCTGGCAAGAAAGGGTATAAAAGAAGAAAATCTAATGACATGGCCTCCTTGTTCACCTGATCTGAACCCCATTGAGAACCTGTGGTCCATCATCAAATGTGAGATTTACAAGGAGGGAAAACAGTACACCTCTCTGAACAGTGTCTGGGAGGCTGTGGTTGCTGCTGCACGCAATGTTGATGGTGAACAGATCAAAACACTGACAGAATCCATGGATGGCAGGCTTTTGAGTGTCCTTGCAAAGAAAGGTGGCTATATTGGTCACTGATTTGTTTTTGTTTTGTTTTTGAATGTCAGAAATGTATATTTGTGAATGTTGAGATGTTATATTGGTTTCACTGGTAATAATAAATAATTGAAATGGGTATATATTTGTTTTTTGTTAAGTTGCCTAATAATTATGCACAGTAATAGTCACCTGCACACACAGATATCCCCCTAACATAGCTATAACTAAAAACAAACTAAAAACTACTTCCAAAAATATTCAGCTTTGATATTAATGAGTTTTTTGGGTTCATTGAGAACATGGTTGTTGTTCAATAATAAAATTAATCCTGAAAAATACAACTTGCCTAATAATTCTGCACTCCCTGTAATGTAATTACCACAGGCAGGAAAATACACAGTTTTACACAATATTCATAACTCTAAAAGTATACATCACATTCACATAGAACATTACATTACATTTTCAGAATCAGCATACTCCAAATACAAACATACGTCAAAATCATACAAATTGGTCCAATGGGTCAAAAGATAGTTGGAAGTCCTTTTGTGACCATCTGCAAGCATGGCTTGGGTGTGGTAAGCCAATTACCTCCAGCATACAGAAAATGGCTCTATTCACAACAACAGTAAAAACACAGAAAAATACATAATTCCTATTATACTTAACAGAACCCCCACATTCAACCTATCCCCAGATAGCTTGGATCTGAGCGCTCACTATATCCGAACAGCGCTAATATTCAACAACCACAGTCAAATCCCCATGTGGTTAAAACACAGCAAGAGCTGATGAGACCGAGGAGGGGCAAAACAGCAAGTTCCAACTGGTCTGGCAGTGTGCCTGGGACAATGCCCTTCTGGAAAAATAGACAGGAAACGGGGGAGGGGAAGAGACACGTCTTCCCATGGATTCAAATGGGCAGAAACAGTCTTTTAGAAGCCATTAAGCCCCAAATAGTCTTTTTAAAATGGCAATACACCCCAGGGCTATAGTCATGAGGGAGGAAGCTGGCAATCAGGCTCCTCCAACAGCCAGAGGCAAAGGGCAGTTGGTCATATAAAAATCCAGTGACAAAAGGCATTTTGTCACACACACACAAAGACAAAAATAAATAGGATTTACATTTTACAAATCTATCTCAGGAGAAAAATATGGGGATTCAGTTCCACCATATGGCCACATTGTGTTAAGCCCACCACTACGCCACAGTACTTCAATAATGGTGGGTCTTACGCTAATTTAAACATGGGACATGCTAACTCACTCCTTAAACTTATTCCAGAGACTCTCCTCAAGTTCTGCTTTCCTGTGGTCACCTCTAAAGGGAAGGTCAAAGGGGTACCTATAATGGATGGGCAGGGTGCTTAACTCAGAAGGAATCTGGTCTGGATTCCAAATTTATGCAGAAAAAAATGGAATTGGGGGCACACCTAGAACATACATTTCTCAATAGTGGTGCTTTGACTTTTCTGAGCTTCACTGCCACGCCATGAGTGCTCGAACATGTACCTGCTAACTATGCATTGAGGATTGGATTGGGGACTGAATGTGCAGCCTCTACGTCCAGTCCATACCTTCACAGCGAGAAATCTGGCAAAGAGATTTTCATATGTAAAATGATGGTATAGAAGATGTTACCATCCTCCATTTTTGTTACAGTTTTGAAATGTAAGATATTGTGTTGGATTTTTTTCTACTGTTACTCAGAGGGCGTCTGTGCTTTATGTGAGTAATCTGCCTATTTTGCATTCAAAATACCAGAAAAGTGTGAACATGACTATTTCGTAATTTGATACTGTGCCTCTGGATTCTCCTAGTGAGTCGCAGCGGTTTCTCAGAAGTGACTGTGGTTGTTTCATACGTAGTGGCCGGGAATTATTGGCTGCCGCTACTGAAAGCCAGTTGCTAAGTAGCGACTTCCATTATAATCTATGAGAGCATCTAATCACTACTTAGTCACCAATTTTCAACAGGATTCCAACGTTACCTGGGGCTGCTATCCTTAACACTAGTCTCTGGCCTGCTGTAAAAAGGTTAACGACTTTTAAATCCTTATAGACAGAGGCAGCTCTCTACTTGGTCGATTTAGGCAACCACCTAAGGCATCGCACGGTCTGGGGCCTTACGGCCACCTAAATCGCCATAGGACAGACTGACATGTTGTGTCTTCGGTCTATGACCGAGGGCCCGACACAGGAAGGGGCCCAGCGGCTTGACCTTTATGCTGCCGGGTGCAAGGCCCTCCAGTCATCCTGGCCTGACTGAGAGCCAGCCTCCAGTCTGCAACTCTGCCAAGTGCAGAGCTGCAGACTGAGGGGTCTAGTAATCTCAGCCAATCAGAGCAGTGCTGCGGGCTACCACGGCAACGCTCTGACTGGAGATCGCGAAACTTACCACGTGGTCTGCAGCTCTGCACCAAGTGGAGCTGTAGAGTGGATAAGGAGCCCACTGGACCACCAGGGATACAGCCTGCCCACCAGACCACCAGGGAAAGCTGCCCACCGGACCACCAGGGAAAGCTGCCCACCGGACCACCAGGGAAAGCTGCCCACCAGACCACCAGGGAATAAATTTATTAAAAAGGTATTAATGACCCCCTGCCCTGTCAGAGTCTCAGCTCCTCTACCCCTCCTACCCTGTCACAGCTCCTTGGCTCCCCTACCCCTGCCTTAACTCCCCTACCCCTGCCCTGTCACAGCCCCCCCCCATCACCCCTACCCTGTCACAGCCCCCCTACCACCTCCTGCCCTGTTACAGCTTCTTTTCACCCCTTACCCTATCACAATCCCCCTACCATCCCCTGCCCTGTCAAATTCCCCCTACCCTGTCACATTCCCCCCACCAACCCTTACCCAGACACTGCCCCCCTACTATTCCCCTGTCCTGTCACAACCCCACTACCACCTCCTGCCCTGTCACAGGCCCCACCACCCTGCACTGCCCCCCCACCACCCCCCTACCTCTGTCACTGTCACTTCACCATCCCCTGCCCATGTCACAGCTCCCCACCACTTCCTACCCTAATGCAGCCCCCCACCACCTCCTACCCTGTCACAGTCCCCCTACCACCTCCTACCTGTCACAGTCCCCCACCACCTCCTGCCATCACAGTCCCCCATCACCTCCTACCCTGTCACAGTCCCCCCACCACCTCATACCCCGGCCACAGTCCCCCTATCACCTCCCTACCCTGTCATAGCCCCCCACCACCACCTTCTGCCTGGTCACTGCTCCCACCACTTCCTACCTGTCTGGCCCCCACCACTTCCCACCCTGTCTGGCTCTACCACCTCCTGCCTGTCACAGTCCCCCCACTACCTCCAACCCCACAGTCCCCCTATCACCTCCTACCTGTCATAGCCCCCCGTACCACCCTCTGCCTGGTCACTGCTCCCCCACCACCTCCTACCCCGTCACAGTCCCACCTATCACCTCCTACCCTGTCCCGTCCCCCCCACCATCCCCTACCCTGTCACAGTCCCCCCTACCATCCTCTGCCTGGTCACTGCTCCCTTGCCCTGTCACAGCCCCCACTCCCCCACCTCCTACCCTGCCACAGACCCCCACCACCTTCATAGCCTCTTACCTGTCGCTATGCATGGTGACATCCAGATTCACCCAAAACCCCATAGAAAAGTATCACACAATACTTTCCTTTGGGGGAAGGTCCGAATACAAGTGCGGTGAGGGAGGGGGGGAGGAGTGGAGGCGGAGCCTGAACCAGCACCAAGAGACATTGGCCCTAGAATCAGATAAGTGACAGAAGGGATTTTTAACCCCTTCTGCACCATGGGGGTGGGGTGGGGACAAGGGAGGTGGGCACTATAGTTCCCTTTGAGTTATTAATAAGCGACTTGGAGCCACATTGCAGCTTTGATTTACCTATGCAGTGGTTTTATTCATGTACATTAGTAAATAAATAAAATGACTTCTGAACTTTAGTAGGAGAGGGTGCAAATTAGGAGCAAGCACACAAATTTGAAAGGGAGTGCATGTTTTTTTATTTACTTATTGTTTGCATAGGTTTATATCTATAATGCAAAACAGAAATCCACCGACAGACAGGCAGAGGGACCAAGACAGGCAAGGCAACAAACAGAGAGACAGATTAGTGCAAAGCATACAGACACAGACAGACAGACAGAGACAGACAGACACAGACAGAGACAGACAGACAGACAGACAGAGACAGACAGACAGACAGACAGAGACAGACAGACAGACAGAGTAAATTTAATATGTTCACATAGATATTTGTTTCCTGAAAAAACAACGTGGTTCTTTAGAGAACCGAGAACCATTTGTTCTGAAAGACAGGCTGACTGCAGAAAGTAGAACTTATCAGTGTAATCCTTCTGTGCATCAATACGGCCAGATTGGAGCAGGCAGTGGAAAGAATTCCTGTCTATTTTCAGTAACAGATAAAAGCATTGAGATTACACGTTGTAAGTCTCAGACTGAAACTGATGGAAAAATCCATTCAGCAGTGTCACTGACCCCCAGCCTTTCCTTCTAATGAAATTCGGAACTCAGGCCTCCCTCCATCCATGGCTCCCTCCCTCGGGTCTAACCTCCTTTTCTCCCAGAACCACACATATCTGGCTGTTATAATAACATCTGCAAAATGTAACGAGCCTTTCAGAAATGTTTATACAAAGCAGGAAGACTGTTTTCTTGGTAGATCTTAAAAAGTCGAGAGTTTTGGAAAATATTAACAGTTGTCGAATTTCACCTTCAGTAAAAAAAAATAAAAAAAATCATATTTAACCTTAAGTGATTCACATCCAAGAAGAAAGTTAGAATAGACATTTTCAGTTATTTACTAAATTTGGGATTGTGTAGAATTGACAGTGAAAAGTAGATTTTTTGCCAAAATAGGCCTCAACCACAATATATTCGACAATAATTATTTGCAAATTAACAGCTGCTGATAAGTCTCTAAAAACATTGATGCAATTACATCCATACTTTGTAAAAACGCTTTTCTTATTATCAGCATAAAAGGGCCTTTTACTTCACAGCAAGTCAGGCTTAAGACATCAGAATTACTCTAGATAAAGATTATTCGATACATTTAAACAGACATCTTTCCTTTAGTAATATCAACAACCAAATGGACTTGATAACTCGCTTTCATACTAATTCTAAATACCCCAAAGCCAGCAAACGTTTATGAGAGCAAACACGCACTACGTACACAAACATGGATACAAACATTGTCTGTTTGATTCATAAAAATGAAGCTAGTCTCAATATTATTACTGAGAGACAACGGTTGGATTTGATCATGTTGAAAACAAACACAAAACTATCAGAAACCGTTATCAAACAAAAACAAACACCATAGTTAACCGGCAGAAAATCTACAAATTAAAAAAAAAACAAGCAATTTTTAAGTTCAACTAATTCGCAAAAAATGTGCAGTTTCTCCACAATCACCTGTTCAGTAAATAAACTCCCATCCGACACGTTCCTGATGTTTGAAAATGAGGTCACAATTTAAAGATTTACAATACGAAAGCATTATGTCTGTTTTATCACCCCAAAAATCTGTTTATTATTGGCCAGTCTCACAATGAGGATGGTCTGTTGTTTTTTTGGGAAGGATTGCAATAAAAATCCAATAAATGTGACCTGTGATTAGAGACGCTAAAAGCATTAGGTAAATTTAGATGCGCATCATATAACAAAGGCTGATTTGTTGGCTGCAGTCCCAAATAAAATAATTCATCCTTGGATAATGAGAAAACAAAGTCTCATTTCTAGGAAACTATAAAAAAAAGAAAATCCAGGGTAAAATCAGATTTATTGCAAAAATGCAGTTTTAGTCACCATTACGTCAGCACAGACTGATGTTAGGTCAGCAGTAGGTCTAACTATATATTCTCTTAGACAGAGCTATATGTAGTGTTGCTGTAGTGGGGGGAAAAAACGGATTAAAAAAGTAAAAATAGCTGAATAAAATTCCAATAGATTTTGTGCATAGATTATATATTTTTTTTTATATATTTCTGGCTACGTTCTTACCTTATGTGCATCAATCTAGGTATTAAAATTTTATTTGAATACATTTTACTTTAGTGAAACGATATTTTTTCACAGTTTCAACAATTAGATTTTAATGTCCAGCATTGTATTTAATACTGTGAATCCTTTGTAAGTACTGCACAATGAAATAAAAATGGCCATAAACACACAGTGTCAGCTTTACAGGTGAGAAAATGCCTAACGCAGCAAACTGTGAAAAAAGAAATCAATAAACTAAGAATAGAAAAAGGTTAAAAAGAATCTTTCTTAAAGAAAGCAGAGATCAAGGACACAGAAGGTCAGTAAGAATCTGATTGACAAATTGCTAAAGAGAATATGCACATGAAATGGAACCCTGTGTGGTTTATATTTAAATAGTTAAAGGATGGACACCAAAGTGGTTATGGTGTCAGAAGTGCAATGGCACCCCCATTGTAAGTAGTCAAACCGTTTAAGAAATTAGTCAGGCTGTTTTTACAAAGGAAGAGAAGTCTTTTGAGTCCTGCAAGCACTTCCAATAATAAAATACCATTTAATTTGTTGTTAGATTAAGAAGACAGAAGATTGTAACAAAAACATTTTTTTACAAAAAAAATATTTTAAAAGACAAGATTTTAGTGTTAAATATCATTACTGTCAAATAGCATCCATTGTAGTCACAATACAAAGCAAATGGTTTCTTAGTAGTGATGTCCCGAACGAAGAATGTGTCTGCTGACTGTGAGGTACAGGGTCAAAGTTTACTCAACGATGAGTCCGCGGCGAACCGTTCGGCGAACCGTTCGGGACGAACCGTTCGCGAACCGTTCGGGACATCACTATTTCTTAGTATAAAATAAAAAAAAAATACTAAATTTTTAAATATAAAACAACCACCATTTATTTTGTTTACTATTAGTGACTCATTGCCATTTTGTGTCATTATTACACAATGTTTTTTTCCCTCACAATGGAACCTCAATGTATCATCAGGCTGTTGAGACCATCTACCTGCAAACAACAGGAAGATTAAACAACTTCCTTCTGGCCACCTGCAGCCATTTCCCTCTCCTTCCTTCCCTGCTGAGGTCATTGGAGATCCCAGACTAATATTAGATGTTCGGTCATTGTATGCTGTGAATCAGAGATAGAAGATTCCTTTTGTAGTCTTACTCAATGTCTTATATGGCAATAATGGTACAAGTTTCATTATAAGGTAGAAAATATGTCTAGAAATTTTGAAGGAACACTTTCAAAATAAAAACATGGATTCCTAACACTAGCAGTGGCCTCGGGCAGCAGTATAAACATTGGCATTTCTCGGGAAATGCAGCGTTTACACTGCCAAAGATGCAGGAACAAGCTACCTGTCCCAAGACCACTACACTAAGTTACAGTTGTTCTGGTGCCTATAATGTCCCTGTCACAGTTTTAGATTTTATACTTTGTTGCGGTATTCTAAGATCCTCATTAAATTGTAAACCCCACACAGTTTATATGCTTTTAGTGTAAGATAGTAAAACTGGCACTTTTACGGTTTTTATTTTTTCATTTTCCTTCAAACTAAAAATATGTCTTGGAATAATAAAACGTTATGACTTTTAAATGGAGATTAAACATGCAGTTTGCCTCTGCCTAGATTAATCTATCAATCACTGCGCTCAGACTGCTTTCAATGTACAATTGTTTCCTTGTACAAACAAGACAGACAGAGAGGACGGATGCAAGAAGACGATGGGTGACTGCCATACGATCACTGTTTATAATTTCTTTAAAAAATATTTAAATTTCACCTATCATACATTACATTAGTCTACTTTAACTCACAAGTTTCAACATTTCAGCTATAGATTGTGATAGACATATAACTGGGAAATGTATGGGTGAAAATCTGTTTTTGAACAGCAGGAATATTGTATAATAATAAGTAATAACATTTTTTTTCCAGTTGCCTCCAACGGTGAGATAGCTTATAAGTGCCATGAAATTTAATTTTCTTTGCTAGTCATAGTGGATAGTACATCGGCTTAAAGGGACACTCAGGTCACATAATGATTTTGTCTAAATTAAGTTGTTATGGTTCCAGGAGTACCCTGTGCCCCTCCATCTTACAGGGTTATAGTGTTTTCAAACAGCTTAACCTCAAAGGTTGCCTCCAGTGACAATCCTCATGTTCCCCAAACAGCATCCGCCTTCTAATCTAATCTAATTGAAGTGGTGTGTGCGCAGTGTCCCTTTGCACCTAGTGCTGCAATGTTAATCATTGCCTTTCCAGACAGACAGCCACTAGAGGGCTTCCAGCATCAAAACGGACCTTTGGTCCGGTATCTGACGCTGGACGTCCTCACGCTCTGCAGAGCAAATGCCGTATGTGCATTGGACCTCCCCATAGGAAATCAATGCTTTCCTATGGGGAGGTCCAATGCACACACGGCATTTGCCGTATATGCTCATTAGCGCCCGCTCATCATGGGCCATCAGAGGGGGCGGAGCCAGGAACCAGTGCCAAGAGAAATCGGCGCTGGGATCCAGGTAAGTGAATAAAGGGTTTTATACCCTTTATTCACCCTGACGGGGGGGGCGCGAGGGAGGGGGAAGGCACAGGGAGCTATAGTGTCATGAATACAGCTTTGTATTCCTGGTACTATAGTATCCCGTTAATGAATAAGTCTGGTATAAGTATTTAAATGTATATCCTGCAAAGTATTAGATATTATCAGGTGTAAATGTTCTGTACCCAAGGAATGTAAGCAGAATGGGAGGGTCAAATCAAAACACACAACACACAGCCACACTCAGACTCCCCTAAACACACACACATACACACACAACATACAGACTCCTTCACACACAAAACATTATCAGCACACACAGGCAGTCTCAGCTCCCTCCCCCACTACCCCCCCCCCCACCACCACATACATCACTTCATTTCCTGCACACACACACACTACACTCAGAACAACCTATCTCAGACATACATCACTCAGACACCACACACACACGCAACACTCAGAGCTTACTATCTCTGACACACAACATTTAGTCACCACACACACACACACACACACAGCGCTCACAGAATCAAGGCTCTGGGCCCCAAACTGGCATCCTGCAATCTTAATTCAGCTTTGATGCAGAGTCAGAAAAAAGAGTTGTGTGTTTGTTTTTTTCTGCTCGTTTGTGTGTGCAAGTGTGTGTATGTGTATTAGCTTGTTAAAGCTACAGCGGAGGAAATATCTCAAAACATCTCATAGCTGTGTTTAACAAGTCACATATGTTCAGCAGCACTGTCCACATTTGGGTTCAATTTGCAATATTTTAGTAATAACATTTTTCGGAATTCCATTGACATTTTAATTCTTTGAATTCATCTCACTTACAAGGCTTAATGAACTCTGTACGGTTGGTCTGCTGCTGGTTAAATGGCATAGTGTGCTGCTGATATTACAGAACACAACGGGTGTCTAAAAACATCTGTCTTTTAATTAACGGACTTACAGACATCCTATTATTATTTGTACCGCCACTGTTACTTCTAACAACTCTCCTCATTCTTGGCATATGGATCATTTATGTAACAAGAAAAAGTAAAATAACAAAATTCTGTTCATTATTAAAGTGGTAGCAAAAAAAGCAATATAAAAATGTATTAAAGGACCACTATAGTCACCCAGACTACTTCAGCTCAATGAAGTGGTCTGGGTGCCAGGTCCCCCAGGTTTTAACTCTGCAGCTGTAAACATAGCCATTTCAGAGAAACGGCTATGTTTACTGTTGTGTATTGGGGTTTATGCAGTCCACCTTCCAGTAGACGGCAGCATAGTGAAGGTATGCACTTGTTCTGTTGTGTTAGTGTCTCGTGTTATGTTATTATGTGTGTACTGAAGTAAAGAGAAGTTCTATTTTACTACAATGTCTGAGAGCCATTTTGTGAATATATAACATGCGAATACTTTAAACTGGCGACGAGGTTGGGATTTCAGTAAATGGACACTGCAGAATATATATACAGGAAATAAAATCACCCTGAGTGAGGAAGTAACACTTTTCTTTTGGAATTCTGTTATCTACAAATATCTCCAGCATGGCTTCTCTGGGACACATGGAGGAATTTGATCTGGATAATCCAGCCTCATGGGACCCATATGCTGAGCAGTTAGTGTTTTTCCTGGAAGCTAATAAGGTGGTGGATGCTATTCAGAAGAGGGCCGTGATACTGAATGTTATTGGATCTAAGACGTTTGATATTGTCCGCTCACTGATATCTCCTGCTAAACCACAAGACTACTCATTTGAAGAAATACTGGCACTGTTAAAATATCATTTAGCACCCACCTCATCTGAAACAGTAAGCGTTTCCATTTTAATAGAAGAAATCAGAAACCAGGTGAAAGCAATGCAGAACTGCGCAGGCTCTCTGAAAATGGCAATTTTGGTACCAGTTTAGAATCCTTGTTAAGGGACAGGCTTGTGTGTAGGGTGCAAGATGAAGCACTGCAGAGGAGACTGCTTGCAAGACAGAATTTAACTTTTATTATTGCACAAGAGGAAGTGCTTGCAAATGAGGCTGCATATGTCCTCCGGCAAAGAGAACTCACCTGAAATAAATCTAGTAAAGAAGACTGATGTTAAATCAAAGGCCTTTTCACCACGCCCTGATGTCACAGCTCCATTTAAAGGAACTTGTTATATTTGCGGTGTGGAAAACACAGGCGTAATACATGCCGTTTTCGAAATGCAGTTTGCCACACATGTAAACGTACAGGTCACATACAGACAGTTTGCCAAAGTCAAGCCAGTGGAATTCAGACCAAATATAAGAATGTGAATAAAATACAAACCACAGCGCACTCTTTTAATACTCCACATATCGTTTCAGATAGTGAAATGACTGCAGGTGTTTACTCAAATGACTATGTGAATAAAGTGGAAAATTTGCCATCAGGACTGAAGATTTACACCGAAATTGTGCTGCAAGATGTTCCGTGCAAAATGGAAGTAGATTCTGGGTGCGCATATTCTTTGATTTCAGAAGAGACATTTACATTGTTATGGCCTCATAATTCGCCTTCAATAGTACCTTGTGATATTCATCTCGTGGACTACAACAAACAGGCTGTGGATGTTAAAGGGGCTTGTTTTATACCAGTAAAATATGGTAAATTCAGAGGACACTTACGTTTAATAATTACTAAGGGACAAAGAGCAAGTTTGCTAGGTAGAGAGTGGTTTGAACCCTTAGGAATTTAATTAACTGGAGTTAATAATGTATCCACAGATATTCTACAGAATGTGATTGATAAATTTAGTGCAGTTTTTGAAGAAGGTCTTGGCATGTTTAAAGGCCCTCCTGTTTCTTTTGTATTAGATTCAACAGTACCCCCAATTTGAATGAAGCCTCGCAAAATCACATTAGCTCTCAGACCAAAAATAGATGCTGAGATTACACGTCTTGTGGAACAAGGTATACTTGAATCCATAACACACCCAAAGTGGTGTACACCCATAGTTCCGGTCATGAAACCAAATGGGGATGTCAGATTCTGTGTTGACTACAAATGTACAATCAACAAAGCGTTGCAAGAGCATCCCTATCAAATTCCAGCTGTTAATCAAATTCTTACTACTTTGGCAAAATGAAAAGTATTTGCCAAGTTGGATATGGCTCAAGCCTACCAACAGTTACCTGTGGATGATGAGGCTGCTGATGCACAAACGATAATAACACACAAAGGAGCTTTCTGAGCAAGACATTTGCAGTTCGGAGTTTCCATTGCTCCTGGCATATTCCAGAATTTAATGGAGGACCTCTTATCTGGACTTCCAGGTGTAGTGCCTTATTTTGATGACGTTCTTATTGGAGCAGATTCTATACAGTCATTGGCTGCACAGCTACAACTTGTTTTACAACGTTTTCTTGATGCTGGTCTAAAACTTAAAAAAGAAAAGTGTGTTTTTGGTGTAAGCAGCATGGATTTCCTTGGTTACCGAGTTGACGCACAGGGCATTCATCCAACTGATTCTAAGGTTGAAGCTATCCATAGAGCTACGGTTCCAACAAACAAACAAGAACTGCAAGCTTCCCTAGGGTTGCTTAATTTTTACCATTCTTTTCTGCCTGATAAAGCCACTGTTGCTGAACCTCTGCATGGTCTACTAGATAAAGATGCTCCATGGAAGTGGGCTGACGTTCATACTACCGCTTTCAGCGCTGCTAAAAAACTGTTGTCTTCTGACAGTTTGCTTGTACACTATGATTTGAATAAACCTCTCAACCTCACCTGCAATGCTTCTCCGTATGGCATAGGGGCTGTATTGAGCCACACTTTGAGAAATGGGGTTGAGGCTCCTATTGCGTTTAATTCTAGGACTTTATCGACTACAGAGAGGAATTACGCCCAAATTGACAAGGAGGCTTTAGCTATTGTGTCCGGTGTAAAAAAGTTTCATGACTATTTGTATGGGCGGAGGTTTACTATTATAACAGATCATAAACCTTTACTGGGTCTGTTTACCAGCAATACTCCCACTCCTCAAATAATTTCACCAAGCATGCTCAGGTGGTCCCTTATGCTGACTGCCTATCATTGTGAGTTTAAGTATCGTCCTGGCAAGGATATCACAGATGCTGATGGATTAAGCCGATTACCTTTGCCTTCTCCTGACTTCCATGTTCCTCCTATGTCTGAGGTCCTCATGTTGGAATCCATTCCAAACCCTCCGCTACATGTAAGTGACATTGCTTGTATGTCTGCCAAGGATCCTTTGCTGTGCTCAACTGGGTTTGGAGGGGGTGGCCAAAATCAAAAGTGGAAGATAAGTTCAAACCATTTGTAGTGCGCCAACATGAACTATCTTCCTGTAAAGGGTGCCTATAATGGGGAAACAGAGTGGTAATTCCAAATGCAGGACAAGCTTGAGTATTGCATGCTCTTCATTAAGGACATCCTGGAATAGTTCGCATGAAAGCTTTAGCCTGAAGTTATGTTTGGTGGCCTAAAATGGATGAAGTTATTGAAAAGTGGGTGAAGAACTGTGTACCATGCCAATCTACTCGTCATGCTCCACCTAAAGCCTCAGTACATCCTTGGGAAGTGACTAGGTCACCTTGGTCCCGTTTACACATAGATTTTGCTGGCCCTTTTCACGGACAGATGTTTTTTTTAGTTGTGGACTCCTTTTCAAAATGGTTAGAAGTTGTTCCAGTTACATCTGCTACCTCAGTCACAGTCATAAAGATTCTAAGGAGGCTGTTTGCTACATATGGGTTGCTAGATAAAATTGTGTCTGATAATGGAACACAATTTACCTCATCGGAATTCAAAATTTTCATGGCAAGTAATCTTATTCGACATGTTACGATTGCACCATTTCACCCATCATCAAATGGTCAAGCTGAGCGTATGGTTCAGACTACCAAAGACTCATTAAAGAGAATTATTGAAGGAGATTGGAATCATAGACTTGCAAATTTCCTTCTGCAACAACATGTGACACCTTGCTCACGCAGCGGTAGTAGCAGAGCTCCTCATGAACCGGTGTTTTAAAACTTGTCTGGATCGTTTACATCCTGATTTGACAACTGAGTTACAAGAGAAGCAAGAATTGCAATTCAATAAGAACTATAATGCTTCTACTGTGAGAGTATTTGCACCTGACTATTTGTGCTGTCTATGTCAGGAACTATGTTTCTGGGCCTAAATGGATACCTTCAAAAGTACTTGTGGCCACAGGACCTTTGTCATATAAAGTACAAATTCCTGATGGTAAAATATTACGAAGGCATGTTGATCAGATTCGGGAACGGAGTGATGAGATTGTGCCTGCTGCCGGTCCCAGTCATATTGGGTTTTCTGTGATACCAGATGATGTTGAACCACTGGATGATACAGGTCTCAGTTCTCCAGGAGTTGTTGTTGAAGAGCCAGTTCTGTGTGGTCCATCTGACAGAGCACAGGAAGAAGGGATGGGCACAACTGAAGGTCCAGGTGAAGCAGTTCCAAACATGGTTTTGGAGCGCCCAAGACGAAATATTAAACCTCCCAGTTATCGCAAAGACTTTGAGGTCTACGGGGGAGGAGTATTGTGTATTGGGGTTTATGCAGTCCACCTTCCAGTAGATGGCAGCATAGTGAAGTTATGCACTTGTTCTGTTGTGTTAGTGTCTCGTGTTATGTCATTATGTGTGTGTACTGAAGTAAAGAGAAGTTCTATTTTACTACAATGTCTGAGAGCCATTTTGTGAATATATAACGTGCAAATACTTTAAATTTACATTCCAGGGTTAATCCAGCCTCTAGTGACTGTCTTCCTGACAGCCGCTAGAGGCGCTTCCCCGACACTCAATGGGAAAATCGCATTGAGCACGCAGAACGTCCATAGGAAAGCATTGAGTAATGCTTTCCTATGGGCTATTTGAATGTGGGCGCGTCTGTGGCCACGCATGTGCATTTGGCTCCACTCGGGAGCTGACCTCGAAAGGGAAGGAGAGGTCACCAGCGCCGGGCTCCGGCGCTGGATAAAGGTAAGTGGCTGAAGGGGTTTTAACCCCTTCCGCCCAGTGGGAGGGTGGCCCTGAGGGTGAGCGGAACCTAAGGACTATATAGTGCCAGGAAAACGAGTTTGTTTTCCTGGCACTATAGTGGTCCTTTAATATATATAATCCCGTTTATTTTAATATATTTTAACCCTGTGTTTTTATCCAGATATGGGTAAATTTTTTTATAAAGATTAGCTTTCATGATGTCAAAGTTCTAAACAAACAGATTAGAGTTTATTTAGCCAAGTCTGATTTTTCCAATTCCGTTTTCTAATTGTCACAATTTACTCTAATAGTCTAATAGCAGTGGTTCACAACCCAGTCCTCAGAAGAATAAAAAGCACTTTAGACACAACAGGGTAATCTCTAAATCCTAGACTGGTACGCTGTACTTGAGGACTGGGTTGGGAACCCCTCGTCTAATGGATAAACTCCACTAAAGATGATTAGGCACCTTTGAGTTGGGGTCCAATATCAGTTACCCCGGTAACTGACTGTTTTTTTAGGTGAGATGCGCTGCATGATTTAATGCTGCAATCATACGTGTGCCCATATTCACTCGGGCAAAGCTATCACAATGCCGTATGTGTGCATGCATACTAACAAATTGGAGTTTCCCAAGATGCTGTGCATGATGTAAATCTAATCTGCAATGCATGCCACACTCAGCTTTGACAGTCTGGCATATGATGCACAGTAAGAAAATAGCACAGACATCGACATATAAACAAATGTAGACATGAGATTATGGCGCAACGATACAACTAGGTGAGTGAGTACCAACTGAGCTATAAACAATATCACTTTCTGGTAGGTGCCGTTGGAGTCCACCCTTATTACCCTAGAGGGGTCAGACCTGAGTGCCAATTTCCCAACGAACATAAAAGCAACAATGACCAAATTCCATAACATGTACAAATGAACATTTTTTTTTCCAGAAATTTAAACTGAATGTTCTACAAGTTAAAGAATCACTATAGGGTCAGGAACACAAACATGTATTCCTGACCCTATAGTGTTAACACCACCATCTAGTCCCCCTGGGCCCCTCATGCCTCCATTAATATAGCAAAATCTTACTGTATTCAAGCCTGAAGCTGTAACTCTGCATGCTGTTTGCCTCAGAAAAACAAGCTCCGGGGGACAGACGGCTGCTCTCCTCCAGCTGAACAAAGCTAAGTCAAGCACGACTCCACACCCTCCCCCCCCCTCTGGACTGGCGGGGGATATCCCGGTCCCCCTCTGGAGAGCAGGTAGCTACACCTGTAGCCCACTAAGCAGATCGCACAACCACTCATATCCCTACAATGGCGGACGAAGCCTGTGATACCGGAGAAACTGACGGAAGCAAAGCACAGAGGGATGGACACAGGTTTCTTCAGGAAGGAAGAGATTCTTTATTGGATCACCGATCGGGACTCAGAGGGACTAATGTCACCAAAAATACAGCAAGTTCTGAGCCCTGAACAATAGTGCAGGCTCCCTATATAGGCACATAACTCCTCCCATATTAAGCTCCACCCGCACATTCTCTTGACCAATCATTACAAATGAGAATTAACTTCCTGCTTGACCGCATGGCTTGTCCAGCACAATGGAGGAGGGGAATACTACATCCTGTATTCTTGCACATGCTCCGTACACTACTGATCGTATCTTGCCTCGTGCAACCAACTGATCGATACGTCAGCATATGCACGTACACATGCCACGTGGTAATCTCGGCCTACTAAATTTATTTTTACCGAGATTCCACCACATTCCCCCCTTTGATGCCTCTTGATATTTTACAATTACTTGAGGCATCACTTAACCTTGGTTTGCATACACCACAAGTTACCTTTGAACCAGACCAGACTTATCCTATGATGTGAATCTTCAACACTCGTCTTCCTGCATTGGTTCTCCCTGATCTAGAGCCTTATATTTATAAATTGCCATTATCTGTGCAGCAGCCTTCCTCTCTGCTATATTTTCTATCAGGCTTTGCACAGACCTAACTACTAAGGGTATAAGACACGGCAGGAGTAGACACAACATTAAAATCAGTAGGACTCCACCTACCACTGCCTTAAGCCCTCCAAACCACTCATACCAGCTACCAAACCAACTACTTGGATTGTACCCTTTCCATACCTGAGTAGGCACATGCGCTAGTTTAACCATATGGCTAGTAAGCTCAGCTATTGCTTGCCCTTCATCATCTATTTGAAGACAGCAATTGCTCAGGTTAAACTTCCCACATACACCTCCCTCTACTGCCAAAAGATAATCCAAGGCTAATCTATTTTGGTAAACTGCTGTCCTCATCCTGGTATTATGCTTCGCTAGAAGATTGAGCGCTTGTGATGTCTCGTTAGTAATGATCTCAACCACCGCCTGTAACCTTATAATGCGGTTGAGCATATAAATAGGGGTTCTATAACCAAAGGTACCATCCTCTGCCCACGTGGCTGGCCCATAATAATCTATAATACGCTGGGGAGGCCATTCATTATCTTCCCAGGCACCTATCTCTATGGGTCCCCTTTTCTTCCTATGATTCACATCATACACTTTAACACCTAAAGTCTCACCTGTTTCAATAGGCAACAAGAAGAAGGATGGTTTCAACATACCCAACACACATGCCCCTTCCCAGTCCTGTGGTAACTCCGAATAGGCCTTCTTACCACAGATCCAGTACAAATTCGCTGGGGCTCTCCAGTTAGATGTGATGGATAGATCAAACCATACGTCCTTTAAATTGGCATATCTTGCAAACGGGTTAGATGGTTCTGAGACATTTGAAGCCGACCACCAAGTTGTATTCTTTGTATCATCATCATAAGCTTTTTGCCCTAGACAAGTTAATTCTCCTACAGAAGTATTATACATCATTCCTTTCCTCGCTATGCAAACATAACCTATGATGGAGGTCTTCAATCTCCACTCAGATTTACCTCTAACACTCATATGATAGTCGGCTTGTGTAGATATTAATTGGTCAACTGCCTCAGAACCGGACATTACCTCCTTTGCTTCCCAAGGCCATTGGTCTCCCATGTTAGTACCTCCACACACATAGCAGTTGGTAACATTAAGACTACCGGCAATACTCTCGGCTAAATCAATGAACAAGTTTTTAGCATTATGGGGGATCTTATTATCTATGCTCATCTCTTCATAAAAGGAATGGTATACTTGATGAGTTTGGGAGGTTACCGTATCAGTCTCTATCCCTATAAACAATATTGTCCCAGGGTCTAAACCCGTCCCATATATTTGAAACCCAAATAAATTACCATATTTATCTAAGAACTTGTCAGGGTTATTTATAAGTATATGGATTGGATTGCATTCCATAGACTTACAATATGGATCAGTAGGCAACTTAGTCACAATCATGTCCTTGTCTACTGTCTGTCCCCAAGTCGCCCACCCCACACAAGACCAATATGGGCAGAAGTTATAATCTCTATTTGGGCATCTTGGACTTACATATTTATTTTACTACTGGGACAAATATATTTATCGTTAGACCCATACGTCCTCTCCCATCTAAGATCCCCACATACATTCCACGGCTTTCTACCACTTGATATTGCTTTACACGCATCAAATAGCAGAGCACCTGAAGAATATACGGATTTTAATACCGTCTTATTAATTAGGGTCCCCTGAGAATCTCCATTTCTGAGAGTCAACCAAATTGTACGGGGTTGATACTCAGGACTGAAGCACTTAGGTTCTCCTACTCCTAAATGACACACACTATATTCTATATTTAAGTATCTACATCTTGATACATCTCCTTTACACTCATATTGCGAATGCCAAATTAGGGTCTGGGATATATGGTTACCTGTTCTTGTAGTCTTAATGCATACCTCACAGCTAGGAGTGTCGGTACCTCTACCTTCCTGAATATAAAAATACACATAAATAAACATTATTAAAAATACATCTTTCGTCGTCATCCTCAGTCTTCGTCCGTGCGAAGGCACCTCAGCTTCCAGGATGTAAGGGCTGCAGGGAATGGAGTTCTGCTCGTCTTCACAGGGGTCCCTTCAAGACTTTCCCTGACTTATACACTCGTTGGTGAGTGGACAGGCTTTATTATGGCCTTCTCACTCACTTACCAAGTCTCTGAAACAATAAAATTTGTGATCCACAAGGTTCCTTGTCACTCCGACTGAGTCGTGCGTTTTAACCGGATCTTGCAGGGATTCTCTGGATTTGCTGTAACTTGCCAGGAATCGGCTGCTGCTGGTTTAACCCTGGAGTGATGTATCCACGGAGCCACTTCGGCTACTTTTATCGCTGTAGGGGTAGACAGAAGAACAACATAAGGACCTCTCCACTTGGGCCCTAACGGCACATTATTCCACTCTTTAATCCACACTTGGTCGCCTGGGTGGTAACTATGAATTGGGGGATAAATATTCACAGGTAATCTATCTTGTACCCATTTCTGTACCTCCTCCATAGTCTTACCCAACTCTACAACCTGCTGCCGGGTAATTCCTTCTCCCAACTGACTCAAATCCCCCCTTAAGTTACCAAGCACGGGAGGTGGTCGCCCGTACATGATTTCAAAAGGAGAGAGGCCCATCCTTCTGGTAGGTGTACTACGGATTCGCAATAGAGCTATGGGCAAGAGAACGTTCCACTTAAGTTGGGTTTCTTGACACATTTTAGCCAACTGATTCTTAATAGTTCTATTCATTCTCTCTACCTTACCAGAACTCTGGGGTCTATATGCCGTATGAAGCCTCCACTTTATACCAAGCATATGAGTCAATTGTTGTAGGCACTGATGAACAAAAGCTGGACCATTGTCCGATCCTATAGAGCAGGGTAGTCCATATCGGGTATTATTTCTCGTAGCAGGAATCTCACGACTTCTCCTGCTTTCTCTGTACGAGTAGGACATGCTTCTACCCAGCCTGAATAGGTGCACACCACTACCAGCAGGTAGCGATGTCCACCCGATTTAGGCATCACTGTATAGTCAATTTGTAAATCGGACATGGGAAGTCCCCCCATAAACTGGACTCCTGGTGGCTTTACTGGTCCTTGTCTTGCATTATTTTTAGCACACGTTACACATCTACGTACAATGGCCTGAGTCAAGTTGGACAATCTTGGTATGTAGAAATGTTTTCTGAGAGATTCTTCTGTACTGTCTCTCCCAGAATGTGTCCCGTTATGATAGTTTTGGACAATTTCTACCGCTAGTGATGCTGGAATAACTATTCTTCCATCTTCTAACTGATACCATTTGTTCTCCAAATACTTTCCAGGTTCAGTCCTTAACCACTCCTCTTCTTGAGCTGTATAAATTGGAGTCCATTGAGACAGTGGAGTTGGTATAAGAGCAGCTATATGCCCCACATATTCCTGTCTTCCTGATTCAGCAGCACGCTTAGCTGCACTATCTGCCATCCGATTCCCTTTGGTTACATCACCATCTCCTCTCAGATGCGCCCGACAATGTATAATACCGACTTCTTTCGGCTCCCACACTGCTTCCAATAGTTGTAGGATCTCAGCTGCGTATTTGATTTCTTTGCCTTCTGAATTCAATAGTCCTCTTTCTTTATACAAAGCTCCGTGGGCATGAGTGGTTAAAAACGCATACTTGGAGTCCGTGTAGATGTTCACTCTTAAACCTTCAGCCAATTGTAACGCTCGTGTCAGTGCTATCAATTCTGCCTTTTGTGCTGATGTTCCTTTTGCCAGTGGCCGAGCTTCTATCACCTTGTCTATCGTTGTTACTGCATATCCTGCATAGCGGATCCCTTCTTTTACATAACTACTGCCGTCGGTGTAATATTGAACATCAGGGTTCTGGATGGGAAAATCACGAAGATCTGGTCTACTTGAAAATACTTCATCCATTACTTCCAAACAATCATGTTGACTTTCAGTAGGTTGTGGCAAAAGGGTAGCTGGATTTAAGGTATTTACAGTCTCTAAATACACTCTTGGGTTTTCGCACAACATTGCTTGATACTTTGTCATACGGCTGTTACTAAACCAATGATTTCCTTTGTAATCCAACAACGTCTGTACTGCATGTGGAACTCGTACATAAAGTTCTTGACCCAGAGTGAGTTTATCGGCTTCAGCTACTAGCAGGGCGGCTGCAGCTACAGCTCTTAGACAAGGTGGAAGTCCGCTGGCCACTGCATCCAGTTGCTTAGACATGTAGGCAACAGGTCTTTGCCATGATCCCAAGTACTGTGTCAATACTCCCACAGCCATTCTTCTTTGCTCATGTACATACAGGTAGAATGGCCGTGTGTGGTCAGGTAGACCTAATGCTGGGGCACCCATCAAAGCCCTCTTCACATCTTCGAATGCCGTTTGCTGTTCTTGAGTCCATAAGAAGGGGTCGTGCTCTGTACCTTTGATAGCTGCATACAGAGGTTTTGCTAGTATCGCGTAGCTGGGAATCCATATCCTACAGAAGCCTGCTGCCCCCAAGAATTCTCGCACTTGTCTTCTATTCCTGGGTATCGGTATTTGGCACACAGCTTCTTTTCTCTCTGGCCCCATAATTCTTTGACCTTCAGAGATATGGAATCCTAGATATTTGACAGTTGGCAAACACAACTGAGCCTTCCTTCTTGACACCTTGTATCCTGCCTTCCAGAGAATGTGTAGTAGATCGTGCGTTGCTTGCTGACATACTTCCTTTGTAACTGCTGCAACAAGTCATCTACATATTGTAATAATACACACTCTCCTGGGATAGACTCGAAATCTAGTAGATCTTGACTTAGAGCTGAACCAAATAGGGTAGGTGAATTTTAAACCCCTGGGGCAATCTTGTCCAGGTCATTTGGCGTTTCGAGCCCGTTACAGCATTTTCCCATTGGAAAGCGAAGATACATTGGCTTTCTGCGGCAATTCGGAGGCAAAAGAAGGCATCTTTGAGATCTAAGACTGTGAAGTAAGTAGCCCCGCCCGGAATTAAAGCAAGCAGGTTATATGGATTGGGCACGACTGGATGTATACTAACAACCGCATCATTGACTGCTCTCAAGTCCTGCACAGGTCGATACTCATCTGTACCGGGCTTTTGAACAGGCAGCAATGGGGTGTTCCAGGGGAAGTACAGAATTTTAGGATACCATACCGTATGAACTTATCCAGATAAGATTGGATGTTCTTCTTAGCCTTCTGCGGAATATGATATTGTCTCAGGCTTACTGGAAAAACCCCAAGTTTTAGTTCGATTTTAATAGGTGGAATATTGCGGGCCAGTCCTGGTGGGTTGTTCTCTGCCCAAACTCCTGGTATGTTAAATAAGGATTCATCACTCCTCGGGTTTTGGCTAGTCAACACTGCATAAAGTCGCCACTCTTCTTCCTTTGGTACGGACAATGTCATAATACCTGAGGGTCCATTAAACTTTAAGGATGTTGTTCCATTTGGTAGGAACGTAATCTGCGCTTGTAATTTGGATAGCATATCACGCCCCAGCAATTGGACTGGACACTCAGGCATATAAAGGAATTGATGTTTTACTACGTGGCCTCCCAATGTACAGAGTCGACTTTTAAGAACCGGTTTTTCAGCACTTCTTCCAGTTGCTCCTATTACAGTAATAGTTCTTCCAGATGGAGGAGTAACTTGATTAGTCACCACCGAATGTTCAGCACCAGTGTCGATCATAAACGCACTCCTTTTTCCCCCTATTGATACATCGACCATAGGC
>OW240913.1:361651913-361665708 GCA_933207985.1 Pelobates cultripes
CCACCCCGAAGAAATGGTGCTTTGAGTATCCCGTCCTGCCAGCCCAGGGTTAACAGATCCCAACCCACTGCCGAGAGATGGACACTGTCCGAGCGGTAGTACCCTGGCAACCCGTCTTCCAACTCGCTGTGCCGTACTACCAACCCCCCTAAATTCCTCACAAAGCTTGCCATCAAGCTATTCACTTTCTTTCTACACCTGTCAATTGCTGCCGGGTCCCTAGCGTTCCGCCACCGCCTCCTCGGGACAAATTCCGACCATACCAACATCACCCCAGGAAGCAGGTCCCTTAGATTTTTAAGGTCCTGCTTCATCCACTTCACCAGCCGCCGTTGTGGTGTTAGGCCTAATTCGTTGTCTCCCGCATGGAGTACCAGCAGGTCTGGCCTTTGCCCACCTGCCACCATCCGGAACACCACCCCGCAGACCTCCCCCAACAAAAACCCCTGTACCCAAACCATTGCACCCCCAACTGGTCCCTAGGAAAGCCCAGCTGGTGGCCCTGAGCTCGAGCTGCAGCCCTCCTTTCAGCCCAGAAGACAAATGAATGGCGATCCATGCGACACGGCCTGGGGAAGAGAAGAAAAACAGATCGTAAAACCCCCCCTTTCGCTTTCAGCCCCCCGGGATCCCCCGAAGGCCCCCACCTTACTAATCTAATAAACCCAGGCGCACATACGGACGGAACCACACTGACTCCCATCTCCCAATCCGCTTTAGTATGTCATCCCCCAGACCCAACCACGTTGCCTCCGTGGCCGCCCCAATGTGAAAGGAGTGTGTACCAAACTTATCCGCCCGCAGTCCCATCTTCCCCAGGCCCGACCGAAAAACCTTAGTGAATTGGAGCCGGGAGAGGGAAGACCCGTCCGCGTGTACCAGTAGTGACCCCCAACCCCCGGCCTCCATGCCAGGTACCCCGCCACCGCGGCCACTGGGCACAGAGCGGAGCCCGGCAGGGCCCGTAGTGTCACGTCCCGGCTCACGCCCGTTACGTCCTTCTTGGATTTTGCCAGGTGTACAAGCAATTTCACCTCCAGCACTCGGGCACCTGACACCTGTAGGCCCCTGGCCGCTGCTCGCGTGGCACTCACCAACTCCCCTAACCGGAAAGCTCAGAAAAAAGCCAACAGAAACGCTGCCTGGAACAGCGACGCTTCGAACCTGTCGAAGCAAATTTCTGGCAACAATCTGACCAGATCCCCTAACACTCTGATACCGGACATCTAGTGTCAGGAAACCTGTGGCCCCTCCGATACCCTTTTAATGCCTGCCTAATGACAAAGGTCTTAGTAATATCCTCCTTCCCGTGTAGCTTAAACCAGAAAGCCATCGCCGCCATGGACCTGTCAACCACCGCTGGGCATGCCCCCCTTTCCAGAAATTGACAGGTGTACCAGAGAAACGCGTCAGTGAGCGAGTCCCCCACCGGTTCCCATGATTACCAGACCTTACTGTATGCGGCCGACCAGGCCGGTGCCAGTGAAGCCTTCACAAGTCTCCCAAGCAGGACGCACCTAGCCGCCATATCTCGTCCGGGCACGCCTGTCCTGCTTCCTGTGCTTCCGACGCCACCGTCCGGAATCGGGACCACTGAAAACGAGATAGAGCGTCAGCCACTTCGTTCATGAACCCAGGCACATGGCGCGCGAAAAACTACATTTAGCAACATGCACATTAAAACGAAGCGCTGCAGCAACCTGACCACGGGCTTCGACGCCGCCGATTGATTATTCACTGCGTGCACCACGGCCATGTTGTCCGAGAAAAAGACCACCTTCCAGTCCTGCAGCCCTCCCCCCCACAGAGCCATCGCCATGACTAGAAAAGCCCCCACTCCTTGGATCCTCCTGAACAGCCCCTGCCCCCGCCGCAGCCCCATCATCCCTAATCGGCCCTTACCACCCGCGCACCTAGACCTCCTACCAATACCCAATGCCAACCCACCCCCCTCTCTTACCGGGTCTAAGGGCCCACCTGGCACTCCTTCCCTCCTGGCTACCGGCCCTCACCCCCCCTTTTCAACCCCTGGGCTGCCATGTGCCCCCCCCCCCAGCGTGTCATTATAAATAATAAAATAATAATAATAATGCCCCTCTGTACCCGACCCTCTAAGGGGCCAGTCTGCTCACCACCACCTCCCAAGCCTCCGGTTCCCAGGCCTGGCACTCAGAGTTTTGCCCACGCCAAGGGGGGCCCTGCAGGAGCCCCCTGCACTTGCCCGTGATTTATTTGCACGTGAAGGGTGATGTACGTGTCCAAAAATCTGTATTCATTCTGTACTGAAGCGTGATTTTGTACTGTGCCAGATACATATTTGTGTAATGACCCAGGCGAATCTTAGTTATTGCCATACCTTCTGATGTTTATGTGGATCGCTTATTTAAATCATGTGCACTTTACATATATAAAAAATAATGTATTAAAGGGACACTATAGTCACCAGAGCAACTACAGCTTATTTAATTTGTTCTGGTGAGTAGAGGCAGTAAACACTGTATTTTCAGAGAAAACTTCACTGGCCACTCATAAGGTGGCTACTAGAGGTGCTTCCTGGGGCAGTGCTGCACAGTGTGACTGACATTCAGTGTTTCCACCTTTTGCATGCAGACACTGAACTTTGCCCAGAAAGATGCATTGATTCAATGTATCTCTATGATGAGATGCTGATTGGCCAGGGCTGTGTTTGACTTGTGCTGGCTCTGCCACTGAACTGACTCCTTCACAGTCTCTGCCAATCATGTGGGGAAGCATTGTGATTGGCTCAGAGAATTACATCTGATGATGTCAGCCAAGCAGGCAAATCAGGGGCAGAGGCAACAGCTGCAGACTTGAATTGAAGATTTTACTATATTTAGGGAGGCAGGAAGGCTAAATGGTGGTTTTAACACTTTAGGGTCAGGAATACATATTTGTATTCCTGACCCCATAGTGTTCCTTTAATTTAGAGAAAAAGAGTAGAGGGACAGGTAATTGCAATACCAAAAGGATTGAAAATACAAACCGTTTCTCCTGAGCTGCAACTTCTCCCACTGTAGTTCCACCTGTGTAAACGAAATAAACATGGAAAAAATGAGGGCACATTTTTTAAAACGTTTGCCTGTCTTTTATGTCCTTCAAATAAATGCTTGGTAGCACATTGGTGCACACTACAACTGGAAGTGCAGACCTCATTTTTTCTATGTTCCGTTAATTTCTTTTTAAACTGTGTCTTGCGTATTGTTTTCTATATATTGATGATTCTATGCTTTGAAATGTTCTTTAGGGTTTAAATGTAAAGCAATGCGCACAATCCGTGTATTTTTCTGTAAGACGTTGAGATTTTGCAGTTGTTACCTCGGCTTTGTTTATTTACAGCTAGCAGAGAGATTTAAATCTGGTGAGATAGCTGCAGTCAGTAAAATGTACCGTGAAGAGCTGAATCAAGAAGGTGAATAGTGCTTAACATCTGCTATTATTCTCTATGTGATCCTTTAAAACTCTTGTGAGACTGTAATTACCGGTCACACTTGGTAAGACTTTCTAGTGCCTAGTCACTATTGTTTGTGACAGCTAATTTAGCGATCCGGAGCTTGTCAGTAAAACTTAACGACAACTTTACAATCCAGCCCTGAACGGAATGGTTAGCTTCCAGATGAAACGTTTATAGAATCATGTATACCCCAAAATATAAACCTTGGTGTTACTTAAATAGCTTTACATATACAGCATATTGGGAGCACAAAATGAGATTTATCTAAAATGCACATCATTTTTATTTCAAAAATTACGTTCTTTGTCTACTTTTCCAAAAATGAATCCTTAGTCTTTGCAATAAGGAATTTAAATTAGTTACAAGATAATTTTATAACATTACAACAAACAAGCAACACATTTGATTCAATTTTCATGCATTGTTGGTCTCTGGGAAGTAGAAGAATTAATTGTCAGTGCAAGAATAATTTACAGACTTTCTAAAAATACTTAAACACTTTATCCCATTTGATGCAACAATCACACTCTGTCTACGCAGGAAACTATAATCTCACCCAAAACAGCTACTTTTAATCCCTTAATGACATTAGGTCGTTCCATTACGTCCTTACTAAACTGGGCTTTAACACAATTAGGACATAATGGAACATCCTTACATTGTGGTGTGAGCAGGGTTATATCAATCTATATTTGGGGCTCCCCTCTGTCAGCAGGGAATCATATGTAGTGTCCCCAGTCTGACGGATGAGCTGTATGGAGTTTGTAAACAAAGCCACAGATTCAAAGTCTGGGGTGGGCAACCTTTTAGCAACATTGTGCCAAAGCAAGACTTCAAAATCCCTTTTCCTATTTTAACGAGTGTGTATGTTGCCCAATTCTGCTTGTATTATGTACGGCTGCTGCATTTGCATTATAGGGTGGCATCTGTGCATATGTGGGCTGTGTTATACTGAGTTTGTAGTATTCTGTGTAATACATATACAGGGAGTGCAGAATTATTAGGCAAATGAGTATTTTGACCACATCATCCTCTTTATGCATGTTGTCTTACTCCAAGCTGTATAGGCTCGAAAGCCTACTACCAATTAAGCATATTAGGTGATGTGCATCTCTGTAATGAGAAGGGGTGTGGTCTAATGACATCAACACCCTATATCAGGTGTGCATAATTATTAGGCAACTTCCTTTCCTTTGGCAAAATGGGTCAAAAGAAGGACTTGACAGGCTCAGAAAAGTCAAAAATAGTGAGATATCTTGCAGAGGGATGCAGCACTCTTAAAATTGCAAAGCTTCTGAAGCGTGATCATCGAACAATCAAGCGTTTCATTCAAAATAGTCAACAGGGTCGCAAGAAGCGTGTGGAAAAACCAAGGCGCAAAATAACTGCCCATGAACTGAGAAAAGTCAAGCGTGCAGCTGCCACGATGCCACTTGCCACCAGTTTGGCCATATTTCAGAGCTGCAACATCACTGGAGTGCCCAAAAGCACAAGGTGTGCCATACTCAGAGACATGGCCAAGGTAAGAAAGGCTGAAAGACGACCACCACTGAACAAGACACACAAGCTGAAACGTCAAGACTGGGCCAAGAAATATCTCAAGACTGATTTTTCTAAGGTTTTATGGACTGATGAAATGAGAGTGAGTCTTGATGGGCCAGATGGATGGGCCCGTGGCTGGATTGGTAAAGGGCAGAGAGCTCCAGTCCGACTCAGACGCCAGCAAGGTGGAGGTGGAGTACTGGTTTGGGCTGGTATCATCAAAGATGAGCTTGTGGGGCCTTTTGGGTTGAGGATGGAGTCAAGCTCAACTCCCAGTCCTACTGCCAGTTCCTGGAAGACACCTTCTTCAAGCAGTGGTACAGGAAGAAGTCTGCATCCTTCAAGAAAAACATGATTTTCATGCAGGACAATGCTCCATCACACGCGTCCAAGTACTCCACAGCGTGGATGGCAAGAAAGGGTATAAAAGAAGGAAATCTAATGACATGGCCTCCTTGTTCACCTGATCTGAACCCCATTGAGAACCTGTGGTCCATCATCAAATGTGAGATTTACAAGGAGGAAAAACAGTACACCTCTCTGAACAGTGTCTGGGAGGCTGTGGTTGCTGCTGCACGCAATGTTGATAGTGAACAGATCAAAACACTGACAGAATCCATGGATGGCAGGCTTTTGAGTGTCCTTGCAAAGAAAGGTGGCTATATTGGTCACTGATTTGTTTTTTTGTTTTTGAATGTCAGAAATGTATATTTGTGAATGTTGAGATGTTATATTAGTTTCACTGGTAATAATAAATAATTGAAATGGGTATATATTTGTTTTTTGTTAAGTTGCCTAATAATTATGCACAGTAATAGTCACCTGCACACACAGATATCCCCCTAACATAGCTAAAACTAAAAACAAACTAAAAACTACTTCCAAAAATATTCAGCTTTGATATTAATGAGTATTTTTGGTTCATTAAGAACATGGTTGTTGTTCAATAATAAAATTAATCCTCAAAAATACAACTTGCCTAATAATTCTGCACTCCCTGTACATGTGGGCTGTGTATCATTCTATATGTGTGAATGTGGGCTGTGTATGGGAGTTTTGTGGGTGTTATGTGTGTGTGAGAGGCTGGTTGTTGGGCTGACATGGTACAGGTCAAGAGCAAATATGGTGGCTTCTCTCCTCCATACCTGCCTGGGAGACAGAAGTGCGGGCAGCGAGGTCCATGTCTACCTGGGAGATGTAGGTTTGGCACAGGGGTCCATAACTACCTAGAAGTGTGATGGATGCACACCTGGGAGCACAAACCCTTCTAGAGGTCAGCTCAGCTCATGAATGATGTTCACTGGTAGATCCCCAACTCTGGTGGCGTTTCATCACACCCTCCAGCAATCCACCAGGTGAAGTTGAGACAACATTTTACAAACTTGTCTGATGTAAACAACGACATATACTGGTCCTTACAGTGGCCGGACTTAACGTTAGAAAGACAGAGAATGGTCAGGAACAAGCCAGAGTCAATAGAGCCAGAAATCAAGGTAAGCGAGGTACAATAGCCGAGTCAGGGACAATAGAACGTAGACTAGTCAGACAGCCGAGATCAATACACCAGAATCACATAGAACATACAGCACTATTGGGAACCAGAGCTAGAAACACAACAGGGCAATATCATAAGGTTAAACCATCTTTTTATAGTCTGGTTCTTTAAAATTGAAGCCTCACCCCCAAAACATTTGAGTTTGGAAGTTTTGGCGGGCCATGATATCATCAGCATCATGCGTCAACATCATTAGCGTCATGACGTCGGCAGACTCGCACCGTGTCATTAAAGGGGGCAGAGCTACAGTGGCCGGCGTTAGAACAACTGAGGAGAAGCCTGAGACTGTGGCTAGGTTCCCTCTCCATTTGCTGACAGTCTCCAACGTGAGTATACATGACAGATGTAAAACTGTGAAATTACACTGCTGCCATAAGACATATCCAAAGATTGGTCAAGGGGTAAGTTAAGGTGGACCCCAAGCACTAAGACATCCTGACAGAAGGTAGCCAAGCTCCTCTCAGGAATAAGGGAGGAGAGTCTCACACATTTCTATCCAGAAAGTAGGTGAAATAAAAAAAATAAATTAAGAAATACCCTTACTTCACTTCAAGTATTATTCATTTTGCCAGAGAAAGTTATTAACCAAGCTTACTTTATGCTGATGAGCCTAAAGTGTGAAACTGTGCATTTCATGGTGATTGGTTCAGCCAGATTGACAGTGCTGCATTGTTATAATAGGCTTAGTTATTAAACAGAAGGCGGGGAAGGAAGCCTATAGAAATGTCAGAGTTTATACGTTACATTGAATGTTATCTCAACTTATTTGCATATTTTGCATGGCATTCTGGGATTTTGTTTACATTTCAGATATAGTGCAAGTATAACAGTAGATTGTTTAAACATTGCTGTATAAAGGGATGATTAATGGGTGTTAATGGTTAAAGACCATTGCTGTGTGCAAGAAGTTGTACCAAAGTAAATTATCCCATCTAAGTGAATCTCCGGTTTCCTGGAACTGAAAAAATATTGCAAACAGTTTAGTAGGTGTCACTGGTGATGACCCAATCAATGTAATTGGTGCTTGAGCCGCTGAAACAGGTTAAGGTTTAGTCCTTGGTGCTGTTAATGTTATGTGACTCTAGCGTGCTGTGGTATAATCAGTACAAACTACAAGTGCAAAGAATAGAAGATAAATAAATGTGGGCACATCCATAATAGTCCAATGATTTAATAATTCATACAGTTAGTGTTTGGAAGAAAAATATATTTGGAAAACCAACAAAATGGAATTAGAGGTCATGCAAGATGGGTCTTGAGGTTCAGACACTATTTAGAAAAAAAAACTGAATCATTTATAATGATGTATTTTTTTTTTTTAAAGATTCACTTAAACTTAGATTCACTTAACCCCTTAAGGACCAAACTTCTGGAATAAAAGGGAATCATGACATGTCACACATGTCATGTGTCCTTAAGGGGTTAAACTATTGACTAGAATGCTTTTAAAAAATATTTTCAGTAGTGTGGTACCATGGTGTAGCTTTCAAATGATTGTCCTCCTGAGAAAGATGCAGTTACCTTGCACGCAGGTAAACCCAAACAGTAAGCTCTTCAAACTATTACCCTGACACCCTGTACCCTAACCCTAGCAATGTCAGGTAAAAGGGAACCATGCTGACTAACACAGTAATGACACAGTTTACTGTTTTGATATCACCCGATTGATGCACAACAATAAAGACTAAATATATTGCATAATTAAAGGGATCTATAAACACCAAAACAACTTTAGTTTAATGGAGTGATTGTGGTGTATACAACAGTCTCACTGTTCAGTTCTCTGCCATTTAGGAGTTAAGTCAGTTTGTTTATGCAGCCCTAGTCAAACCTCATTGGATGTGAATTGTATAGCCTTCCTAAACACTTCATGTAAAGAGAGCTCTAATGTTTAAACTCCCTTTATTGCATAGTTTGTTTAATTTAGAATTTCTTATCTCCTGCACTGCTAATGCCCTGCTAGACCTTTAGGAACCTCATGTGTGTGATTAAATGTCAATTAACAGAACATGAGATAAAAACTTCTAAACTAAACACACTGTGCTGTAAGATCTGATTTTTCCATGTAGGTTGTGTGAGTAACAGCCAGGGATGCTAGGGTTCTATATAAAGAAACCAAAGTGGTTTAATGCTTAAATGGCGGAGAATTGAGCAGTGGCACTATCTATGATCTATGTCTTTAGTGACTGTCCCCTAAGCTTTAATCATCTTTTTCGCATCAATCATTTATTTTTTTGACATTACTTAAAATCAAGAAAGAAACAAACTCTTAATCCATTGTCTATCTTCGTTGTTTTGTTATAAGTTCTTTATGGAACTCCAGAGATACGGAAATCAGGTAAACCATAGATTGGCAAAAATTCAGACGAATTGCAATTAGTTTGAAACAGAATGCACAAGTCTCCTAAGTACACATGTTAGTGCTATATAAATAAAATACGCATACACATTATACCTGCTACACTTGCTGTATCTCCCTCTACTGGGAGTATCTGTAAAGCGCTATCTTACTCTACTGCAAGTAAAATGTAAGTATAACTGTTAATGCCATATAAATAAAAACTACGGCAAGTCAAGTCTACGCCTCAATCTGGCAATATATCTCCCTTCCCAGAATTAGTACAAAATGCTGATCATTAGAGATGGAACATTGGCCGAAATGTTATAAAGTTCATCAAGTTCAATACTCAGAAGGCACCAAGAAGGATCGATTATTCTGTTATTATAGAAAAGGCCACAGGGTGTATCTTGGATAAGAATTGCACATTTCTATGAGTCACTATAATCCTATTCACATTAATAAATCAGGGGTTATGGCTTGCACATGGACAAAAAAAATAATAATAGGATGACAGGCAGTCTGTACATATTTTCTAATGTTAGCAAAAGAGTGTAATATATTAGAGGGCAAGAGGAATATTTCCTTGTTTAAGAGTAGAAAGTATGGTGTTACAAGGGAAAGGACTTTCTAATTAGGAGTGTATGGCTCTGTTTAACCACTGGAAAGTTAGCTGTCTGTAGATCATTTCATAACTTCTGGACAATGACTGCGAGAGGACCTGCTGCCACATTCCCAGATGGGTTGTGGATTGAAACGACAGAACAATACACGGCCGGTGCAAGGATTTTTGCCGCCCTAGGCAAAAGTAAAGTTTGCCCCCCCCCCCATATGACATCACAATGCTCCACCCATATGATCTGCCATGTTAACTAACGCCAGTGCTGCAGTGCCGCCGTGTTTACATTATAAGGCATGCAGGGACAGGCTATAGACACCAGAACAGCTACATTAAGCTGCAGTGGTTCTGGGGACTATAGTGTTTCTTTAATGTGAGGTAAATTAGAGATTAGTGCCACGAATAATATACTAGATTGCCTACTTACAACCAGATGAGGATGATGATGGGCTCTAGCTGCAGTCTGGCTCCACTGGTCTGGTGTATAACAGGATCTCTGGAGGCTGTTTGTAACTGTGGTCACAAAAATCAATGTTCTGGGAGAACGGTAAGCAGCTCCATTTTTTGGGGGCCCTTTACACAGCTCAAGGTCTGGGTCCCAGGGTCCACCTTCATGTTCCACCAACGAGTTTGTTCACAGGGTGTGGAGTGTGTAGGGGATGTCCTGATATGTGTGAATCTGTGGTTGCATGTGTAAGGGCTGCAAGGTGTGTTTCTGTGTATGTACAGGATGCAGTGTGTGCGTGTGTAAGGGGTGCATTGAGTGTGTGTAAGGAATGCATTGTGTGTTTCTGTGTGTGTAAGGGATGCATTGTGTGTAAGGGTTGCATTGTTTGTGTGTGTGTGTGTGTGTGTCTGTGTGTGTAATGCTTTGTGTGTTTTTCTGTGTGTAAGGGGTGCATTGCATGTGTGTGTGATGGATGTCACTCTCTTCTCCCCCCTCTCCCTCCCTTGTCACTCTCTTCTCCCCCCTCTCCCTTGTCACTCTCTTCTCCCCTCCTCCTTCCCACTCTCATTGCCCCTCCCTCCCCTGTCACTCTCACCCCCGTCAATTTCTTCTCCCCCCGCTAATTTCTTCTTCTTCCCCCTCCCCTACCAATTTCTTCTTCTCCCCCTCCCCTACCAATTTCTTCTTTCCCCCCTCCCCTCCCAATTTTACCTTATCCACCCTCCAATTTCTTCTCCCTCCTCCCTGACAATTTCTTCTCCCCCCTCCTGACAATTTCTTCTTCTCCCACCCTCCCCATTTCTTCTCCCCCCTCCGTCCCCCATTTCTTCTTCTCCCCCCCTCCTACCAATTTCTTCTTCTGCCTCCCTACCAATTTCTTCTTTCCCCCCTCCCCTCAGTTTCTTCTCCCACCCTCCCAAGTGCTTCTCCCCCCTCCCTGACAATTTCTTCTTCTCCCACTTTCCGTTTCTTCTCCCCTCCCCATTTCTTCTTCTCCCCTCCCTACCAATTTCTTCTTCTCCCCAGGCTACCCTCCCCTCCCTGCAGTTTCTTCTTCTCCCCCCCCTCCCATTTCTTCTTCTCCCACCCCTCCCGTTTCTTCTCTTCTCCCCCTCCTACCAATTTCTTCTTCTCCCCCCTACCCATTCTTCTCCCCCTCCTCTGATTTCTTCTTCTCCCATTTCTTCTCCCCACCAATTTCTTCTCCCACCCTCCCATTTCTTCTCCCCCCCCTTCCTACCAGTTTCTTCTCCCCTTCCTGACCAATTTCTTCTCCCCCCCTCCCCTCCCCTGACAATTTCTTCTTCCCTCCCCAGCTGACGTTTCTTCTCCCCCCTCCCTACCTCAGTTGTAGCGTGGCCGAGCCCAGTATAATCCGCGGGTACAGGTAGATTTTGTTTCCTGTACCCGGCTGTACCCGGCACTTCCTCTTAGTCCGGCCGGGTACAGGAGACAGATGCTCCCTGTACCCGCGACCATCATGATGCAGGGCTCGGCCACGATACAGAGAGGGAGTGACAGGAGGAGTGCTGAGCGCTTCCCTCCTGTCAGCCCCTCTCCTCAGGCTGCGCCTGGGCGGTGCGGTCCGCCCTCATGGATGCACCGCCCGGGCAAAGCTGCAGCCGCCTGAGGCTCTCTACAGAGCGCTCGGGCGGCTGCAGCATGGGGGGCTGGCGCTCCTGGCGGCACCCCTTCCCAAGGGGCGCCCTAGGCGGCTGCCTAGTCTGCCTAACAGGTAGCGCCGGCCCTGCCTGTGCAGGTGACTCTTATCGTTAGATTGGAATAATGCTGGCAGAAAGTACATCAAAGGCACAGAATGTAAACAGTATGGGAAGGATTCTTAGTGGATGAAACAGGCATGGATGGCTTAAAGGGACACTATAGTCACCTGAACAACTTCAGCTTAATGAGGTTGTTCAGGTGAGAACTATAGCTCCCTGCAGCCTTTCTCATGTAAACACTGTATTTTCTGAGAATCTTTGAACCACAGACTTGGATTCTGCGAGGGACCAAGTCTTTCCCCATCTCAGGGGTGGCGGAGGTAGTAGTGTGTCTTGTAAGTCGGGGGATTATTGCAGGACTTGCCTCATGTGGCTCTCCATCTGGGTGAGCGGTTGGGAGGTCTTGGGAGCGTTATTTTACGTTTGGTGCTCTGAGGAGGCTTTACCACGCTGAAGTGCCTCGTTTTCCTACTTCCCTTCCCCGGCACTGAGCTGTGAGTTGCGGTGGCTTGCAGACGGGCTTGTAGTTTAAGCCAAAAGGCCTGGAAAATTTGATCCAGCCTCCTCATTGAGTAGGTATAGACGTCGCTGGGTGTCCCCTCTGTTGTAGCTGTGCCATGTGTTAACGTGCAGGTGTGGTGGAATCTCGGTAAAAATAAATTTAGTAGGCCGAGATTACCACGTGGCATGTGTACGTGCATATGCTGACGTATCGATCAGTTGGTTGCACGAGGCAAGATACGATCAGTAGTGTACGGAGCATGTGCAAGAATACAGGATGTAGTATTCCCCTCCTCCATTGTGCTGGACAAGCCATGCGGTCAAGCAGGAAGTTAATTCTCATTTGTAATGATTGGTCAAGAGAATGTGCGGGTGGAGCTTAATATGGGAGGAGTTATGTGCCTATATAGGGAGCCTGCACTATTGTTCAGGGCTCAGAACTTGCTGTATTTTTGGTGACATTAGTCCCTCTGAGTCCCGATCGGTGATCCAATAAAGAATCTCTTCCTTCCTGAAGAAACCTGTGTCCATCCCTCTGTGCTTTGCTTCCGTCAGTTTCTCCGGTATCATTTGGTGCATTGGCGGGGAAGCTCATCGTTCAACGGTAGCTGAGAGGCAGAGGCGTGAGACGGTCTATCTTTGCCCACGTTCTCTACGGCTGCACCCCTGAACTTCTGCGTGGACCTCCCTTCGTCTCGGCGCCACTGGTCTGTTGTCCAGGAGATCATCGGCCTCTACGTAAGAAGTGCTGGGGTGTCCCCGTCGATGAGTGTGAACTCAGGTTCAGGAACGAGGAGGTAAGACAACTGCTGTTTTAGACGGCAGACCCACTAGGGGTATACCGATTGTGCGGTAGGCCCAAAAGGGGTTTAAATCTGTGTATGGAATCTGCCCCCTCTGTCGGAGGGAAGGAGCGAAGGCGCACCGCTCGATCGAACGCTCTTTAGTAAGACCGTTTGATCTGGTTAGTCAGGCGGGGTCCTGTGTAAATAGCCCTAGCCGGACACCGGTGTCTTGTCTAGACTAGCGTTCTAGGGTGTATATTACGTTCGCTAGGTCGGAGGGACCGGGAGACTAAGCGGCGCCTGTGTAAATTCGGTTCGCTAGCTCTCAACCTATCTTGGCTAAGTGGGAAGGCGTGTAAATTTGGAACCCACTAGACTTTTGATAGAGTAAATAGACTAGAAGGGCAACTTTGTAAATTCCACCCTCTAGTTCGCTATATGTGGTGCTTGGGCAGTGTGGCTAACCAAAACGGGTGTATATAGTTTTAGGTAGTCCATTCAAGGTACTGGCCAATAGTTTAGTTGGGATTGTAAATGTGTTAAAGATTGTTAGTATAGTGTATATCTTGTTAGATAGCGCGAGCTTAGCCGTCTAGCGAGAGTGTTAATAGTGTGTTGCTGTATCATAGTGCACGGTACCATAACCCTGTATATTTACTGACACTGTATATAAGTACTAATCATTGTCGTTTATTGCATGTTTAACACCGTAACCACTAATAATTGTATTGTGACCTTAAATTGTGCTTTGACCTATGCTAACCGTACTGTAACCGATACTAGTAAAAGGCGATGTTACTGGGGTGTGTTATAG
>OW240913.1:361665808-361700377 GCA_933207985.1 Pelobates cultripes
GGAGGGGGGAGAAGGAAGAAGAAGGAAATTGGAGGGTGGGGGAGAAGAAGGAAATTGGAGGGTGGGGGAGAAGAAGGAAATTGGAGGGGGGAGAAGAAGGAAATTGGAGAGGGAGGGGGAGAAGAAGGAAATTGGAGACTGAGGGAGAGAAGAAGGAAATTGGAGAGGGGGGAGAAGAAGGAGAGGAGGGGAGAAGAAGGAAATTGGAGAGAGGGAGGGAGGGGGCGAAGAAGGAAATTGACAGGGGGGAGGGGGAGAGATTGACATACATCACACACACACACAATGCACCCCTTGCACACAGAAAAACAAACAATGCATTACACACAGACACACATACACGAGCAATGCATCCCTTACACACAGCAACACACAATGCACCCCTTACACACACTCAATGCATCCCTTACAGACGCACACACTGCATCCCATACATACACAAACTCACCTTGCAGCCCTTACACATACAAACACAGATTCCCACAATGCATTCCTTACACACATCAGGACATACCCCCCACACGCACTCCACCCCCTGTGAACAAACTCATTGGTGGAACATGAAGGTGGATCCTGGGACCCAGACGTTGAGCTGTGTAAAGGGCCCTCAAAAAAATGGAGCTGCTTCCCGTTGATCCCAGAACATTGATTTTTGTGACCACAGTTACAAACCGCCTCCAGAGAGCCTGTTCTACACCAGACTAGTGGAGCCAGACGGGAGCTAGAGCCCATCATTATCCTCATATGGTTGTAAGTAGGCAATCTAGTTTATTATTTGTGGCACTAATCTCTAATTTACCTCACATTAAAGGGACACTATAGTCCCCAGAACCACTACAGCTTAATTTAGTGGTTCTGGTGTCTAGCCTGTCCCTGCAAGCCTTTTAATGTAAACACGGCGGCACTGCAGCACTGGTGTTAGTTAACATGGCAGATCATATGGGTGGGGCATTGTGATGTCACATGGGGGGGGGGCGGCAAACTTAACTTTTGCCTAGGGCGGCAAAAATCCTTGCACCGGCCCTGCAGACACTGCATTCCTGTGGGCGGACTCGGGGGTGGGGGTGTGTGGGGGCTGCAGCACTTTGGGCGGACTCAGGTGCAAGCACCGGGGGCCCAGACCTTGAGCTGTGTCAGGGGCCTCACAATTTCTGATGGCAGCCCTGCTGGCACCCAGACCACTTCATTAAGCTGAAGTGGTCTGGGTGTCTAGAGTGGTCCTTTAAAGGACTCCTTGAGAAAGTCTACTTCACAGAGTGAAACACGTAAGGATTAGGATCAGAGCCCGGGTGAAATTCTTACACAGTGATTTTATATGTAAGTCATTTATTCGACTTTAATAGTTTTTTGCCATGTGGTTTTAAATCGTTTCCCCTATCTGCGTTCCCTGTATATCTCGGAATAGAATCTCCACGCGTGAGCGATTCATGGGGAATATATACAAATCTTTCACTTTTGTTAATAAAATACCTTAATTGTTACTTTTCTGCCTATAATTATTAGGCATTTACATAGTTCCAACAATACTTGACAATTATAGAAAAGGGATATAAAGAGAGCCTTGCTAAAATTAGCTTACGAGTAGATTTATATAGGTAGGTGTCCTGCCCACGGTACTGTTAAAATGCAGGATGAGATCCATATACATAATAATTCTATAGATTTAGGAAACCTGTTTGATCTTTGGTCGAATAGATTCTTGACCAAAGATTTAACAATAGCTTCAAACATGGTGCAAGGGTACTCAGGAATATGCCCAGGAAAAAAAGGTATTTTCTTACATATACAGTTATACATTGGAGAATAAATCCCACAGAGACTATGTGATATATTTTATCTTATGTAATAAAAAGGGATGGCTGTTTTCCTTTAAAAAAAATGTTTGGTTAGGGCTTGATTGAAACATTATGGAAACAGACAGAGGAAAAAAGTGTCTGACTGCATGAAACGGGGCCGTGTAGTCCATTTGAAGGTTCTAGAAGTTGTTTACATTCTTCTTCTGACTTACAGCTCAGCCCTATTCTACAAAGAATGCATAGCTCTCCGGTCAAGACACTCACATTAAACAGATTAGCAGCTCTTTCTATTTCACTTTCCGTTACACAATGTTTGAGTCATGTTATGCATGCTGTATGGTTTCCTGGTGAAAGCAGCCACGGCTCTGCTCAACAATAATAAGTCCATGAAATGTAGGTTTCTTTTAATTAAGAATTAACTGGAACTTTACATACTGTGACTGTCCTCCAATACCACCATATTGGAATATGTCTCTATTCTAATACCTCTCCGATGATCCATAACTCTAACCCCCTCACACTAATCAATAACTGTAACCCCCTCACACTAATCCATAACTGTAACCCCTTCACACTAATCCGTAACTCTAACCCCTCACAATAATGCATAACTCAACCCCCTCATACTAATCCATAACTCTAACCCCTCACACTAATCCATAACTCTAACCCCTCACACTAATCCATAACTCTAACCCCCTCACACTAATCCATAACTCTAACCCCTCACACTAATCCATAACTCTAACCCCCTCACGCTAATCCATAACTCTAACCCCTCACACTAATCCAAAGCTCTAACCCCTCACGCTGATCCATAACTCTAACCCCCTCACGCTAATCCATAACTCTAACCCCCTCACGCTAATCCATAACTCTAACCCCCTCACACTAATCCATAACTCTAACCCCCTCACACTAATCCATAACTCTAACCCCCTCACGCTAATCCATAATTCTAACCCCCTCGCACTAATCCATAACTCTAACCCCCTCACACTAATCCATAGCTCTAACCCCCTCACGCTAATCCATAACTCAAACCCCTTCACGCTAATCCATAACTCTAACCCCCTCAAACTAATCCATAACTCTAACCCCCTCACAAAGACTCAGAGGATTGCTTCTTCAGTCTTAGATATCCAATAGTATTTGTCCAACAAAAATACTTTTGGACAATCTGTGGTTCTATTCAGAGAAAAATTATTTCAGTCTGAATTTATGACTGACTATTGTTTTAATTTTTTGTGTGTGTTTGTTTAGTTTGAAATGTGATTTAGTTCGAATTGTTGGACTTTTTATCCGTAACTATTAAAAGTGACGTTTTAATGTATTATAGGCCACTTCTCTAGGATATTCCACTTTCTTTATATATTTTATTACTACTACCTCCATTTTTCTTTCTTCAGGACACTCACAGACACACACTCAGACACACACACACACATTCAGACACACACATACACACACTCAATTAAAAAATGTCCACCCAACCTCCCTACCTGGAGAGCTGGCATGAATCTGTCCCTGGGGTCCAATGGGGCTTCAGTGTGGTGGGTGGCTGTGTTCTAGGCAGAGACGGTGAGGGAGCTCTGTTCTCCCTGCTCTGCTCCCTCGTGCCGCGTGGGCCGTCTACTGATGCCAAGAACCGGAATATGACGTCAGCAAACAGCTCGCAAGGGAGCACAGATCCCTTGCCATCTCTTCCGGTTACACAGCCGCCCACCGGGGGGAAGGGGGGGGGGGTCCCTTGGGCCCCCTCATGACAGGAGGAACACGGGGAACAGCATTCTGGTCTGACAGAAAGTGCTCTCTTAGTGAACACTTCCTGACAGACCACTCGGTCACGATACACACAGGCAGGAGGGGAGCAGCACAGCTCTCCCCTCCTGCCAGACACCTGCACAGCATGGTCACAGGGGGTCGTAACTGCATCCGGGCCCCCTGGAGTGAGGGGCCCGGTTGCAGCTGCAACCTCTGCGACCATGGTAGTTACACCACTGTGTTTGGATCTTGCTTGTGGGATTGCGTGTGTGTAGAGTGAGCGGATTGTGGTGTGGTATTGTGCAATGAGGTCAGTTTTAGTTGTGTTGTGTTTGTGGTGTAATGTAATGCATGTGTGGCTAGGAGCTGTAGAGAGTGTGTGTAGAGGGGATGTAGCAAGTGTGTGCATACAGACTATAGTGTGTGTGTGTGTATAGGTGATGTAGTGTTTGTAGGGGTTGTAGAGAGTGTGTGCTTAGGGAATGTAGCATGAGTTTGCTTACAAGGAATCTAGTGTGTGTAAAGGGGAACCAGAGTGTGTATGTTAGGAATGTAGTGTGTGTGTAGGTGGTGCAGTGTGTGTACATGTACATATATATATGTTTGGAAGTGGTATGTGTGTGAGTGAGTGGTGCAGTGTGTTGGGGGTTCTGTGTGTATGTGTGAGTGGTGCAGTGGGTGTGTGTGTGTGTGTGTGTGTGAAGGGTTCAGTGGGTGTGAAAGGTGCAGTGGGTGTGAGTGAGGGGTGTATTGTGTATGTGAGGGGTGCAGTATGTGTGTATGTAAGGGGTGCAGTGTGTGTGTGTGGGTGTGTGTGCGCACGCGCAAGGGGTAAATTGTGTATGTGATGGGGTGCAGTTTGTGTGATGGATGCTGTGTGTGTGAGGGGTGAAGTGTGTGTGTATGAGGGAGTTGTCCTGTGTTTGTGAGGGGGCCATGTGAGTGAGAGGGTGCTGTGTGTGTGTGTGAGAATGCTCTGTGTGAGGGTCCAGTGTGTGTAAGGGTTGTGTGTGTGTGTGTGTATGTGTGTGCGTGTGTGAGGGTGATGTGTGTGTGAGAGGGAGCTGTATGTGTGTGTGTGAAGGTAATGTGTGTGTGTGAGGGTAGTGTGTGTGTGGGGGGTAATTTGTGTGTGAGGGTAGTGTGTGTGTGGGTGTGTGTGTGGTTGGGTGGGTGGGTGATGTTTGTGTGTGAGAGTGCTGTGTGTGTGTGAGGGTAATGTGTGTGTGAGAGTGGTGTGTGTTTGTGTGTGAGGGTAACGGGTGTGGAAAGGGAGGTGTGTGCATGTGTGTGTGTGTGTTTGTGTAATGTGTGTGGAGAGGGAGCTTCTGTGTGTGAGCGTGATATGTGTGTTAGGGTAGCGTGTGTCTGTGAGAGTGCTGTGTGTAAGGGTAATGTGTGTGTGAGGGTAATGTGTGTATGGGTGATGTGTGTGTGTGTATGTTAGGAGGGATTGCGTGTTGGGGGGAGGCAGATTAATGCCACTATATAAGAATTTTTTTTTTTTTTTAATTTAAAAAAAAACAGGCATTGTATCGCCCCTCCCTTCTTTAGCCTGGGAAGGGGGACCATGCAGCCATCCCTGGTGGTGCTAATGGTGAGTGAACTCTAGCCTGCGAGGCTAGAGTTCACTCTCGCGAGATCGGGGACGTTGCTTTGGCAACACTCCTTATCTCGTAAGAGGAACCCGGAGGAGCTGCAAGATAGAGCTCCGCCGGGTCCTCTCCTGTTTCTTTCCCCCGCCAGCGGCCGCATTACACTGACTGTGGGCCCATGAGGGAGATCTCCCCACCGGCCCGTCATGGAATACTGCAGGGCCCTGCAGCATAGCATGGGCCCTGCATAAACTGGCAGGGGAGATCCTGTGACCTCCCCTGCCAGCCTCGGCCCATGGCCATTGTGGCCCACTGGGCATTTGCCCAGCATGCCCAATGGTCAGTCTGGGCCTGCATACAATGTATGTATATTTTATTTATATCGTGCTAACAGGTGTACTAAGAGTTTACAGGTTATATTGTAGAGGGTGGTGTAGTGTGTGCTGTAGGTATACAGTGTATGTATACTAGCTCTATGGATAAATCTTGGAAGAATATTAAATCGAGATATAAAGTTACAAAGTAATACTCACAGTATTCAATCTAATTATCTAAAGCTCCATCGAAGCATAGTTTATAAACACTATAATATGCACATTTTTTCCTCTAAAAGAACTTCTTGTATGGTAGAACTGGTCATTTAAGGTTACATTTCCGTTAAACAGTTTGTGTGATGCGGGTGGATCGCATTATTCCACATTCTCATGTTATTCATGATAAGCAAGTGCTGGGTGGCCTTATATCACACTGTGACGGCTACCGGGCATGGCTGATCTTGCCACCAGCCAGCAATGTCTGAACTAGTTTAAATTGTAATTCCTTTAATTTTATGTAAGGTTAGTTTTCGCTTCGAGCTGATAAATGTGAATTTTCAGTGGAAAAATCTTGTTGCTGATTAGCAAATCTTATGTCTGTTGGAGTTTTAAACAGGTTATGAAAACAAATTTAAATATGAAATACGTTTAGCAGATTATGCTATTTATACTCGGATTAATTGTATTATTGACATGAAATATGTTGCTCAGAATATAGCTGTTACCTGTATCATGTACACACAGACTCCCAATGCCAAGCACTGGAATTTCATCTTGCAGAACTCCGCACCAAGTTTATTTTCATTGAAAGATTCCATGGGGTAAAGAGGCAGGTGTGACGGAACGCTGGCGCTCCAACTGAGTACCTCCGCCAATCGATGCTCCTAGTGCTCGCTGAGGACTCCAAGCACTCCAACCGACACCATCAGCACTGCAGACCCCACTTCCAGCGATGCAGCTGCGCAGGGGTCTCGCCGTCTCCACCCACCCTGGACCCAAGGCCAGGGTCCAGCTTCCAGTGGGGAACCTCTCTTTCCCCAGAGAGCAGAAACAGGAACTAGCTCTTACCAGAGCTTAGTGATCATACCCTGGGGAGTATAGTGATTATAGCAATCCGCAGAGTGTAGTTCTCCAATCCCCCAAACATGAGCCAAGGCTTCAAGAAAGATACAAGATGATCTGATTTTAATGACCACACACTGGCTTTTATGCAAGTCCCCATTCAAGGGGACATCCCACAGGGTGGGACACAGTACAACCAATCATATACAGGAAAACCGTAAAACACACCCAGCACCAACATACAATCCCTCCCCTCTGCCTGTGATATAATTACTGAACACAATGGGTTAATGTAATTTATCACAGGCAGGAAAAATACACTTTTTATACATACACTGTAACTTTAAAAATATGCATCATATTCACATAAAACATACATATTCGGAATCAGCATACTTTAAATATAAACATAACCAAAAATCATTAGAATCCGTTCAGCCGTTCGGGATATTTCAAGTTTGACCGACCGCAAGCACATTTTCCTGCCCAAAACAGTTCCAGAGAATCAGGCTGTGCGGTCAGTCTATTTCCCATGTTAAAGTCAGTTCAAACAGACGAACGACAACCATTCGAATTGTCGAACTGTTGAATGAACTGTCGAATGGCGTTCGAACTGTCGAATGCATTGAAGTCTGGAGAAGGTAAAACTTCAGCTGAATTAAAGATGGCCGCCGCCACGTGTTCGTTTGTCGAATGGCGGCCCCCAGCGTTCGGCAATTTACCTACAGCAGGCTGCCAGCCTGGGAGGTAAATTGCCTGCACACTTCCACTTCTGGGTGATCCACCTGTGTGGTACCTGGTTCAGTAAGCCCCATTTACTGAACTAAGTGGGAGAGTAGCAATGAACAAAATATTTAAACTAAGTCTGGGGACACCGTCTTAAAGGGGCATTGTCACACAAAGTCTCAATATGTCCCCAGATGGTTCTTAAAGGGCCAGCATGGTCCAATACAAGTCCATAAGCCACAATGCAGTTCTTAAAGGGCCAGCAGCAGCACAATATAAATCCATTAGCCCAAATCTTGTATTTAAAGGGCCAAACCTCCCTGGGACCATAATCACATGGCAAGAGGCTGCCAAGTAGTCCTCTCCAAGCACAAGTGGCGTGATTAATTTCGCCACACAGCAGGTCCAAACTGATCATGTTCTGCTGTATGTGTCTCATGTGTTGGCTGCCCTCTAAAGTCATTATATGGATAGTAGGTTTCTCACATTATACTAACCCACGTGCCAGGAACCAATATCCACCTTAATGTAGAGATTACATTTTAACAGCATATGAAAAAATAGTAATTACCCACGAGTCACCACCTCCAATAATAAAATGAACAGAAGGACCAGGCAGTTAAAGTACAAAATCCCAGCTAAGCCTGACCTTTCAAGAATTTTATAGTCAGACAGATTCGGAAGGGTTGACGTAGGTCTGAGTCACATCTGCCTGATTCTTGAGAGCCCATCACCTCGTCCAGCTTACTCTTACTTAGCATTCTTCAGTCTTTTAGATGATTAAGTGGTCGAGGTCTATGGTGGCCTAAGCTTCTTGCCTTGTTTCAGATGGCATGGGCAAGATGGGTGCCCCCCAACTCATAGTGCTGGACAAAGGTGGCAATGATCTGGGTGCTGTTACCAGTGTTGATTTGGCAAGGGTAATCTCTTCTGATCCCTGGTAGCTGTCTTGATGATTGTCAGGAGTGCAGATTGGATGGTCCAACATGTTGCCATGTCTCCTCTGATGCCATTTCTCTTAACTGGGGGCTCCTTATAGAGCCCATAAGAAACAGGCTGGTTGGTCAGGTGGTGGCTGTGTGGTTTTGTTATACAGCATCCTGCCATTTTAGCTGACCGAGCTGACTTGTTAGTTGAAATATAAACGTGGCCGGTCATGGCTTTTTCCCATCCAGATTCTTGTTATGTGTGATTTATTTAGGGAGTTAGTTGGTGGCGTGCTCGTTCAGGAATGGTGGTTGAGTTGTTCTTTAGGAGAGGGTTTATGAATCGCAAGGACATAGGAGGTAACCCCTTATGTATTCCAGCCGTGCCAGCAACCCACTTTGTAGTTACCAGCATTTCAATAATCAAAGGGGAATACTGTTTTTTGGAGTACACCTAGAACATTGAGATGTAACCAAACACCAAATACTCACTCTGAAGTGATAACTGTGGAGCTTTCATGCTTTCTATCAAACTCCAGGTATCCTGTCATATAAAACGTTTTGAGCACAGCCTTCTTTTTTACTTTCATCAACCACAGGTTTGTGTCATGAGTTCCTGATATCAACTAATGCACCAAAAATGAATAATAATTGAAATATTAACAAATGACCAGATTAATTAATGGGTTGCTGAATTAAGTTTGTTTAGTGCAATTCGTTCTTTTGACTCCTACCTTTTAAATACATTTATTTCAAAAATAAATAAATTGTTAAATATTCAAAACATTTTATCAAATTTCAGACAAACTGAGTAGATATATGAACAAATTTCGGATGAACTGAAACTTTTTTAAACAAAGTAAAGAAGCAAAATGAAAGTCTGTTATGGTGGGGATGCAAAGAAAAAGCCAGAGCGAGTCAAGGCATTAGGAAAATTGGGGTTACATTTTTCTAAGCTATTATTTAGTCCACTAATATCACTAGAATAAGGTTCCTCAAGCCTATTGTTCCATCTGGGAGATCTTGTAGAGTTCATGGAATAGGACCCAGGACATGCATAGTAAAATGACACTCGAAAAACTGGATCTCTCCAAACTTCCACAGCCTAGCCCCTCTTCAGTTAAGTGTACAACGTGGAAGACAGATGTGTTACACATCCAACTAGGACAGCACTGATAGTCTGGTCCAGTATTCTCAGCCCACTCAGGTCAATGATTGGATGAAAAATGTGGACGTTCAATTCATGATACTCTGAGCAGCAGGAAGGGGCCTGGAGAACCCCACTTAAAGGGTTTGACACTAACCAGGGTGATGGTACCCAATGATTCTTAGCAGCACCATAGTCCCTGCAAAGCGCTGCACAGAGTACACCTTTAATATGAATGCAATAATATACATCGTACATATAGCATATGTATAGTATATTTTGAATATGGTACCTGTTCATGTTCTACATGTACTTCTGGAGATTACAGTGTTACATTAATACATGACATATATTTCTAGATATTACAGCCGATGCAGATGTGCTACACACCAAAGACTAATCCCGCTGGCCTGTTTTTTTCCACTTTGTCCTGCAATGACTTAATTTTCTGATCTTTCCCAGAATTTCAGGGAGGGATTTAATTATTTCCACACTGCAATAGATTTACTCTTCATTTTATTTCTCAACACAGATTCAGCAAAGGGGAAATAATTATTATAGTGAAATGAATGACCAGTGTCTCTTTGATGAGTCATAGGTTTGGATCAGCAGTCGTCTGTTTCAGCATTTTTCTCATATTGACGTTTCCTGATAATGTCTATAGTCTGTAATCATTGAAATGTAATACATTTAGGAACAGCTGGAAATGTTGTGACTTTTTCATGGCGATCATGAACAGAACTACAAATTGTGAAGAACTTATTACACTCTTAGCAAGATGTTAAGTCAATGAGCAATAAAAATATGGATTTTGCAGAAACAGTTCTATGGCAATTAGGCACCATCTAGTCAATGATTCTTGAGTTGAGAACCCTCAGAGTTGCGCTTTTAAAAAAAGGGACAGAGAAAAGGCAGTGTTTATATTACAGCCTAGGGACACCTCCAGTGGCAGTCACTCAGACGGCCACTAGAGGTGGTTCCTGTGTTCTGCACAATGTGCAGCACTTAGTTTCAGCGTAGCTGAACTTTCCTCATAGTGAAGCATTGATTCAATATATCTCTATGAGGAGATGCTCATTGGCCAGTTCAGCGTTTGGATTGGCTGAGATTGTCAATACTGATGATCTCAGCCAAGGAGGCAAATCAGGGACAGGGACAGAGAAGGCAGACCCACGTGGCCCTGGAATAAAGCTGTGTTTTTATAGTACATAAGGGGGGAAGTGGCGCTGGCAACCTTTTTAACACTATAGGGTCAGGAAAACACGTTTGTATTTCCTGATCCTATAGTGTTCCTTCAGGTGCTTTTTTTTCTATATGAGCTACTTTGATATAAATGTTTCAACCCGCATAGATTTATTTATTTTATTTCATGTAGCCTTTTTTTTTGCCTGGATTTGATATTGTTGGATAAGGTTTTAACATTATTTAATATTTTTATATAAACTTTTAAAATTATTTTTAAATAGCAAAAATATATCATATATATATAAAAAAAATCTAAACATATTTTTTTCAACATTTAATATTTTTATTATAATGTTAAATAATTTAAAAGTTTATCCAAAAATATTAAATCGATGCCTTTATGACACGACTAAGAACAAAATCCTTGACTAATGGCACAGCAAACGGATACCTGGCTGGATGTATTCTCGACCAGCTGGACGGTATAAAGATAATTTTCAGTAGACTTGCTCTGCTTATCCCTCTGCAATTACTTGGTTATATCAAACTAAGATGAGCTGCAGACAGAATACAGTTGTTTACTTAGTAAGGATAGGCCGTACATGGCATCTTAGCAAATAACATCGTATGAAATGAGTTAAAATGGTCAGGGTTCATACTTCGTGCATGGCAAACAACCAATGACAAATTCGAAAGACAATGGAAACTTGGTCAAAACTTCTCCCGTATAGAATAATCATGGTTCGTTCTCGCACGTATAATTCCTGTGAACCTTGCTTAATAAACTACATTGTGTATGAACGACAGAGGTTGTAACCAAGTTTCCATTCTTCAATCATGTAAGTGAGCTCTGAACAGCGAAGGAACTCAGCAGAACCTACAGAAGAGGAATTTTAATTCGACCTAGTAAAGGATTCTGTTTTGTTAACCAAAGCTGAGTGAATTAAAATAACAATTTTATTTTTTAACCAACAGAAACAGAAGTGATAAACAATGCGAAGATTATAAGATAATTAGGATCATTTGCTGTTTCAAGTCTTATATTTTAAAATGCCCGTGGATGTTTGCGATCTGCAGTGGAGCAAAATGCGTTTGACAACTTAATTTGTTTCTGTATTTAAATGAGGTGATGATATTTTCCCATCTGAATTTCATTTTAATGATTAACACTCAGTATGGCAATTTAAAAAGTGCGTATTTTGAACAATAAACACTCCCTAGGATAGCTGATTCCCTGGCACAGGCTAAATGTTAAACATATACTATAAAGAATAATTATAACCACTGAATAGCACACACACAAGCGGACAGTTGTGTAACAAAGCACACAGTTTGATTTGAAAATTAAACGATTGTTGGTTTTTTTGAGTCACATACTTGAGCTGTTCAATAGAGATATAAAATGATAAATTCATTTAGGCCCCTGAATGTCTCTCGACGAGGGGATTGACAATTTGGTACTCTCCATTAGAAACAGAAATGAACTCTGAATTCCCTACAAGTCATAATAAAACTCCACCAATTTACATTTTGTGTGTTACACAAAAGTAACCAAAGGGAGATTGTTATGTACTTTGTTGTCAAGACTCATGAGCTTAAATTCCAGATGTACTTTACTGTGAAACATGATTTTCTAGCAGATATTTTAATTGGAGTAAACATCCCAATTCGATGTTTAGTTATTAAATCCCTAAATGGCCAAATAAAAGGTTTTAGAGTTTATTATTGTGTATATATTATTGTGTATCTTACTGAAATGTACAAACCTCAGTACTATAGGCAGATTATTTGCTATTTTATTTAAAATCCAGCATCTTCAACAATTACACTATAATAAAATAAGATCATTTTTTTGTTTCTCTGGAAGGGGAATATCTCCTAAACGGCTGTTAACCCCTTTTATGCCTGTTACAGGGCAGTAGGGTGTCCCTTTAATAAAATGCAATGTAATTAAGAAACGTTCACGAATTATAAAAAAATATATACAAATAGTATACAATAGTCAGACCATATGGAAAAGACAATTAAAAAGTTATATTGGTCTGAGTAATTTTATTTTCCTATTCACAATCAGTGTGTTTTTATGCCTTAGAGCAGAATGTGTGAAACTACTGGGGGATCTTTATAGAATAACAGGAAGCTTTGCTAGGGCATCCCTCTCTTGTTACATGACTTTTAAACCACATCAGTCTCTAAGCTGAACCTCTCTGTAAATGGAAAGAATTACAGTGACTAGGTAGGAAAATACAGAGTGCAAGTTGTGCCCATAAAATCTTCTACGAGTGAACTCCAAAGCAAGAATCGTGTGCTGCAAAAGACAAGAGAAAACTTGAGTTCTTTCAAAAGTACCTGTCAGACATATTAAAATATATTTTATAGTAATTAATGTCACCATATTAATATTCATATTTATAATAAATCATATTTTAATAGTATACAATTATCCCTACAGAACTTTGAGTGCATAACTAGGGACTGTTATTCATTGACAAATAATGATATCATGGGAGAGGTGCTGGAGAGACAGAATTTCTATGTTTCTGTCTCCTCAGCTCTTCCTGGGTTTCTTCACGCACACACGCACATACACACAAATACACACACACATACACACACACGCGCGCGATACAGCTGTAGGATTAACCCATAGATGCTGAACATAATCATCTGAAAGCGTAATGATTATTTACAGTGCACACTGTTGCTGAAGGTATAACGAGTTACTGATTACCTTATGCCATGTTGCGCCATATTGACTTTTAGTATTGTCACAATTATGTTGTTTCCATTACTTATAACTGGACGTGGTGATCACCGTTGCATGCAGAGACACTTCACAATAAGGATTTAGATATAAAAAAGTCTAAACATAACAGTAATAGTAAGGGTCTGGACTCTATCAAAGTGTCCTGTTCTGAAACGCAGTGCACAGATGCAAGAGGCGAGCAGTCATCGATAGAATGTGTCTGCAGGATCCAATGGTTTTTGAAATTTTTTGTGGAATCATGCATATTTGCCAAATAAAAATAGGTTTTCTACATCATTTGATAATATAGAGTAACATAAAATCGTTCAGCGTATACAGTAGAACATGTCTTAAAAGAAAGCTCTATTGGTAAGGGCCCAAAGATCCGAAAAGGAAAACTCTGCTCTCTTCTGTGCCACAGTGCACTCATACATACATCCCGTCCTGCACAGTCATTCCCGTATACACAGGTCACACATACCTCCACCCCCAGCCAGAGGAAGTGCTCAGTTTGCAACAGCCGGTCTCGGTGCTCGAACAGAAGCTTCAGAACTACTCGACCCATCATTAAGACTCAACTGGGATGCTATACAGAATAGACTATGTAGAAAAAGAACAAATGCAACACATTAATAAAATAAAATAAATACAATGTTGTAAATAAGTATAAAATATACTTATCTGAAACAAATGAAAAGAGGCAGCCTCCCAAGATCGTGACCCAGTATCCGACCTTTTACAACATATATGGATATACAAGGAGCAAATGAGATACGGCTTTGCCAAATCTAAATAGGGAACATAAAAATATACACTATGTGCAATACACTAAATAATAAATTAATCGTGCGCCATAGTTGGAATACACTCAAAGGATGGAGACATATAAACACGCTCAGGGTGCCTCCCCCGATGTTTTGGGTGGCTAGAATGCTTCACTTTTCACTGGAATTCCAAGTGGACCAAATATAGAATACAACTCCCACCGGAATAGGTTGGAAAAAATTAATCAGCGATTTATTATAAAAAGAGCAAATAGCGTTAGCTCAGAGGTATAAAATTAGAGGAACATAGGTCCTTCGCGTTTCGTTCCTTTAGAAATGGAACTTCCTCAGGGACCAAATCCCACTAATACAGCAATAAAACAACAATCACAAAAAAATCAATTCAAAGTTTGCTCTTTTCCCATTTGCTCTTTGTATATCCAGAGTAGACTATGTGCATAATCTCTGATTTGGTCTGGGTCTACTGTACCACTCCCTATGTCCGCTAGCTAACATTCAGCCCCAATCCTCTGTGCCTCACACATTGACTTGCACAACTTCTTACACTCTGCTATCCTTTCTTAAGCTTGGAAAGAGAAATCGACTGTGGTTCTCAAGTATTAAAAGCTAGCAAATGGGATGCTTCACGGGGCAGTGGAAAAACACACACTAGAAACTGAAAATATAAAAACAGAAAATATAAAAACAGAAAAACATAAAGTGTTCTTAGATCTTCTCCGGTGAGGCCCATTGACTACTGACATTCCCCTGGACAAAGAGTCCTATGGAGGGTTCTGTGGGCGAAGTGGTTGTTGGTCTCTCTTGGTTTGGGGCCGCTGTTCACGATCCCCTGGGACGTCATCCTCTGTCAAAACTCCCCGGTTGCCTGAGTCCCTGTGTTGAGCGTCCGGGAGCTTCAATGCAGCCAGAAATGTTATTTGGTCTTCCCCTGCCAACAAAGTGAACACCTCATCTCCGCGGGACACCACCAGGGTTCCAGAAACTCCCCATCTGTATCTTACGCCGTGATACCTCAGTTGTCTGGTGATGGGCTGGAGTCTGCGTCTCTCCTGCAGGACCAAGAATGGTAAGTCATCAAATATCCTAATGTGGTAATTTTCTACAGGGACGGTGGGTTGTCTCCTGGCTAGGGTTAGAATAGCAACTTTAAATGACACATCTCTGGTGATTGCTATTATGTCCTTGGGGGCATCTGCGGGAGTTCCTGGGGCCTTTCGGATTCTAAACGCTGAAATCAATGGTAGTTCACCGCCTTCTCCCCTTATTTCCAATGCTAGTTTCTTTGAGCAGACCACCCCTGTCTCCCTCTCGGGCCTCAACATCGTCGATGCGCCTTGAGATGCTCCCCATCTCTGCCTGCACACCTGCTAGATCTGCCTTCCATACTGCTCACAGGTCAAGTAGGCGACTTTTGATATCTCCTTTGGTGGAGGGTGAGGCATCGGAGTCTGAATCAGCCTTTTGGCGTACCCCTTGGCACCTTGGATCTCTCCTCGTCTTGTGATTCCTCCAACTCGCTGGAACCTTGTGGCCCTCCAAGCGCCATCTTAGGTTGGGCCTGTTGTTGCGGCCTGTCGAAAGACCATTGGATGTCTGGTAATTGGGAGCTCTCTGAGTGAGCTGACTTTCTGTTTTTCCACCCCATCTCTCTACTGGGAGGATTAGAGTCGTGGTATGGAAAAACTGTATGATATTATTTCACCTTTTTCATGGCAATTTAGTCAATTTAGAGTGGTAGAGGTCGGAGCTCTCCACCAGCATGTCTTTTTAGGTTCACAGCTGGTCACGCCCCTCCGGATCCAATGATTTCTATGGCGATTGCTCCACTTTGAGTACTTTGCACTATTCAGTGAGAATAGCTGGAACACATTTGTGGGATGATTTTGTTCAAGGTAGGTGGGAAATAGTGCTGGAAGATCAAGGATCTTCAAGGGTCTATTCGTCTGTTATTCGAAGTAAAATTAAACCAATGCCCAGTGTTAACAGAGAAAGAGGTAGCAAAGAAGCGGTTAATTATTGCAATTGGTTTTACTAAATGCATTATTTGTATCGAGGTTTTCGGGAGTGTTGAGTGTTCTGCTTTGGCATCACATTTACCAGAGTCTCTGTATAAAAAACCCCTCTAAATATTTCCCACCCAGACCCTCTAGCAGAACAGAAAGACAATATTCAGTTTCCTTTCCAAATCTGCTCCCCATCCTGTATAAAACACAGGAGCGATCTTCGTGTACACATAACACGAGAAGGCAGAATCATCGGAGGAAATGAGAATTATTTTCTATTCATCCAAAATAATGTATTATGGAAACTTTCCCAAGTTAAAAATATGTTTAAGGTGAACATTTCAATTCGTTGCTCATTTTCCATGAACCGCTAGCAGTTTCAGACAAAGTCTTGCTGTGAATATTACATTTGCTTGGACCGGTATAATCCAGATACAACTATAACAAATGTCACAGCAGGAAGTTTATGTAACAAAATAACACTTAGCATCAATTTATAACCAACTCAGAGATTGTAAAGGGGCAGCAAACCTTAAAGACACATGAATCCTTTATTTTATAGCATTTGTACTATAGTAACACATTGACGACCAATTGGGATCTGTGCTATAAAGCCTCATTAACAAACAAAACTTGAAAGAGCAACTGATCCAAATTAACTTTTAATTTTCACATTTTTTAAATTTTGGTTTCTGTTCTGGTGCAGGAACAGAGCAGCTCACTCTGGGGGGAACACAGCAGCTCACACTGGGGGGAACACAGCAGCTCACTCTGGAGGGGACACATCAGCTCACACTGGGGGGAACACAGCAGCTCACACTGGGAGGGAACACAGCAGCTCACACTGGGGGGAACACAGCTGCTCACACTGGGGGGAACACAGCAGCTCACACTGGGGGAACACAGCAGCACACTGGGGAAGCACACTGGGGAGAACACAGCAGCTCACACTAGGGGGACACACAGCAGCACACTGGGAAATACAGCAGCTCACACACATAGCAGCTCTACCACAGAGGGAAACACAGCAGCTCACACTACAGCAGGGGGGACACAGCAGCTCACACTGGGGAACACAGCAGCTCACACTGGGAGGAACACAGCAGCTCACACTGGGGGGAACACACGGCAGCTCACACTGGGGGAACACAGCAGCTCACACTGGGGGGAACACAGCAGCTCACACTGGGGGGAACACAGCAACTCACACTGGGGACAGCAGCACACTGGGGAAATACAGCAGCTCACACCGGGGACATCAGCTCACACTGGGAGGGAACACAGCAGCTCACGCTGGGGGGAACACAGCAGCTCACACTGGGAGGGAACACAGCAGCTCACACTGGGGGGAACACAGCAGCTCACACTGAGGGAACACAGCAGCACACTGGGGAACACAGCTGCTCACACTGGGGGAAACACAGTAGCTCACACTGGGGGGGACACGGCAGCTCACACTGGGGAAACACAGCAGCTCACACAGGGGGAATACAACAGCTCACACTCGGGGGAACACAGCAGCTCACACTGGGAGGGAACACAGCAGCTCACACGGGGGGGACACATCAGCTCACACTAGGGGAAACACAGCAGCTCACACTGGAGGGAACACAGCAGCTCACACTGGGGGGAACACATCAGCTCACACTGGGGGAACTCAGCAGCTCACACTGGGGTGGACACGGCAGCTCACACTGGAGGGGACACAGCAGCTCACACTCAGAGAGGACGATAATTAACCAACACATTGTAATTCCCTATTGAGCCCTGCAAAAGTTGTGAAAGCAAACAATGAACAACAGAAATGGACAAAAAAAAGTAATTACAAAAACCTCAAACAGAAATAAAAAAGAAAAATACAGATGGAAACTTGAGAGTATAGAGAATTTGTGAAAACACATTTTTAAAACGCTGATATAAATATAAATTATAAACTTCTGTGGAACACATATCTTATAGGAAATACCTTGTTTGTTATGGAAACACACATTTAGAAATGGAAGGGGTGCCTTCACGTGGCTTTTGTGGTTTGAAACATAACTTTTAGATGTTTTGTTGTCTAGAGGTTGTGAGATTTTATTTCCATTTGTGGTTGAAGTGGAACGCTTTAGCTAGACTTGTCACAAAATGACTAACTTTCCACAGTGGGACAAATATAGAGTTTCAATTATAACACTGACAAAAAATAAGCACCTGTGTAATATGGATAAAATGTTTAATATTTCTAAAAGCGAAACATTCCCAGAAAACAAATCTGTTAGTATTTTAGAAAAGGTTTGGTACTGGATTATACACAACATGTATCCATCCTATGGGGATATATCTAAGGTTTCGATAAAATCTTCAGCCTTACAAATGTTTTGACATTGCTGCCCTACTTTTTAAATTGTTTTAATCCTTCAAGATGTTTGGTGAATATACAGAACTGTTTATTATTATTTTATTATTTATATAGCGCCATCAGATTCCATAGCGCTGTACAATGTGTCTGCCTTTTCTGCAATTTTTTATACTTTTTTGTGGGAATCCTGCTGCCATGTGGTTCTCTATTACACAGTGATTAATAAAATACTCAGAGACCAAGATATTTTCCTGGGTTCTCTGCTAAAGCTTGATGCAAAAATAAAAAAAAGACCATTACTCAGAATAATGTCCACTAACAATGCCAATAGTAACGTGGTGTAAATGATGACATCATTCTAAAACATTGTTATGACATAAAAAGAACGTACATTGTTCATGATGAGTGCCCCAAAAATGACGCAACTGAATGTTCCGCACACCTTCTTACTTTGTATTAATATTCTTGTATAATTGTATTCTTGTTATTTTTATTCTAGCAAAATAATCTTCAGAAAACTGATTAATCTGTCCGTTCAGCATTACATTCTGTTTTCTGTAGTGATCTTTTATAATGAATGTTTCTTAGAGAGTTAATATATTAAAATGTGTTTGTCTGCTCTATTGGGACTGGTACAACATGTGATTATACCAGATGCAGTATGGGCGCAGGTCATAAGCCACCATGCTAGTTTAAAATTTTGGAAGGAGGTGCGGCAAATTTTGGAAGTCACGGTGAGCTGCCTTGCTGGTTGCTAGTTGTTACAATGAAATAAGGACGAGGTAAGGATGAGCAAACCGGAAACGTTTGTTTTGTTTTTTTCTCTCTTTTTTTTTAAAATTCTTTATTTATGATTTTTGATCAAGAGTAATTATTATTATTTATTATTATTTTATTATTTATGTAGCGCCATCAGATTCCGTAGCGCTGTACAATGGGAGGACTAACAGACATGTGATTGATTGTAACCAGACAACTGGACGTACATGAACAGAGAGGTGGATGGCCCTGCTCAATGAGCTTACATTCTAGAGATGGTCCCAGTGAGTCAGGTGTCCGGTTTGGCAACGTGTGTGTCTCAATAGACAGCGTGTAATCAAGGGTGCTTTTCGTATTTGAATACAAAAGTAATGAAACAAGGTCAATATACGTATGGTATAGCAATACAATTCTACATACATAACTGTAATAAAACGATCTTATTGATTAAGTGTGCGAAACATTGCATGATAGGAACGTTATATCAAATGTATTTATCATAAACTGAGTGAGGTCAGATAGTGGCCTTAAAGGGACACTATAGTCACCCAGACCACTTCAGCTCAATGAAGTGGTCTGGGTGCCAGGTCCCTCAGGTTTTAATCCAGCCACTAGAGGCGCATCTGCGACGCTGGAGGCATATTATGCCTCCATCACGCTGAGCGTCCATAGGAAAGCATTAAAAAATGCTTTCCTATTGACAGCTTGAATGCACGTGCGGCACTTGCCGCACATGCGCATTCGGCTCCGCTGACGTCGGCATAGGGAGCTGACGTCGGTGGGGGAGGAGAGGTCACCAGTGCCGACGGAGCCCGGCGCTGGAATAAGGTAAGCTGCTGATGAGGTTTTAACCCCTTCAGCACCACGGGAGGGGGACCCTGAGGGTGGGGGCACCCTCAAGGCACTATAGTGTCAGGAAAACCGCTTTGTTTTCCTGACACTATAGTGATCCTTTAACCCCTTAAGGACACATGACATGTGTGACATGTCATGATTCCCTTTTATTCCAGAAGTTTGGTCCTTAAGGGGTTAAGGGTGGGGTACAAAGTGGAAAGGAGGAGAGTAGCAACTATGTTTTAGCGATTTACATATTGATTATTTTGGTCACCATTAAGCACAAAGTTGTGTACAACAGTCAGTACTGAAAAACCAGAAACCTTACGCAGCACGTAACATTGTGCTCAGGATGATTCTGTACCCGTATACAGTCTCCTTAATTTGAAGAAGTCTGCCTAATCACCAATGTAGATGTGTTCCGTTCTTGGATTAGTCAGAGAGGTGAGATTGAAGAGATGGATCTTATGAAACCTGGGATGATCCCGGTGAGTTAGGTGTCTGGTTTGACAACGTGTGTGTCTCAATAGACAACGTGTAATCGAGGGGGCTTTTTGTATTTGAATCGCTTCAATAACTAGGAATTATTTCTCACTGCGGTGTGTTGTGCACTTTCCTACTATAGGGGGGAGGGAGAAAAAACAGAAACACCACCTCAAAAAAGAAAGCTAGTCCATGGAGTCAAAAGGTGGTATACAGGAATTCTGTTAGCCATGGGTCACACACACACGTTATCAAAGTGTTTCGTGGTATTATCTACCAGGGCCGAGAGATGGCTTTTTTTCCTTTATTAATTGTGAGATGGAATACACACACCCAGAATAATTTTTTTTGTACAAATTTGTTTTTTCAACTTGAAGTTAATTGATTTTCTAATAATCCACAGTTTTTAAGGTACTGTTTTCTTTCTGAGTATCGTCATGTGATGAATAGAATTCCTGAGTGCTTATCCACTAATGGCATAAACACGTCACAGAATGCACTGAGCCAAGTGATTGGCTGACTCATTTCCTGGTCTAAGCAGAGCTCACTCCAACAGCTGAAAACCTTACAATAAAAAAGAGTTCATCCCGTTATAGGTGTCCAAGGAACAAAGCTGCTTGATAACAAATGTATTTCTTCACATTATTTGCGTTATTATACCATTGGTTTCTAAAAAAAAAGCAAGCTACTTGTTGAGAAATCGTAATATTTGGTCAGAAGTTAGAGACTTATGATTCAGAACTACCTTTTGGAGGCCCCACACTAATATACAGACTAGAGACCCATAGAGGAATGGAAAGAAATATTAGCTGAGCCCCTGAATAGGCCCCACGGCAATATTGTACTAGCCAAGTGACCAGGGTAGACCCATAGTAACATTATACTAGCCAAGCAACCAGGGTAGGACCCATAGTAACATTATACTAGCCAAGCAACCAGGGTAGACCCAATAGTAACATTATACTAGCCAAGCCACCAGGGTAGGCCCCATAGTAACATTATACTAGCCAAGCCACCAGGGTAGGCCCATGGTAACATTATACTAGCCAAGCAACCAGAGTAGGCCCCATAGTAACATTATACTAGCCAAGCCACCAGGGTAGGCCCATGGTAACATTATACTAGCCAAGCAACCAGGGTAGGCCCATAGTAAAATTATACTAGCCAAGCAACCAGGGTAGGCCCCATAGTAAAATTATACTAACCAAGCAACCAGGGTAGGCCCCATAGTAACATTATACTAGCCAAGCTACCAGGGTATGCCCCATAGTAACATTATACTAGCCAAACAACCAGGGTAGGCCCATAGTAACATTATACTAGCCAAGCAACCAGGGTAGGACCCATAGTAACATTATACTAGCCAAGCAACCAGGGTAGGACCCATAGTAACATTATACTAGACAAGCCACCAGGGTAGGACCCATAGTAACATTATACTAGCCAAGCAACCAGGGTAGGACCCATAGTAACATTATACTAGCCAAGCAACCAGGGTAGGCCCCATAGTAACATTACACCAGCCAAGCAACCAGGGTAGGCCTCACAGCAATATTATACTAGCCAAGCAACCAGTGTAGGACCCAAAGTAACATTATACTAGCCAAGCAACCAGGGTAGGACCCATAGTAACATTATACTAGCCAAGCAACCAGGGTAGGCCCCACAGCAACATTATACTAGCCAAGCAACCAGGGTAGGCCCCATAGTAACATTATACTAGCCAAGCTACCAGGGTAGGACCCATAGTAACATTATACTAGCCAAGCAACCAGGGTAGGCCCCATAGTAACATTATACTAGCCAAGCAACCAGGGTAGGCCCCATAGTAACATTATACTAGCCGATCAACCAGGGTAGGCCCCACAGCAACATTATACTAGCCAAGCAACCAGGGTAGGACCCATAGTAACATTATACTAGCCAAGCAACCAGGGTAGGCCCCATAGTAAAATTATACTAGCCAAGCTACCAGGGTATGCCCCATAGTAACATTATACTAGCCAAGCAACCAGGGTAGGCCCCATAGTAAAATTATACTAGCCAAGCAACCAGGGTAGGCCCCATAGTAAAATTATACTAGCCAAGCTACCAGGGTAGGCCCCATAGTAACATTATACTAGCCAAGCAACCAGGGTAGGCCCCATAGTAAAATTATACTAGCCAAGCTACCAGGGTATGCCCCACAGCAACATTATACTAGCCAAGCAACCAGGGTAGGACCCATAGTAACATTATACTAGCCAAGCAACCAGGGTAGGCCCCATAGTAAAATTATACTAGCCAAGCTACCAGGGTAGGCCCCATAGTAACATTATACTAGCCAAGCAACCAGGGTAGGCCCCATAGTAAAATTATACTAGCCAAGCTACCAGGGTATGCCCCATAGTAACATTATACTAGCCAAACAACCAGGGTTGGCCCCATAGTAACATTATACTAGCCAATCAACCAGGGTAGGCCCCATAGTAACATTATACTAGCCAAGCAACCAGGGTAGGACCCATAGTAACATTATACTAGCCAAGCTACCAGGGTAGGCCCCATAGTAACATTATACTAGCCAAGCAACCAGGGTAGGACCCATAGTAGCCAAGCACCCTGGGTAGGAGTCAGTATTAATATACTAGCCAAGCACCCTGGGTAGGAGTCACAGTGTTACTATACTAGCCAAGTACCCTGGGTAGGAGTCACAGTGTTACTATCCTAGCCAAGTACCCTGGGTAGGAGTCACAGTGTTACTATCCTAGCCAAGTACCCTGGGTAGGAGTCACAGTGTTACTATCCTAGCCAAGTACCCTGGGTAGGAGTCACAGTGTTACTATACTAGCCAAGTACCCTGGGTAGGAGTCACAGTGTTACTATACTAGCCAAGTACCCTGGGTAGGAGTCACAGTGTTACTATACTAGCCAAGTACCTTGGGTAGGAGTCACAGTGTTACTATACAAGCCAAGTACCCTGGGTAGGAGCCACAGTGTTACTATACTAGCCAAGTACCCTGGGTAGGAGTCACAGTGTTACTATCCTAGCCAAGTACCCTGGGTAGGAATCACAGTGTTACTATACTAGCCAAGTACCCTGGGTAGGAGTTACAGTGTTACTATACTAGCCAAGTACCCTGGGTAGGAGTCACAGTGTTACTATACTAGCCAAGTACCCTGGGTAGGAGTCACAGTGTTACTATACTAGCCAAGCAACCAGGGTAGGCCCCATAGTAACATTATACTAGCCAAGCTACCAGGGTAGGACCCATAGTAACATTATACTAGCCAAGCAACCAGGGTAGGCCCCATAGTAACATTATACTAGCCAAGCAACCAGGGTAGGCCCCATAGTAACATTATACTAGCCGATCAACCAGGGTAGGCCCCACAGCAACATTATACTAGCCAAGCAACCAGGGTAGGACCCATAGTAACATTATACTAGCCAAGCAACCAGGGTAGGCCCCATAGTAAAATTATACTAGCCAAGCTACCAGGGTATGCCCCATAGTAACATTATACTAGCCAAGCAACCAGGGTAGGCCCCATAGTAAAATTATACTAGCCAAGCAACCAGGGTAGGCCCCATAGTAAAATTATACTAGCCAAGCTACCAGGGTAGGCCCCATAGTAACATTATACTAGCCAAGCAACCAGGGTAGGCCCCATAGTAAAATTATACTAGCCAAGCTACCAGGGTATGCCCCACAGCAACATTATACTAGCCAAGCAACCAGGGTAGGACCCATAGTAACATTATACTAGCCAAGCAACCAGGGTAGGCCCCATAGTAAAATTATACTAGCCAAGCTACCAGGGTAGGCCCCATAGTAACATTATACTAGCCAAGCAACCAGGGTAGGCCCCATAGTAAAATTATACTAGCCAAGCTACCAGGGTATGCCCCATAGTAACATTATACTAGCCAAACAACCAGGGTTGGCCCCATAGTAACATTATACTAGCCAATCAACCAGGGTAGGCCCCATAGTAACATTATACTAGCCAAGCAACCAGGGTAGGACCCATAGTAACATTATACTAGCCAAGCTACCAGGGTAGGCCCCATAGTAACATTATACTAGCCAAGCAACCAGGGTAGGACCCATAGTAGCCAAGCACCCTGGGTAGGAGTCAGTATTAATATACTAGCCAAGCACCCTGGGTAGGAGTCACAGTGTTACTATACTAGCCAAGTACCCTGGGTAGGAGTCACAGTGTTACTATCCTAGCCAAGTACCCTGGGTAGGAGTCACAGTGTTACTATCCTAGCCAAGTACCCTGGGTAGGAGTCACAGTGTTACTATCCTAGCCAAGTACCCTGGGTAGGAGTCACAGTGTTACTATACTAGCCAAGTACCCTGGGTAGGAGTCACAGTGTTACTATACTAGCCAAGTACCTTGGGTAGGAGTCACAGTGTTACTATACAAGCCAAGTACCCTGGGTAGGAGCCACAGTGTTACTATACTAGCCAAGTACCCTGGGTAGGAGTCACAGTGTTACTATCCTAGCCAAGTACCCTGGGTAGGAATCACAGTGTTACTATACTAGCCAAGTACCCTGGGTAGGAGTTACAGTGTTACTATACTAGCCAAGTACCCTGGGTAGGAGTCACAGTGTTACTATACTAGCCAAGTACCCTGGGTAGGAGTCACAGTGTTACTATACTAGCCAAGTACCCTGGGTAGGAGTCACAGTGTTACTATACAAGCCAAGTACCCTGGGTAGGAGTCACAGTGTTACTATACTAGCCAAGTACCCTGGGTAGGAGTCACAGTGTTACTATACTAGCCAAGTACCCTGGGTAGGAGTCACAGTGTTACTATCCTAGCCAAGTACCCTGGGTAGGAATCACAGTGTTACTATACTAGCCAGGTACCCTGGGTAGGAGTCACAGTGTTACTATACAAGCCAAGTACCCTGGGTAGGAGTCACAGTGTTACTATACTAGCCAAGTACCCTGGGTAGGAGTCACAGTGTTACTATACTAGCCAAGTACCCTGGGTAGGAGTCACAGTGTTACTATACAAGCCAAGAACCCTGGGTAGGAGTCACAGTGTTACTATACTAGCGAGGTACCCTGGGTAGGAGTCACAGTGTTACTATACAAGCCAAGTACCCTGGGTAGGAGTCACAGTGTTACTATCCTAGCCAAGTACCCTGGGTAGGAGTCACAGTGTTACTATCCTAGCCAGGTACCCTGCGTAGGAGTCATTTCCAGCCTGGAGGAGCGTAGTTTGGGTTTAGATATAAAGGTTTGCATCCAGAACAGTAATTGGTGATTTTAATTGTTACATCCATTGTTTGTTTATTTGTTATCAAAGGCCCAATGTAAGATATTAGTCACTTATTGCAACAATCACAGTGTAACTAGACATTGTAATATAATCAAATATATTACACTGCATCAAAATCAGACAACAAATACAGACTGTGAAAGGTAACTGATCCACTTTAACATCATATATTAACCCTAGCTCCAGAGCTCCCTCTACTGGTCTAATAAAGTAATATTTATCACAGTTTGTCTTATCCATGAACTGTAAGTTAATGTTGGAAAAACTTACTGAAAAAATAAATAATTGTCCAATAACGGGAAAAATGTGTGTAAAAGGTACTTTGATAAAATGACTATATATTGTGATTATTAGCAGCTAATACACTCGTGTAGGTGTCTCCTGTATCCCTCACAACAATTCAAACATGTAAAAAAATGTATTTTTAAGTAAAACCTCAAAAATATAAAAGTTGAGCGCTATCACACAATCTAGCATGCTTACCCCTATACTGTGTTGGGCAGTACACTCGTTACATAGATGCAAACAAAAACTAACAACACACTAGTGCAGTATTGTTTGAATCAAGAACAATGTAAATAGTGCAATGAGCTGGATTGTGACGTATCACACTGGGTTTCTGTGCCTTTAGGGCAGTGTACCGCCTTACTCCTCCAACATTAGGTGGTGTGCTGCCATAACTGATCCCAAAATAAGCTCCAAACAATGTGAGTGAGCGACCTCACAATCACATTTATTGCACTGATTATATTGTTCTTGGTTAAAGCTATATTGCACCATTGCGTTATATTTAGTTTGCCTTATTTTAGTCACCCCAACAAAGAATAGCATACTCTTCTATTTTTAAGGTTTCATTTGTAGACTGATTCACTGATTTTATTTTCTTGTTTGTCTATTTGTTTGTTTTTATGTCATCTTATAAACTAAATTATTTTTTGTTAAAAAAGCTAATTTCATTACTATTTGTTTCTTATTGCTACGTTTATAAAATGTAAGATATTACTAAAGTCTTTATCTTTATGACAGTGGTGCAGCAAACATTAGAATGTAGCTGTGATCAGACTCTATGCTCAGGGGAATTTTATTAAAGGACACGGAGGCTCATATTATGCTTATCTCTTTCTTTATTATACCTCAGCAGCAAAGAGAAGGTATAAACATTCATAGAAAAAAAAGTTTTAACAGGTTCTCCAAGGGTTAACCCAACATCATACCCTTAACCAATAGGAACAGTCCCTCTATCTATAACTATTCATGTGACCTTTCCTCTTCCTCTTTCTTTGCTGCTGCCTCAGCTAAGTACCATCTAATTTTAGCTCTCCTCAGAGCACCATTTTGATTTTATACTGTACTTGTTTTGTTTCTGTATCTTTAATTTTGATGTCTTAATGTTTGTGTGGGTTACTTAGCCGGCTCTGAGAGCCGGCGCCTGTCTGCCTTAGGCAGATAGACGTTTTGTTCATTGGGGTTTCCCTCTCCCCCCCCCTGCGGCGGTTACCCCCTCCCACACCTTACCGGGTAGTTTATTACCCGTTCTTCGTTCCTCTGTAGCCGCGGCGGCCGTTTCGCGTCGCGAGCGCTCTGAATCCAGAGCCCGCTCGCGCATGCGCAATAGCGGCCGCTCGGCACTGCGGCCATTGCAGTTAGCCGGCCGGTCTTTGCCGCGCTTTTTCTCCGCGCCCGCCCTGTTCCAGAGGGCGGGCGTTCTCTCATTGGCCAGCTGCTTTGGCTGACAGCTTACCAGTGCTCCCTGGCGGCCATTCCGGGGGGAGCACTTGGTAAGCTGACAGCCTTTTTGTTTGTGCCTGCATCCTCTCACCTGCACAGTAGCCCACTGCCCACAGTTGGTTTTCCTGTTAGCCCCTGCACAGTGTCACTGGGGCATTCTTTCCCTCACACATTGGTGCCAGCCTGTTACAATTTCTTAATGCCCTACTGGCGTCTAGCAGCCATCCCAGCGGCCCCCGCCCCATGGCCCAGCTTGACAAACCTGTGCCCCCCAGCGGCCGTAAGGCTACGCAGAAGACCCACCATATGGGCAAACACACCTCCAAAAACAGCACGACGGACAGGATACGCCCTGTCACTACTGAGGACGTGGGGCCCCCACGCAAAAGAGCCACCCACCGGGCAAAAGCGGTGAGGACGTGGAAATGGGCAAAAGCCCAGACAGAGACATCCGACTCCGGTTCGGACATAGAGGAGGTAATGAGTGAGTCCGAGGAAATCGACTCGTTGGAATCAGGGAACTCTTCCCCTGAGCGCAACCTGGCAGTCATACCAGCTAAGGGAAAAGCGCCCACGGATGATTCCATCATCCTAGACCCCCAGGGCGAGCCCCTATTCAACCCTGACGACCTGCAGCACCCCAGGTCCACTGACTGGTTCCCAGCTGACCATGTGGCCCAATATATTGCGGCCAGAATAAGGAAGCCCCTGGATAAAACAACCAGGAATAAGTTAAGGGCAGAGTGCCCACGCCCGACGGTCCCTGATATGGCGTGCGCCACGCCAGAGGTGGACCCCAAGATTGCCCAGTTCCTGGGTAAGGCTGGCTGGAAAGCCAAGAAAGGGCTGGACTACTCCTTGCGCCACTGCCAGGATAAAGTGCTCGACTCCTTGGGCCCTAGCGCAAAGATCTTCGACTTGGTCGAAGAGACAATCTCAGGTGGCGCACCACTAGACCCCTTAGTGATCCGAGAATGGGCACAACGCTCTATCTGCCTCATCGGCAACTCAAATGCCGCACTTAGTACTGAGAGGCGAAAGGCAATTCTCATGAAAATAGACCCCAAGCTGGTCAACATGGCCATAACCGAGCCTGGACCCCAGGCAAAAGGCCTCCTTTTTGGAGACAATTTTGTAAAGGAGCTGGGCACCTACGTGAGCACATTCACAGCCCTGGATAAGGCACAAACAAATCTAAAACGGGTGTTCTCCCCGAAGGTTTTTGGAGGGGCTGGCAGGTACAGGGGCCGCCTGTCCAGCCGCCCATCACGGAGCTCCCACCGGGGCTACCGGGGCCCCACGACACCAAGAGTCCCACAGGCGGAGACCAGAACCCCAGCACCTTTCTTCCCGGTCAGGGGCAGATCATGGCAACCCAGAGGTCACAGGGGCGCCACATACGGCCGACGACCTTATGGTAAGTGTTTTTCCTTTTCCCCTCTCTCATACCTCGCACGTAGGGGGCAGACTTTCCAAATTTATCGGGGCATGGCACAGACTCACGTCCGATGCCTGGATTCTCGACACAGTAGCGGGGTACCACATAGAGTTCGTCTCACACCCAATCCAAACCACAATGCCACGGCGGATGGTATTCGCCCCTCAGGACAGGGAACTGGTGTCGAAAGAAATCATAGCACTGGCGGAGAAAGGTGCGATCTATCAGGTCGCACCCCACTCCCCAGGTTTCATGAGCAATCTGTTCCTGGTCCCCAAGAAAGGCGGTGGGGTAAGACCGGTGATCAATCTCCGCCCCCTCAATACTTTTGTTCGATATCACCACTTCAAAATGGAAGGGATTCATTGCCTGCGAGACCTTCTCAGGCTGGGGGATTGGATGGTCAAATTAGACCTCCAAGATGCATATCTCACCATCCCCATTGCAAAGGAGTGTCAGCATCTCCTACAATTCAGCTGGGACTCCCAGACCTGGAGGTTTCAGTGCCTTCCGTTTGGCCTATCGTCAGCGCCATGGTGCTTTACAAAACTGCTGAAGCCAGTGGTTGCGCTGCTGCGCAGCAGGGGCGTCCGCATGATCATATATCTGGACGATATGCTGATCATGGCCCAAGACACCCTACTGCTACAACAACATTTACATTGGACAGTAACTTTACTACGGAACCTAGGATTCCTAATCAATTGGGAGAAGTCGGTACTAACCCCCTCCCAGTCCTTAGAATTCCTAGGGTTCGAAATAGGGTCGGTCTTAGGGACCCTAAGCCTGCCATCCACAAAGATGAAAATCATCAAGAAGGAGATCCGCAGAACATTGGCTCGACCAACACTTACGGTCAGACAACTAGCCAGGATAATTGGACTCCTTTCCGCTTCCATACAAGCGATCTTCCCAGGGCCTCTACACTACAGGGCCCTACAGCGACTAAAAGCCGCGCAACTGCGCTCAGGACACTCCTACTCAGACTCTGTGCCACTCGACCACACAGCCAAGGAGGAGCTCAGGTGGTGGCTGCAGCACATGGAAGCGTGGAACGGCAGAGCAATCTTCGGCAACAACCCAGATTGCGTAATAGAATCAGATGCCAGCACACGGGCCTGGGAGCGCGCTGTGGACATACCTCCACGGGCGGAAAATGGTCCCAAGCAGAAAGGACACTACATATCAACTGCCTGGAATTAATGGCGGGTTCGTTTGCACTGAAGAGCCTCCTGGGTCCCGCAACACATTGTTCCATCATCCTGAGAATGGACAATGTCTCAGCTGTCCAGTACATCAACCGCCTCGGCGGCACCAAGTCCAAAATTTTAGCAGACTTAGCCACAGAATTTTGGCAGTTTTGCTTAGAACGCAGCATCACAGTACGAGCCGAATACATCCCGGGACTTTCGAACACCGTGGCAGATTGGAACTCCAGACATCTGCAGGATACCAGCGATTGGCGCCTGAACCGAAAGGCGTTCCTACGATTGCACGCTTTGTGGGGTCCGATGTATATAGACCTGTTTGCGTCTCGGTTGAATACGCAACTCCCGGAATTCTTCAGCTGGAGACCGGACCCAGACGCGTTAGCTACGGACGCATTCCTACAACCATGGCCGAACAAACGACTATACGCGTTCCCACCGTTCGCCCTACTGGCACGAACGCTGGTGCACCTCGACCGCACACGGATGTCCCTAGTCCTCATAGCTCCATTCTGGACTGCACAACCTTGGTTCCCTTTACTCATGGAGAGGTCCATAGATCTTCCCAGAATGCTGCCCGAGGATCCACATCTCCTCTCAGACCCAGATGGGAATCCACACCCTCTGATGGCGCAGGGACAACTCAGGTTGTTAGCGTGGCTCCTTTCCGGGGTCCCTGGGTCGTGCCAAACGTTCTGCAAACAACTCTCGAACTCCTGGCGGGAGCCTGGGCTCCGGGAACACGACGATCCTACTCTAAAGCTTGGAACATCTGGAGTAGTTGGTGCATGGAACAACACGTGGATCCCGTATGTGCCCCTGTAAACCAACTGTTGTGTTTCATTACACACCTATACGACCAAGGACTTGCATATCGGACCATCAATGTATACAGGTCAGCGATCTCGGCGGGACACAATGGTTTCCAAGGATTTCCAGCAGGCAAGCATCTGCTGGTATGCAAGCTTTTACGCGGTATTCGATTGGCAAGACCACCGCGACCCCGATATAGTACGGTATGGGACGTGAATGTGGTCTTAAATTTTTTGGAACTATGGCCACAGAACTCGGACCTCACATTGAAACAACTTTCAGCGAAACTGGCCATGCTCTTATGCCTAATATCCTGCAAAAGAGTCTCGGATGTCCGGGCATTGGACGTCGACGCACGCACGTTCACTCCAACGGGAGTAACTTTCAACATATCCAGGCGTACAAAATCAGCGACAACATCAGTGTCATATCCGGCATTCCCGCACAACCAAAAACTGTGCCCGATTGCCTGCCTCAAGGAATACGAAATACGGACACAGGCATTTCGAAACTCGGGACACCACGAACTATTTCTGGCCGTCAATTCGCCACACCAGCCAGTATCTTCCATAACGATAGCCCGATGGGTGAAGTGGATAATGGCTTCTGCGAACATTGATACTTCAGTATATGGGGCACACTCCACTAGAGGAGCTATGGCATCTAAAGTATTCAACTTGGGATGCAGACTGGAAGATTTGTTACGAACGGCAGATTGGTCTCATGAATCCACATTTAAGGAATATTACTTTCACCCTACAGACCACGTAGCATCAAGAGTCATTGCACAGCTTTGAACTAGCATAATATGAGCCTCCGTGTCCTTTAATAAAATTACCAGATTTTACTAATTACATGACGTAAAGTCATGATTTTATAAAGGACACGGAGGCGAATATTGGCCCACCCGGTAAGTATCTCAGACATATATCAACGAAAGTAGAGTGACATGCCCACCCAATAAACAATAAAACAAGGGTCATTGTGGTGTCTTATTTCGTCTCGATTTAATTCGTTTTTTATTTAAGAAAACTGTACTAGTGAATCTGTAATACATCAGGCATACACTAAGATCTCATCACTAATGTTGTGGCAAACAGTTCCTCAGACCACATTTTACCATATTTTTCTCTATCCCCTTACAGTTTAATTCGCAATACGCGACACCCGGGATGACCAGTTGTCACCGCAGTTTACACAGACAAGTTCTTACAAGTTCGGGATATGGGAAAGTTCGACACAACGGATGAAGTGTTTCCAGTGTCTCCTCAAGTTATAATGATACAGCTTCGGCATGACCAAAGAAAGAGGAAGAGGAAAGGTCACATGAATAGTTATAGATAGAGGGACTGTTCCTATTGGTTAAGGGTATAATGTTGGGTTAACCCTTGGAGAACCTGTTAAAACTTTTTTTCTATGAATGTTTATACCTTCTCTTTGCTGCTGAGGTATAATAAAGAAAGAGATAAGCATAATATTCGCCTCCGTGTCCTTTATAAAATCATGACTTTACGTCATGTAATTAGTAAAATCTGGTAATTCTAAGCTATGCCTCTAGTAATCTCTGGTGCAATTTCCTGGTGAGATAAGCCATTTTTTGGTGTTGGCTGATCGAGATAAAAGTGTTCATTATGGTTACAAATTGATTAGATTACTGGTGGGCTGCTTGGAAGGCCAATTCCTTCCTTTCTTGTTCTGTGACCTGTACGTCATTTGGCTGCGGCTCTGTCCTCCCAATCCTTAGCTCATCATCCAGCCTGCTAACCAGTTACCCTAACCAAAATTTCAAACATGTCCTATTTACCCAGAGTGTGTCCATCTGGAAACATAATCATTGTCAATAAGTTTGATATTAGAGTAGAATTAACCACAAGGCGACAGTAGGCAGCTGTCTATGGCCCAGGGGTTAGACAGGGGCCCCGGAACCATTAATTTGCTTGGAGAATTAATCTTCCCTATGTGAAGAATGAAGAGGGTTGCTGTAACCCTGCCTAGGGCCCTCTGTGGGTTCTTAATCCTTCTTTTTTTGCAACCAAAAAGTCTGAGATTAAACTGATCACAGCCAGGTGGCACGAATCTATATCCCTTCCTTCTTCTCGTACACAGATCTACTTTATGTGCTTCTGCTGAGGCACAGATCTCTTTTCCTTCCTTGTGTTTGCTTGCTGTGTACTCTATTACAAAGTGAGGTGGTAAGAAAAGAGATCTGTTTTGTACATGTCACAGATCTACTGCATCTTCTGCTAGATCATCAGAGATTAAATAATGGACTTTCTCCACCCCAAGTAGTAGCAGGTGAACGACAGGTAAAGGACTTTTCTGGCTACCACGGAGTCGCTGACAATGTCATGCCCCATGCTATCTTAAAATTCCCCTGCTTAATGCATTCTCTATTGCAATAAATTATCATGGACCTTCTACATCTAAAAATCCATTGATTAGAACTGTCTGAAAGACGATAATCAGAAAAATGTCAGGTCAGCGCTGTATTTTTTCCATACCTTCTGTATTGCCATGTTTTCAGCTATTTCTCCGGTTCTCTCATTTGTACAGAATGATGCAGCAGCTGTTGGTTTCATGAGGACGAGATTAATGTGTTCCTAGCGGCCAACAGGTGTCACAATAATATAATGTTGTATACAATGCGGATTCCTTGCCAACATTTGTAGCTTTCTGTTTCATATTTCATTATGTTACCTTCTCTGCAACACTATAACAATGTAAAAAAAACAAAAATCAGAAGATGGTTGTTAAATTAGGCATAAAATATGAAAATGTCAGCGGGCTTTCTTTCCACCGCATGCTGTAATGTTTCATTACCCAAAAACATGTTGCTGTATATTGGCCTTTTACTTCATCACCTGTATAGAGAACATATACATGCTATACTCTTCAATAAATTATTAGAATTCCGTGCGGAAAAGTTTGATCTTCCTTTACTCCAGTAAGTTAAGAAACCTGGTGTTCCACTAAAAATGTTGCACTCCTAGACATGTTAGTATCCCCCGGGGGCTGACCAGAGATTTGCAAAATATAAACCACAAAAAACTTTTTTTTGAGAATTCCAGTTTGGTTGTTTTAATTTAGTGGAAATCCTTGCAAGAGTAAAGTGTATCCAGGAATTAAAAATTTGGTGAATAACTCAGCTATGTGCAAATATTGATCTATTATTAGGTTTTTGTAACTCACCTGCCACCATATCCTCACCACAGGTCCATTTTCTCTCGATCCTCTGTCTTCATTGAATCATCCTGCTTAGATACACTCCCCAAAGCAGGGGAATCCTCCTTTGTAATGCCAACACGCTGTCTTCATTGGCAGAATGCTGGTGTCTGAACGGAGTGGCGTCAATCACTCCATTGCTGTACGCACTAGCCAGCACTAGTTAACGTTGGCTAGGGCGTTATCAAAGAAACCACTGACTATGCATGGTTGCTATGTTTGGAGAGCAGAAGGACAGAATGTGGGAGAATTCCTCTGATCTTCCTGTCAGCCAGTTCTTCAACATGTTGAAGATTTGATTCACAGGAAACTCAGAAGAGACCTTCTAAAGTTGGTCCTTTTGCTCTCCAAGCCGAGCAACTATGTTGTGATACTTTTCCCATTGCAATGGGATACCTTGTTATTTCTGAA
>OW240913.1:361714542-361725036 GCA_933207985.1 Pelobates cultripes
GAAGAAGCAGGTAAATATAAAAAAAACAAAAACAAACAAACATAATTACCTGCTTTTTTTAGATTGCAGAGTTAGGCAACAGTCTTATTCAAAGCTAAAGCTTTTGATTGATACAGTTGTCTCACAGTAATGCATGTCCCTTTAACATTGCTTGTATACATAAAAAATGTAGAGAAATTTTGGTTCTGCAGAATCATTTTTTTCCAAAGATAGAAATGTTTTACGATATCAGTTTGACTCGACTGAATGTCGATTTGGAAACAAATCAGAAGAACAAACCAAAAAGGCTCGATAATGGGCCAATCAGTATGCTGTAAAATATACACACAATATTAGCATACCCTTATAGGAACATTTTCCCACTAACACAGATCAACCGAGAACTAGTAACCAACAGAAAGAAAACCAAGAGGAGAAATAAAAAAAATCTATATTTCTGTGTCATATATTTTTATGAAATATATAATATATGAATATAAAAGGATTTTTTTTGCTTCTCCTGTTTTTCTATTGCTACGTCTCACTTGATCTATAAATAAAATCAACATTTAGTGATTGTCCCCTACCCATCATCTTTTTTTTCATCTCTTTTTTGGCATCATAGCCAAAATTCAGATTATTGACCCCTGCAGACCCCCTCCCCCTAAAAAAAATGTGCAGCGTTGCACAGTTCGGTTAGACTGTAATTTAGGTATATTTCAGCTCATAATTGAGAAATTCGGCTGCTCGTTCGATCGGCCCAAATTCTGCCAAGTTGCACTTCGGTCCAAAATTAATGTCCAATTCTAGTTTTTGTAGTGTTCAGTATGCTTATGCACAAAACACTCTTTTGGGGGGTATTGGTTAAATGCTAGAAAAGTATTTTCAAGTCCTTACTCTAAGCATCTAAAGGTCTCAATATTGTGGCGATAACTCCTTTTTGCTGAGATTACGTCCACCAAAATGTGCGTGCTTAATGTGAGACAAACGGCTTCTTTTCACACATTCAATAATTGTTAAAGTATGGGATCTGTGGGATTGTCACCTCTCTGACATCATTAATGATTTGTTGGCAGCTGTTAATGTGTCTGGATGTGAGGTTGTATAATGCACCTGTATTAGTTTCCATCGCGAATGCCTCTTGAGTTGACACAGAATTACTATTTATATGTATGGCCCTGTCTGTTATTCCGTTAAAACTTAGAAAAATGGTTAAAACACTTGGGAATTGGAAACATTGTCTTTCACCATAACTCTCTTCCAAGAGCTAATTGTAGGAGCATGTCAAAAAGTTTTGGGGTTAAGGCTTAAATCTTAGGAACTTGGAACATATTGTATTATATTTAACCTGTCATGAAAGGCTTGCCAGGCTCACATATTCTCTCTTTATTTATCATAAACCATTATCACAACTAAGGAATGTAATAAAATATAGAGTTTATTGCCAATGAAAACCACAAAAATGTAAGGAAAATGAGCATTGAGCTCAAAGATCTTGGGAAAAAAAACACAGAATAGAAATCTGCTTATTTCATATTCTTTTCAAAGTCTATGTTGAATATTGTAAAAACAGAACATGCTCCCAAAGAAAAAGCAGTTCGATAGAGGTGGGATACGATGCAAAACAACTAAGCTTTACACTCCATACATTTCCCTCATATTTATTATATAGAGAACTGTGTAAAATGTTCTAAGGGCATTCTGGCCAGTTCTAGGTCAAAATATCATCATATCTTTTTCTTTGACCCTGTCTCTTCTAAAAGTAATCATCCATCTCAAAATCCATATTGAATCTCCAAAATGAAGATCTCCATTATTGTTAAACCATGTGTCTTTTTTAAGTTGGGTGGTTTCTCGTTATTTTCACGTTCTTGAATCAGTCAATCAAATCAAGAACACCAACTGCCCCCAGGCTTCAGACAACCCTTTTAAACTCAGGGTTCATAGACAAAAATGGAGGATACATCTGAGTCTTCATTTTAATGATTACACAACCCTTGCTGTGAAAAGCCAGTTAATTCCACTCTCTTCCCCTTCATCTTTGGGAACCTGTAATAAACGTTTAACTCGCAAGTTGGAATAAACTTGGAATTAATAATAACATTAATAACTAAAAATAATAACTTAAAAACCGAATGTAAAGTCAGAGTCCACACTCCTTGCTTTCGGCAATTCAATAATATTTATTAATAAAGGCTAATCAAACAAATAAACAATACATATACATTTGAAATAGGCTAGTATATGTTGCTACTAAAACTAATCATTGACTGAATGGAAAGTAGGCTAAATTATCATAGTAAAACAGGCATAGACACGTGATACAGTTACCACTCCATTGATCAGCAGCTGAGAGTAAGAGAGAGAGGGTGTGTACAGTGGGGAGAGGGGAAAGAGGAGAGAGAAGGTGAAGAGAGGTAATTCAAAGAGAGAAAATGTGCTATTCACAGGGCTTTAAACAGGTTAGCCCCTCCTTCTGCTGGACACACCTCTCTTAGTCAATCCCTTAGGATGTAACAGAACCAGAGTGCCTCCTGGGGGAAGGGGTATTGCATTGGAAGGGAATGGAGGAGGAGTTTATCAACAACCCAACTGATTTTGCCTGGTGAAAAGCCATGTGCTTCACAGAGGACTCCATTATTGCCTAAGGGTAGAATGGGGGCTTGAATCCCTGTATTAGAACACAATAACACTTCATTGGCATACAGTTTGGCTGTTAATCACATCCCCCCACTTATTACAGAACCTTTTGGATTTCTTTACCAAAAGCTCAAGTCCACTGGGACTTAGATGAGTTTGTGGCTGTTATTCCCAAAACACATCAAAGTATTTTTTTCAAATCTTACAAAACTTTCCAGCCAGTAGTTTGATTCATGTTGTACCAGGTTGGAGTTAACCCGCTCTATTTCCTCCTTCACGGCATATATGTTTTTATGTAAAGCTTATATATTCTAGAGCAGGGCTGGGGAACCTTCAGCCCTCCAGAGGTTTTGGATTACATCTCCTTTGATGCTTTGCCAGCATTATGGCTGTAGGAGCATTATTGGAGATGTAGTCCAAAACATCTGGAGAACCAAAGGTTCCCCACCACTGCTCTAGAGTAAATAGAACAATAAAAAAAGTAATCATGTAGTACGATGGAAAACTCAAAAATGGACTCCTTGCATTATAACTGTCTGCCTATACTCAAAACCATTAACGAACAAATTATCATTCTCATAAAACTGGTGATATGATGTGCACATAAATGTCCACGGGGATGTCCCTATCAACATCATTTGTCTCCAACATTATGATTGGCTGGTTTGAAAGAGTTTGTAACGTAACAAACACAAATTTGATAATTCCACATTAAGGCATGGGGAATCTAAATCTTGATGCAATGTATATAGATACTGTGACGGACCCGCTGGCACTCCGACCGAGTACCTCCGCCAATCGATGCTCCTAGTGCTTGCCGAGGACTCCAAGCACTCCAACCGACACCATCAGCACTGCAGACTTATCCCATCCCCCAAGCATGAGCCAAGGCTTCAAGAAAGGGTCAAGCAGGTCTGTTTAATGAGCACACAAAGCAACAGCACTCACGCAGCAAAACAACTCCTCCTCAGAGGAAAATAAACTGACAGTTAATGGTCAGACAGAGTACAATAAAATCCAATATGCCCAAATAACATTTTTAAAGGGAAAAATCTTCCAGGGGCCATAGTCGCAGGGCAGGAGGCTGGCAATTAGTCCTCTCCAGACACAAGAGGTGAAGGGCACTTTGTCACAGATACTCTTATTAATCATTAATAAATACATTCAGTAAAATGTTCTGCTGAAAAATCATGTCTTCTGTTTAGTTCTATGTTTAGATGTTTTTAATTCATTTTTTATTTCTATGAATCTCTGGTGCCATTGGGTTTCTGGGGTCTGCAATTGGTTACCAAATAATATGAGGTTAGCAATATTTCTTTCTACTTTATAACAGCTTACAGATCTTGCTCAAAAGAATCAGTGGTTTAAAATGCCAGTTTTCTAATATGGCTCGACTTTTATGTTTTGACCAGAAAAAAAAAGAAGCCTGCGTTGTTTTATATTCATTCGAAGATAATGAAAAGAGAAAAGGGTTCTTCAGAAAATTAATAACCGGGATTTATGTAGAAATGTATACAATTTGCCTTCATTTGCATTGTTAAAAGCTATAGTTCCACAAATAAAAGAAGGTCATCCCCCCATCCTTTAAATAAGTTACCTACACTCTTTCCATCTACCCTTACTCATGTCATGTCCTTCCATGACTTTCACTCATTTTAAGAGAAGAAAGGTCCAGGCAGTCCAGGAAATTGATGAGGCAAAATATAAAGAAACCCAACATATTTCACTTATTATAAGTCCTTTTGGCTTTTCCTTCATTTGTACCTACACCAGAACTTCCATATTCCATCACTTTTCCATAATTTTTTTCTCATTTTCTCTCTGTTATTCATTCTATCATCCCCACTTCATTTCATCTGCCCTACATGGCCCATCTCACTGACTCACTCAGTGTCCCTTGATTCCTTCTTTCCCCGATGATCCTATTTCATATCTTCCATCTACTCCTGCGTTATCTTTTTACAATGTTTATAGCATCCTGTTGCAATACATAAGAAAATACTGTGATGCGTATGTGTAACAAATCCCATTTCTTGCCCTAGCTCTCCTTTATTTAATGGATAAGTATTATTACAGCAGTCTGGTTAACCTGATACTGTGCTTGACATTTTTCCCCATCTACATTGTGGCAAATGTCCAAGATATTGGGTCATATTTAAGTTCACTGCTGTGTGTTGCCATAGCAGGAAAATAACATACTTTCAGTTTCTAGGTAACCGAAAACATTAAGTCCTAAAATATATCCTTTTTTTTTAGGTTTACGTTAATTTTAAACATTCTTTGCTAACTCAGGTCAAAAACGACTTTCTAAAACGGTTGCATTTTTTGGAAGAAATGAGTGACTCCACTAAAAAGCTTTTCTCTCGAACATTATTTTATCCAAACATTGCAGTTTTCTTTCTAATGGCTTTCAGATGCTTTTCTGTTCTGGTCATAGTTGGATACTGATTTGTTTTTAATGGTTTAGATTTCAAGAAATATTATTAATCCAGGTAGTGCTGACACATATTTGCCAATGTTATTTATTGCAGTGCTAAATATTCCAGAGATATAGAATACATACATTGTGCTTGCTGTATCTTTCCAATAAATGTGATTTAATCTGTTGTGAAAAACTATTGGCGAGAATGGTGGCTGCCTTGATTTGAGAATCGATAAACAAGGACTCCATTTACCTACCGTGTGTGAAATAAGTCGTACAGAAACTTAAAGAAGCACTATAGGGTCAGGAACACAAACATGTATTCCTGACCCTATAGGGTTAAAACCACCATCTAACCCCTCTCATGCATCTAAAAATATAGTAAAATCTTACTTGAATTCAAGCCTGCAGCTGCATAGTTAGTCCATGTTTCCTTTAGACCTGCCCATTGTCCGCTGACATCATCAGGAGTGGTGGCCTGATCCAATGACAATGCTTCCCCACAGGATTGGCTGAGACTGACAAGGAGACAGATCAGGGGCAGAGCCAGCACAATTCAAACACAGCCCTACCGTGTGTGAAGTAAGTCGCAGAGAAACTTAAAGAAGCACTATAGGGTCAGGAACACAAACATGTATTCCTGACCCTATAGGGTTAAAACCACCATCTAGCCCCCTGGGCCCCTCATGCCTCTAAAAATATAGTAAAATCTTACTTGAATTCAAGCCTGCAGCTGCATAGTTAGTCCATGTTTCCTTTAGACCTGCCCATTGCCCGCTGACATCATCAGAAGTGGTGGCCTGATCCAATGACAATGCTTCCCCATAGGATTGGCTGAGACTGACAAGGAGGCAGATCAGGGGCAGAGCCAGCACAAACACAGCCCTGGCCAATCATCATCTCCTCCTAGAGATGAATTGAATCAATGAATCTCTATGAGGAAAGTTCAGTGTCTGCATGCAGAGGGAGGAGACACTGAATGTTTGGATGCAATTTAGGCAGCCATGACCCAGGAAGGATCTCTAACAGCCATATGAGGAGTGGCCAGTGAAGTTATCACTAGGCTGTAATGTAAACTCTGCATTTTCTCTGAAAAGACAGTGTTTACAGCAAAAAGCCTGACGGTAATGATTCTACTCACCAGAACAAATTCAATAAGCTGTAGTTGTTCTGGTGACTATAGTGCCCCTTTAATATATTGTCTTATTGTTATTTTCCGTAAAAGTAGTATCACAGAAGATTTAGTTCACTTGTGGCATTACAGAAAGATCATGTGAAAAGATCATATTGACTGAACCCCAAAATGGACAGTCTAGAACCCAAAGGCCAGGCAGGTCCTTTCTTCATAAGATACAGTAACCACACACAGTGCTTCCACCTCTACAATACCTCAACGGTGTTCTCTTTCACTTTGCATGTTTGCACATATTTATATATTTATATTTATAAATCATAACCAGGCATGGACCCCTTACCTACTGTGTTAGCTCCTACGTATAGCATGTTCTAGTCCCTTACTAAACCAGTTGTTGATATTGGCACTAGTACCACTTTACTAGTACCACGCGTGCATTCAAACAGTCCATACGAAAGCATTTCTCAATGCTTTCCTATGGACGTTCTGCACGCTGAATGCCATTTTCTAATCCAGCGTCGCAGAAGCACCTCTAGCGGCTGTCAGGAAGATAGCCACTAGAGGCTGGATTAACCCTCAATGTAAACATAGCAGTTTCTCTGAAACTGCTATGTTTACATCTCAAGGGTTAAAACCCGGGGGACCTGGCACCCATTGAGCTGAAGTGGTCTGGGTGACTATAGTGTCCCGTTAAAGAAAATTATTGGAGGGAACAGGAGTGTAAGAGGAGTTAAAGCTCACATGGACCTTCTGTATCTGGTGTGTCACATAATTAAACTTTTTGCAAAACCCCTAGAATTTTTCCACATTAGCACTTTTTGTCTAAATTTTGCAATTGGATTTTCAGTTCACTGCAATTTCCTTTCTTGGTCCAGTCTTTATTTAGCATCCACGTGCATCTAATGTTACTGACATTTTAGACAGAAGATAGTCTGATTCCTATAATTCTAATAATTAATATTTCCGTATGCGTTTCCTGTAGGATGTTGGAAGCCAGGATCTTTGGTGAACATAAAATATAGTTGGCATTATTAGCAGAACCTGGCAGGCAACATAGCGGTAACAGATACATCTCAATTAATCATAACACAATTTGTTAAATAACATCTGCATTGCATTGAATGGACGCCATCTGATCAAGATGCCTGATACACATTTTCGGTTAGATTTGCATTCTTTCTATGCAAGTTGGCTTGTCATATTTTCCTAATTTGTTGTTTATTGAAAATGTAATTTTCAGAAATAGAATGACTCCTAAAACGGAAGGGATTTATGGTCAAAAAGATAATTGTGCCAAAATGAAAACTAATTAGCAAACTAAAATAGTTTAAAATGACCAACCTGGGGCTGAATATTTATTTCCAGCTCAGATAATTCGACCTAAATTCTGAAATTTGGTTTCTGTGAACAAACTGATTTTGTAACCATGTGGAGTTACAAACTATCCACCTCTGCCACATCAGGGTTATTTCTAATAACACATGCCAAATACTCAGTATAAATAGCAAATAATGTGGGACTGAGGGCAGTCATGTCTTGTGCCATTTTGTATTGGTTTAGTAAATTACAAAACTCTCATCGTTTATTCAATAAACAATAATTATATAAAGACTCTTAATTGCAGAGATAAATTCCACATGGAGTCCAATTTCTTTCAAGATTTCTCACAGGAATTCCCAATTAACTCTGTCAAAAGCCTTCTCGGCATGAAAACCCCCAAACAACTTTGACGACGCTTTGCTCTGATGTTTGGAATTTATTGGATTCAACATCTTCCTTATGGCATCAGGAGCTTCCCTGTTAATGAATCCAACCTTATCTGGATTAATAATTGAAGGAAGAAGGGTGCCAATCTACTTACCAAGATCCTCTCGAAGATCTTCACATCTTAGTTGATGAGACACTGATTTGTAGTTCTGACTTCTGGTGCTGTCGGTGCCTTTTTTGGCAATGCGATGATGCTAGCATCTAATATCTCCATAAGCAAACTCCCTACCTGCAGGACATAGTTAAAAAGCCTCTGTAAACAATGTGCCAACAGATGATGGAATTTATTTTGTAAAACACTGCTGTAAAACCATTGTGTCCTGGAGCTATGATTATTTTTACTTTCCTCATTGTTTGTATCTTCACTTAGAAATGATATATTTGACCCTGTTCTTGAGAAATAGAGATTTTCTCCCGGGCATGCAGGCTAGGAACTTTCGGGGTCTCGAAGCCGCAGGGCTGCAGAGACTATTCCAATTGTTTGACAACGACTCCTTTGTCACATTTGAGACACTAAAGAGTAGGACCCCATTACAACCGTTCGACTACTTTTGCTACCTTCATCTCAGAGATTATGCCTGAGATACCAGGATAAAAAAAGCAGCGCAGACGCCATTGACGTTTTTTGAAAGGATGTGTTCCAGGGAACAATTCCCGAGCGGCCTAATCTCCTGTTTGTATGCTCACCTGAGTACTCACACTCTGGAATGGGGAGACATTACGTACATTGATAAGTGGGAAGCAGATTTGAATGAAGTGCTAGAGGGGGTTGAATGGCAGGAAATATGGGAGGCGGCTGCAACATCCTCGGTATGCGTGTCTGTGCAAGAACAATCATATAAAACTTTGTTTAGGTGGTATAGCACTCCAGAGACTCTGTGCCGCATGCGTAAGAACCCGACAGACCTGTGCTGGAGGGGGTGCGGACAGAAAGGTACATATATCCATATGTGGTGGGAATGTCCAGTGGTGCGGACATACTGGAAGCAGATCGCAGCATTGGGAGGTAAAACTAGATCCGTGGGTATTCCTATTGTCCAGATCCATAGATGATTGGACAAGGACGGAACAAAACCTTATCCACAAAATAAACCTAGCTGCAAGGCGAGCCCTAGCGCAGGATTGGCTACAGAAAAACACCACTTTTTTAATGGACAAATTGACAGCTCAGGTCAGACGGACTACAAACAAATTTGAAAAGATTTGGGACCCTTGGATCAATAGTACAGTTAGCAACTAAAACTGCAGACCGGACCAAGCATACATACCTGAAATAGTATCACTCAGGGCAACGTAAAGATAAGCTAGGGGCCGCTTCTCCCAAACTCACCCCTTTTGGAGGACAGGCAAATATGAGTTAGGCAGGATAAATGGAATCAATAAGGTGAAACAACTCATCGTTTGTTTTTCACCGGTCAGGCCTCCCTGGAGTTAGCCTCCTCCCCCCCCCCCTTTTCTCCCTCCCCTTTCTCCCACATTCATACATACTTGTATCTTTCTCTTTCCTCGGACCTTCAAGGAAACCACCTTTTTCTTTCTATAGTTCCGATCTTGGAACCATCCTTTGTGTTCTTTACAATTATAAGATTATACACACAGGAACTATCAGGGGTAAATGGGACAGCTGAAGAAGCAAACACAATTATTCATATGTGCCCCTGGTGGCTCTTAGTGCACGCTATAGCACTATAGTTATATATTATATTCTATTTTATTTTAACAACGGGATGTCTTGAGATGCATGTAAAAAAGGGGAAGTAACCACAAATCGGCAATTACGAACACAACCGCTAGACACATTTACGAAGTTTGTAATTGGTCACAGCTTCAATGTGCAGTCTTGCTGTATCCCGAAAATTGAAGTTTTTTTGTACTTATTTTGAGAATGTATACCAATGGTTATGTATGCAATGTATAAGATGTCCTGTTTTGGAACAAATAAAGAATAAAAAAAAATAAAAAATAAATGAAATATTTTCAGTATTGTGCCTATTCATCTTGTATACACTTCTCAAACGATTCAATGTCAGGACAAGACAGTTGCCCAATACACCGAATTAAGTAAAACACGGCAAAAATACTAATATAGATAAACGTTTAGCTGGCCTTAGAATGGACAGATTTAATGTTTAAAGAATAGTCAGTAACAAGCCGAGGTCAGGAACACAGACAAAAGAATAAATAAATACAATGAAGCCAAAAGTTCAAGAATACCTGAATAAGGTTTAGTCAGGAACAAGCCAAGATCAAAACCCAGGTAAACAATTACAAGAACGCGCTCACAGATTACCAACAAGGGAAAACCATGACAGTGCACTGAAAATTTTTGTTTAAATTACCTTAAAAAACTCCTGATTGGTTGAAATGTGCCCTGTGGCCCCAGCACATGCGCTTCAATCATGACGCGGTAAGAGGTAAAGCTATTTAGTGACGCGGAACTGCAGTGGCCGGCGTCCTTATTGTTGATGGATGCTGCAGCAGCAGTGTAGCCTGTGGAATGCTGCTGGAATACAGGTAAGTCCTTCTCCCTCCTTTTCATGTGACTACACCG
>OW240913.1:361733560-361752469 GCA_933207985.1 Pelobates cultripes
GATCACAGTAGAAAAGCTATCTGTTATTCATATATAAATCAGTACTACGCTCCTCCAGGCTGGAAATGACTCCTACGCAGGGTACCTGGCTAGTATAGTAACACTGTGACTCCTACGCAGGGTGCTTGGCTTGTATAGTAACACTGTGACTCCTACCCAGGGTACTTGGCTAGGATAGTAACACTGTGACACCTACCCAGGTTGCTTGGCTAGTATAGTAACACTGTGACTCCTACCCAGGGTACTTGGCTAGGATAGTAACACTGTGACTCCTACCCAGGGTACTTGGCTAGGATAGTAACACTGTGACTCCTACCCAGGGTACTTGGCTAGTATAGTAACACTGTGACTCCTACCCAGGGTACTTGGCTAGTATAGTAACACTGTGACTCCTACCCAGGGTACTTGGCTAGTATAGTAACACTGTGACTCCTACCCAGGGTGCTTGGCTAGTATAGTAACACTGTGACTCCTACCCAGGATACTTGGCTACTATGGGTCCTACCCTGGTTGCTTGGCTAGTATAATGTTACTATGGGGCCTACCCTGGTAGCTTGGCTAGTATAGTAACACTGTGACTCCTACCCAGGGTACTTGGCTTGTATAGTAACACTATGACTCCTACACAGGGTACTTGGCTAGGATAGTAACACTATGACTCCTACCCAGGGTACTTGGCTTGTATAGTAACACTGTGACTCCTACCCAGGGTACTTGGCTAGGATAGTAACACTGTGACTCCTACCCAGGGTACTTGGCTAGGATAGTAACACTGTGACTCCTACCAAGGGTACTTGGCTAGTATAGTAACACTGTGACTCCTACCCAGGTTGCTTGGCTAGTATAGTAACACTGTGACTCCTACCCAGCGTACTTGGCTAGTATAGTAACACTGTGACTCCTACCCAGGGTACTTGGCTAGTATAGTAACACTGTGACTCCTACCCAGGGTACTTGGCTAGTATAGTAACACTGTGACTCCTACCCAGGGTACTTGGCTAGTATAGTAACACTGTAACTCCTACCCAGGGTACTTGGCTAGTATAGTAACACTGTGACTCCTACCCAGGGTACTTGGCTAGGATAGTAACACTGTGACTCCTATCCAGGGTGCTTGGCTAGTATATTAACACTGTGACACCTACCCAAGGCACTTGGCTAGTATAGTAACACTGTGACTCCTACCGAGGATACTTGGCTACTATGGGTCCTACCCTGGTTGCTTGGCTAGTATAATATTACTATGGGTCTACTCTGGTGGCTTGGCTAGTATAATGTTACTATTGGGTCTACCCTGGTAGCTTGGCTAGTATAATGTTACTATGGGTCCTACCCTGGTGTTATGGCTAGTATAATGTTACTATGGGGCCTACCCTGGTTGCTTGGCTAGTATAATGTTACTATGGGGCCTACCCTGGTTGCTTGGCTAGTATAATGTTACTATGGGCCTACCCTGGTTGCTTGGCTAGTATAATGTTACTATGGGGCCTACCCTGGTAGCTTGGCTAGTATAATGTTACTATGGGCCTACCCTGGTTGCTTGGCTAGCATAATGTTACTATGGGCCTACCCTGGTTGCTTGGCTAGTATAATGTTACTATGGGCCTACCCTGGTTGCTTGGCTGGTATAATGTTACTATGGGCCTACCCTGGTTGCTTGGCTAGTATAACGTTACTATGGGGCCTACCCAGGTTGCTTGGCTAGTATAATGTTACTATGGGGCATACCCTGGTAGCTTGGCTAGTATAATGTTACTATGGGCCTACCCTGGTTGCTTGGCTAGTATAATGTTACTATGGGCCTACCCTGGTTGCTTTGCTAGTATAATGTTACTATGGGCCTACCCTGGTTGATTGGCTAGTATAATGTTACTATGGGCCTACCCTGTTTGCTTGGCTAATATAATGTTACTATGGGCCTACCCTGGTTTAAGCTGGCTGAGTATAATGTTACTATGGGGCCTGCAAGGTTGCTTGGCTAGTATAATGTTACTATGGGGCATACCCTGGTAGCTTGGCTGAGTATAATGTTGCTATGGGCCTACCCTGGTTGCCCTGTTTGGTATAATGTTACTATGGGCCTACCCTGGTTTGGCAGCTAGTATAATGTTACTATGGGTTACTGCCACCTGGTGTTGTAAGCTAGTATATAATGTTACTATGGGCTGACCCTGGTTGCTTGGCTAGCATAATGTTACTATGGGCCTACTAGTTTGTAGCTGAGTATAATGTTACCTATGGGCTACCTGGTTGTGGCTAATTATAATGTTACTATGGGCCTACCCTGGTTGCTTGGCTAGTATAATGTTACTATGGGCCTACCCTGGTTGCTTGGCTAGTATAATGTTACTATGGGGCCTACCCAGGTTGCTTGGCTAGTATAATGTTACTATGGGGCATACCCTGGTAGCTTGGCTAGTATAATGTTACTATGGGCCTACCCTGGTTGCTTGGCTAGTATAATGTTACTATGGGCCTACCCTGGTTGCTTTGCTAGTATAATGTTACTATGGGCCTACCCTGGTTGATTGGCTAGTATAATGTTACTATGGGCCTACCCTGTTTGCTTGGCTAATATAATGTTACTATGGGCCTACCCTGGTTGCTTGGCTAGTATAATGTTACTATGGGGCCTACCCTGGTCTCTTGGCTAGTATAATGTTACTATGGGGCCTACCCTGGTTGCTTGGCTAGTATAATGTTACTATGGGCCTACCCTGGTTGCCTGTTTAGTATAATGTTACTATGGGCCTACCCTGCTTGCTTGGCTAGTATAATGTTACTATGGGTCCTACCCTGGTGTTATGGCTAGTATAATGTTACTATGGGGCCTACCCTGGTTGCTTGGCTAGTATAATGTTACTATAGGGCCTACCCTGGTTGCTTGGCTAGTATAATGTTACTATGGTCCTACCCTGGTTGCTTGGGTAGTATAATATTGCTGTGAGGCCTACCCTGGTAGCTTGGCTAGTATAATGATACTATGGGGCCTACCCTGGTAGCTTGGCTAGTATAATATTGCTGTGAGTTCTACCCTGGTAGCTTGGCTAGTATAATGCTACTATGGGCCTACCCGGGTTGCTTGGCTAGTATAATGTTACTATGAGGCCTATCCAGGTGGCTTGGCTAGTATAATGTTACTATTGGGTCTACCCTGGTTGCTTGGCTAGTATAATGTTACTATGGGGCCTACCCTGGTAGCTTGGCTAGTATAATGTTACTATGGGCCTACCCTGGTTGCTTGGCTAGCATAATGTTACTATGGGCCTACCCTGGTTGCTTGGCTAATTATAATGTTGCATGGGCCTTCCCTGGTTGCTTGGCTAGCATGTAATGTTACTATGGGCCAACCCTAGTTTGCTTAGTAGTATAATGTTACTATGGGCCTACCTGGTTACAGCAGCTGAGTATAATGTTACTATAAATTTCCCAGTTTGCTTAGCTAGTATAATGTTACTATGGGGCATACCCTGGTAGCTTGGCTAATTATAAAATGTTTACTATTGGCCTACCTATGGTTGCTTGGCTAATTATAATGTTATATGGGCATACCCTGGTTTGCTTGGCTGGTATAATGTTACTATGGAGCTACCCTGGTTGATTGGCTAGTATAGTATTTACTATGGGCCTACCCTGTTTGCTTGGCTAATATAATGTTACTATGGGCCTACCCTGGTTGCTTGGCTAGTATAATGTTACTATGGGGCCGACCCTGGTCTCTTGGCTAGTATAATGTTACTATGGGGCCTACCCTGGTTGCTTGGCTAGTATAATGTTAATATGGGCCTACCCTGGTTGCCTGTTTAGTATAATGTTACTATGGGCCTACCCTGGTTGCATGGCTAGTATAATATTGCTGTGAGGCCTACCCTGGTAGCTTGGCTAGTATAATGTTACTATGGGGCATACGCTGGTAGCTTGGCTAGTATAATGTTACTATGGGACTACCCTGTTTGCTTGGCTAGTATAATATTACTATGGGCCTACCCTGGTTGCTTGGCTAGTATAATGTTACTATGGGCCTACCCTGGTTGATTGGCTAGTATAATGTTACTATGGGCCTACCCTGTTTGCTTGGCTAATATAATGTTACTATGGGCCTACCCTGGTTGCTTGGCTAGTATAATGTTACTATGGGGCCTACCCTGGTCTCTTGGCTAGTATAATGTTACTATGGGGCCTACCCTGGTATATGTCTCATGGGTCCTACCTGGTGTTATGGCCCCTGAGTATAATGTTACTATGGGCCTACCCTGGTTGCTTGGCTAGTATAATGTTACTATGGGCCTACCCTGGTTGCTTTGCTAGTATAATGTTACTATGGGCCTACCCTGGTTGATTGGCTAGTATAATGTTACTATGGGCCTACCCTGTTTGCTTGGCTAGTATAATGTTACTATGGGCCTACCCTGGTTGCTTGGCTAGTATAATGTTACTATGGGGCCTACCCAGGTTGCTTGGCTAGTATAATGTTACTATGGGGCCTACCCTGGTAGCTTGGCTAGTATAATGTTACTATGGGCCTACCCTGGTTGCCTGTTTAGTATAATGTTACTATGGGCCTACCCTGGTTGCTTGGCTAGTATAATGTTACTATGGGTCCTACCCTGGTGTTATGGCTAGTATAATGTTACTATGGGCCGACCCTGGTTGCTTGGCTAGCATAATGTTACTATGGGCCTACCCTGGTTGCTTGGCTAGTATAATGTTACTATGGGCCTACCCTGGTTGCTTGGCTAGTATGATGTTACTGTGGGGCCTACCCTGGTCTCTTGGCTAGTATAATGATACTATGGGGCCTACCCTGGTAGCTTGGCTAGTATAATATTGCTGTGAGTTCTACCCTGGTAGCTTGGCTAGTATAATGCTACTATGGGCCTACCCGGGTTGCTTGGCTAGTATAATGTTACTATGAGGCCTATCCAGGTGGCTTGGCTAGTATAATGTTACTATTGGGTCTACCCTGGTTGCTTGGCTAGTATAATGTTACTATGGGGCCTACCCTGGTAGCTTGGCTAGTATAATGTTACTATGGGCCTACCCTGGTTGCTTGGCTAGCATAATGTTACTATGGGCCTACCCTGGTTGCTTGGCTAGTATAATGTTACTATGGGCCTTCCCTGGTTGCTTGGCTAGCATAATGTTACTATGGGCCAACCCTGGTTGCTTGGCTAGTATAATGTTACTATGGGCCTACCCTGGTTGCTTGGCTAGTATAATGTTACTATGGGGCCTACCCGGGTTGCTTGGCTAGTATAATGTTACTATGGGGCATACCCTGGTAGCTTGGCTAGTATAATGTTACTATTGGCCTACCCTGGTTGCTTGGCTAGTATAATGTTACTATGGGCATACCCTGGTTGCTTGGCTAGTATAATGTTACTATGGGCCTACCCTGGTTGATTGGCTAGTATAATGTTACTATGGGCCTACCCTGTTTGCTTGGCTAATATAATGTTACTATGGGCCTACCCTGGTTGCTTGGCTAGTATAATGTTACTATGGGGCCGACCCTGGTCTCTTGGCTAGTATAATGTTACTATGGGGCCTACCCTGGTTGCTTGGCTAGTATAATGTTAATATGGGCCTACCCTGGTTGCCTGTTTAGTATAATGTTACTATGGGCCTACCCTGGTTGCATGGCTAGTATAATATTGCTGTGAGGCCTACCCTGGTAGCTTGGCTAGTATAATGTTACTATGGGGCATACGCTGGTAGCTTGGCTAGTATAATGTTACTATGGGACTACCCTGTTTGCTTGGCTAGTATAATATTACTATGGGCCTACCCTGGTTGCTTGGCTAGTATAATGTTACTATGGGCCTACCCTGGTTGATTGGCTAGTATAATGTTACTATGGGCCTACCCTGTTTGCTTGGCTAATATAATGTTACTATGGGCCTACCCTGGTTGCTTGGCTAGTATAATGTTACTATGGGCCTACCCTGGTTGCTTGGCTAGTATAATGTTACTATGGGGCCTACCCGGGTTGCTTGGCTAGTATAATGTTACTATGGGGCATACCCTGGTAGCTTGGCTAGTATAATGTTACTATTGGCCTACCCTGGTTGCTTGGCTAGTATAATGTTACTATGGGCATACCCTGGTTGCTTGGCTAGTATAATGTTACTATGGGCCTACCCTGGTTGATTGGCTAGTATAATGTTACTATGGGCCTACCCTGTTTGCTTGGCTAATATAATGTTACTATGGGCCTACCCTGGTTGCTTGGCTAGTATAATGTTACTATGGGGCCGACCCTGGTCTCTTGGCTAGTATAATGTTACTATGGGGCCTACCCTGGTTGCTTGGCTAGTATAATGTTAATATGGGCCTACCCTGGTTGCCTGTTTAGTATAATGTTACTATGGGCCTACCCTGGTTGCATGGCTAGTATAATATTGCTGTGAGGCCTACCCTGGTAGCTTGGCTAGTATAATGTTACTATGGGCTTCTACCTGATTTGCCTGTTTAGTATAATGTTACTATGGGCCTACCCTGGTTGCTTGGCTAGTATAATGTTACTATGGGTCCTACCCTGGTGTTATGGCTAGTATAATGTTACTATGGGCCTACCCTGGTTGCTTGGCTAGCATAATGTTACTATGGGCCTACCCTGGTTGCTTGGCTAGTATAATGTTACTATGGGCCTACCCTGGTTGCTTGGCTAGTATAATGTTACTATGGGCCTACCCAGGTTGCTTGGCTAGTATAATGTTACTATGGGGCATACCCTGGTAGCTTGGCTAGTATAATGTTACTATGGGCCTACCCTGGTTGCTTGGCTAGTATAATGTTACTATGGGCCTACCCTGGTTGCTTTGCTAGTATAATGTTACTATGGGCCTACCCTGGTTGATTGGCTAGTATAATGTTACTATGGGCCTACCCTGTTTGCTTGGCTAATATAATGTTACTATGGGCCTACCCTGGTTGCTTGGCTAGTATAATGTTACTATGGGGCCTACCCTGGTCTCTTGGCTAGTATAATGTTACTATGGGCCTACCCTGGTTGATTGGCTAGTATAATGTTACTATGGGCCTACCCTGGTAACTTGGCTAGTATAATGTTACTATGGGCTACTACCCTTGTTGCTTGGCTAGTATAATGTTACTATGGGCCTACCCTGGTTGCTTTGCTAGTATAATGTTACTATGGGCCTACCCTGGTTGATTGGCTAGTATAATGTTACTATGGGCCTACCCTGTTTGCTTGGCTAATATAATGTTACTATGGGCCTACCCTGGTTGCTTGGCTAGTATAATGTTACTATGGGCCTACCCTGGTTGCTTTGCTAGTATAATGTTACTATGGGCCTACCCTGGTTGATTGGCTAGTATAATGTTACTATGGGCCTACCCTGTTTGCTTGGCTAATATAATGTTACTATGGGCCTACCCTGGTTGCTTGGCTAGTATAATGTTACTATGGGGCCTACCCTGGTCTCTTGGCTAGTATAATGTTACTATGGGGCCTACCCTGGTTGCTTGGCTAGTATAATGTACTATGGGCCTACCCTGGTTGCCTGTTTAGTATAATGTTACTTGGGCCTACCCTGGTTGCTTGGCTAGTATAATGTTACTATGGGCCTACCCTGGTGTTGGCTAGTATAATGTTACTATGGGCCTACCCTGGTTGCTTGGCTAGTATAATGTTACTATGGGCCTACCCTGGTTGCTTGGCTAGTATAATGTTACTATGGGCCTACCCTGGTTGCTTGGCTAGTATAATGTTACTATGGGCCTACCCTGGTTGCTTGGCTAGTATAATGTTACTACGGGCCTACCCTGGTTGCTTGGCTAGTATAATGTTACTATGGGGCCTACCCAGGTTGCTTGGCTAGTATAATGTTACTATGGGGCATACCCTGGTAGCTTGGCTAGTATAATGTTACTATGGGCCTACCCTGGTTGCCTGTTTAGTATAATGTTACTATGGGCCTACCCTGGTTGCTTGGCTAGTATAATGTTACTATGGGTCCTACCCTGGTGTTTTGGCTAGTATAATGTTACTATGGGCCTACCCTGGTTGCTTGGCTAGTATAATGTTACTATGGGCCTACCCTGGTTGCTTGGCTAGTATAATGTTACTATGGGCCTACCCTGGTTGCTTGGCTAGTATAATGTTACTACGGGCCTACCCTGGTTGCTTGGCTAGTATAATGTTACTATGGGGCCTACCCAGGTTGCTTGGCTAGTATAATGTTACTATGGGGCATACCCTGGTAGCTTGGCTAGTATAATGTTACTATGGGTCTACCCTGGTTGCCTGTTTAGTATAATGTTACTATGGGCCTACCCTGGTTGCTTGGCTAGTATAATGTTACTATGGGTCCTACCCTGGTGTTATGGCTAGTATAATGTTACTATGGGCCTACCCTGGTTGCTTGGCTAGCATAATGTTACTATGGGCCTACCCTGGTTGCTTGGCTAGTATAATGTTACTATGGGCCTACCCTGGTTGCTTGGCTAGTATAATGTTACTATGGGCCTACCCTGGTTGCTTGGCTAGTATAATGTTACTATGGGCCTACCCTGGTTGCTTGGCTAGTATAATGTTACTATGGGCCTACCCAGGTTGCTTGGCTAGTATAATGTTACTATGGGGCATACCCTGGTAGCTTGGCTAGTATAATGTTACTATGGGCCTACCCTGGTTGCTTGGCTAGTATAATGTTACTATGGGCCTACCCTGGTTGCTTTGCTAGTATAATGTTACTATGGGCCTACCCTGGTTGATTGGCTAGTATAATGTTACTATGGGCCTACCCTGGTTGCTTGGCTAGTATGATGTTACTGTGGGGCCTACCCTGGTCTCTTGGCTAGTATAATGATACTATGGGGCCTACCCTGGTAGCTTGGCTAGTATAATATTGCTGTGAGTTCTACCCTGGTAGCTTGGCTAGTATAATGCTACTATACCCTGGTAGCTTGGCTAGTATAATGTTACTATGGGCCTACCCTGGTTGCCTGTTTAGTATAATGTTACTATGGGCCTACCCTGGTTGCTTGGCTAGTATAATGTTACTATGGGTCCTACCCTGGTGTTATGGCTAGTATAATGTTACTATGGGCCTACCCTGGTTGCTTGGCTAGCATAATGTTACTATGGGACTACCCTGGTTGCTTGGCTAGTATAATATTACTATGGGCCTACCCTGGTTGCTTGGCTAGTATAATGTTACTATGGGCCTACCCTGGTTGCTTGGCTAGTATAATGTTACTATGGGGCCTACCCAGGTTGCTTGGCTAGTATAATGTTACTATGGGGCATACCCTGGTAGCTTGGCTAGTATAATGTTACTATGGGCCTACCCTGGTTGCCTGTTTAGTATAATGTTACTATGGGCCTACCCTGGTTGCTTGGCTAGTATAATGTTACTATGGGTCCTACCCTGGTGTTATGGCTAGTATAATGTTACTATGGGCCTACCCTGGTTGCTTGGCTAGCATAATGTTACTATGGGCCTACCCTGGTTGCTTGGCTAGTATAATGTTACTATGGGCCTACCCTGGTTGCTTGGCTAGTATAATGTTACTAATGGCCTACCCTGGTTGCTTGGCTAGTATAATGTTACTACGGGCCTACCCTGGTTGCTTGGCTAGTATAATGTTACTATGGGGCCTACCCAGGTTGCTTGGCTAGTATAATGTTACTATGGGGCATACCCTGGTAGCTTGGCTAGTATAATGTTACTATGGGCCTACCCTGGTTGCCTGTTTAGTATAATGTTACTATGGGCCTACCCTGGTTGCTTGGCTAGTATAATGTTACTATGGGTCCTACCCTGGTGTTATGGCTAGTATAATGTTACTATGGGCCGACCCTGGTTGCTTGGCTAGCATAATGTTACTATGGGCCTACCCTGGTTGCTTGGCTAGTATAATGTTACTATGGGCCTACCCTGGTTGCTTGGCTAGTATAATGTTACTATGGGCCTACCCTGGTTGCTTGGCTAGTATAATGTTACTATGGGCCTACCCTGGTTGCTTGGCTAGTATAATGTTACTATGGGCCTACCCAGGTTGCTTGGCTAGTATAATGTTACTATGGGGCATACCCTGGTAGCTTGGCTAGTATAATGTTACTATGGGCCTACCCTGGTTGCTTGGCTAGTATAATGTTACTATGGGCCTACCCTGGTTGCTTTGCTAGTATAATGTTACTATGGGCCTACCCTGGTTGATTGGCTAGTATAATGTTACTATGGGCCTACCCTGTTTGCTTGGCTAGTATAATGTTACTATGGGCCTACCCTGGTTGCTTGGCTAGTATAATGTTACTAACATGGGGCTACCTGGTCTTGGCTAGTATAATGTTGTATGGACTACCTGGTTGATTAGCTGATATAATGTTACTATGGGCCTACCCTGGTAGCTTGGCTAGTACTCTATATATAAATGTTACTATGTGGGCTACCTGGTTGCTTGGCTATTATAATGTTACTATGGGCTACCCACAGTTTAGCTGCTAGTATAATGTTACTATGGGCCTACCCTGGTTGATTGGCTAGTATAATGTTACTATGGGCCTACCCTGGTAGCTTGGCTAGTATAATGTTACTATGGGCCTACCCTTGTTGCTTGGCTAGTATAATGTTACTATGGGCCTACCCTGGTTGCTTTGCTAGTATAATGTTACTATGGGCCTACCCTGGTTGATTGGCTAGTATAATGTTACTATGGGCCTACCCTGGTTGCTTGGCTAATATAATGTTACTATGGGCCTACCCTGGTTGCTTGGCTAGTATAATGTTACTATGGGGCCTACCCTGGTCTCTTGGCTAGTATAATGTTACTATGGGGCCTACCCTGGTTGCTTGGCTAGTATAATGTTACTATGGGCCTACCCTGGTTGCCTGTTTAGTATAATGTTACTATGGGCCTACCCTGGTTGCTTGGCTAGTATAATGTTACTATGGGTCCTACCCTGGTGTTATGGCTAGTATAATGTTACTATGGGCCTACCCTGGTTGCTTGGCTAGCATAATGTTACTATGGGCCTACCCTGGTTGCTTGGCTAGTATAATGTTACTATGGGCCTAACCTGGTTGCTTGGCTAGTATAATGTTACTATGAGCCTACCCTGGTTTGCTTGGCTTCAGTATAGTAGTACTGGGCCTACCCTGGTTGCTTGGCTGAGTATAACATAGGGCCTACCCAGGTTGCTTGGCTAGTATAATGTTACTATAGGGCATACCTGGTAGCTTAGCTGAGTATAATGTTACTGTATGGGCCTACCCTGGTTGCCTGTTTGAGTATAATGTTACTATGGGCCTACCACAGTTTGTGGCTAGTATAATGTTACTATGGGTCCTACCCTGGTGTTATGGCTAGTATAATGTTACTATGGGCCTACCCTGGTTGCTTGGCTAGTATAATGTTACTATGGGCCTACCCTGGTTGCTTGGCTAGTATAATGTTACTATGGCCTACCCTGGTTGCTTGGCTAGTATAATGTTACTACGGGCCTACCCTGGTTGCTTGGCTAGTATAATGTTACTATGGGGCCTACCCAGGTTGCTTGGCTAGTATAATGTTACTATGGGGCATACCCTGGTAGCTTGGCTAGTATAATGTTACTATGGGCCTACCCTGGTTGCCTGTTTAGTATAATGTTACTATGGGCCTACCCTGGTTGCTTGGCTAGTATAATGTTACTATGGGTCCTACCCTGGTGTTATGGCTAGTATAATGTTACTATGGGCCGACCCTGGTTGCTTGGCTAGCATAATGTTACTATGGGCCTACCCTGGTTGCTTGGCTAGTATAATGTTACTATGGGCCTACCCTGGTTGCTTGGCTAGTATAATGTTACTAATGGCCTACCCTGGTTGCTTGGCTAGTATAATGTTACTACGGGCCTACCCTGGTTGCTTGGCTAGTATAATGTTACTATGGGGCCTACCCAGGTTGCTTGGCTAGTATAATGTTACTATGGGGCATACCCTGGTAGCTTGGCTAGTATAATGTTACTATGGGCCTACCCTGGTTGCTTGGCTAGTATAATGTTACTATGGGCCTACCCTGGTTGCTTTGCTAGTATAATGTTACTATGGGCCTACCCTGGTTGATTGGCTAGTATAATGTTACTATGGGCCTACCCTGGTTGCTTGGCTAGTATGATGTTACTGTGGGGCCTACCCTGGTCTCTTGGCTAGTATAATGTTACTATGGGGCCTACCCTGGTTGCTTGGCTAGTATAATGTTACTATGGGCCTACCCTGGTTGCCTGTTTAGTATAATGTTACTATGGGCCTACCCTGCTTGCTTGGCTAGTATAATGTTACTATGGGTCCTACCCTGGTGTTATGGCTAGTATAATGTTACTATGGGGCCTACCCTGGTTGCTTGGCTAGTATAATGTTACTATAGGGCCTACCCTGGTTGCTTGGCTAGTATAATGTTACTATGGTCCTACCCTGGTTGCTTGGGTAGTATAATATTGCTGTGAGGCCTACCCTGGTAGCTTGGCTAGTATAATGATACTATGGGGCCTACCCTGGTAGCTTGGCTAGTATAATATTGCTGTGAGTTCTACCCTGGTAGCTTGGCTAGTATAATGCTACTATGGGCCTACCCGGGTTGCTTGGCTAGTATAATGTTACTATGAGGCCTATCCAGGTGGCTTGGCTAGTATAATGTTACTATTGGGTCTACCCTGGTTGCTTGGCTAGTATAATGTTACTATGGGGCCTACCCTGGTAGCTTGGCTAGTATAATGTTACTATGGGCCTACCCTGGTTGCTTGGCTAGCATAATGTTACTATGGGCCTACCCTGGTTGCTTGGCTAGTATAATGTTACTATGGGCCTTCCCTGGTTGCTTGGCTAGCATAATGTTACTATGGGCCTACCCTGGTTGCTTGGCTAGTATAATGTTACTATGGGCCTACCCTGGTTGCTTGGCTAGTATAATGTTACTATGGGGCCTACCCGGGTTGCTTGGCTAGTATAATGTTACTATGGGGCATACCCTGGTAGCTTGGCTAGTATAATGTTACTATTGGCCTACCCTGGTTGCTTGGCTAGTATAATGTTACTATGGGCATACCCTGGTTGCTTGGCTAGTATAATGTTACTATGGGCCTACCCTGGTTGCTTTGCTAGTATAATGTTACTATGGGCCTACCCTGTTTGCTTGGCTAATATAATGTTACTATGGGCCTACCCTGGTTGCTTGGCTAGTATAATGTTACTATGGGGCCGACCCTGGTCTCTTGGCTAGTATAATGTTACTATGGGGCCTACCCTGGTTGCTTGGCTAGTATAATGTTAATATGGGCCTACCCTGGTTGCCTGTTTAGTATAATGTTACTATGGGCCTACCCTGGTTGCTTGGCTAGTATAATATTGCTGTGAGGCCTACCCTGGTAGCTTGGCTAGTATAATGTTACTATGGGGCATACGCTGGTAGCTTGGCTAGTATAATGTTACTATGGGCCTACCCTGTTTGCTTGGCTAATATAATATTACTATGGGCCTACCCTGGTTGCTTGGCTAGTATAATGTTACTATGGGCCGACCCTGGTCTCTTGGCTAGTATAATGTTACTATGGGGCCTACCCTGGTTGCTTGGCTAGTATAATGCTAATATGGGCCTACCATGGTTGCCTGTTTAGTATAATGTTACTATGGGCCTACCCTGGTTGCTTGGCTAGTATAATATTGCTGTGAGGCCTACCCTGGTAGCTTGGCTAGTATAATGTTACTATGGGGCCTACCCTGGATGCTTGGCTAGTATAATGTTACTATGGGGCATACCCTGGTAGCTTGGCTAGTATAATGTTACTATGGGCCCACCCTGGTTGCTTGGCTAGTATAATGTTACTATGGGGCCTACGCTGGTTGCTTGGCTAGTATAATGTTACTATGGGGCCTACCCTGGTGGCTTGGCTAGTATAATGTTACTTTGGGGCCTACCCTGGTGGCTTGGCTAGTATAATGTTACTATGGGCCTACCCTGGTTGCTTGGCTAGTATAATGTTACTATGGGCCTACCCTGGTTGCTTGTCTAGTATAATGTTACTATGGGTCCTACCCTGGTTGCTTGGCTAGTATAATGTTACTATGGGCCTACCCTGGTTGCTTGGCTAGTATAATGTTACGATGGGCCTACCCTGGTTGCTTGACTAGTATAATGTTACTATGGGGCCTACCCTTGTGGCTTGGCTAGTATAATGTTACTATGGGGCCTACCCTGGTTGCTTGGCTAGTATATTGTTACTATGGGCCTACCCTGGTTGCTTGACTAGTATAATGTTACTATGGGCCTACCCTGGTTGCTTGGCTAGTATAATGTTATTATGGGCCTACCCTGGTTGCTTGGCTATTATAATGTTACTATGGGGCCTACCCTGGTTGCTTGGCTAGTATAATGTTACTATGGGGCCTATCCTGGTGGCTTGGCTAGTATAATGTTACTATGGGGCCTACCCTGGTAGCTTGGCTAGTATAATGTTACTATGGGCCTACCCTGGTTGCTTGGCTAGTATAATGTTACTATTGGCCTACCCTGGTTGCTTGGCTAGTATAATGTTACTATGGGCCTACCCTGGTTGCTTGGCTAGTATAATGTTATTATGGGACCTACCCTGATTGTTTGACTAGTATAATGTTACTATGGGCCTACCCTGGTTGCTTGGCTAGTATAATGTTACTATGATGGGCCTACTCTGGTTGCTTGGCTAGTATAATGTTACTATGGGGCCTACCCTGGTTGCTTGGCTAGTATAATGTTACTATGGGGCCTACCCTGGTTGCTTGGCTAGTATAATGTTACTTTGGGGTTGCTTGGCTAGTATAATGTTACAATGGGGCCTACCCTAGTTTTGCTTGGCTAGTATAATGTTACTATGGGGCCTATCCTGGTTGCTTGGCTAGTATAATGTTACTATGGGGCCTACCCTGGTGGCTTGGCTAGTATAATGTTACTATGGGCCTACCCTGGTGGCTTGGCTAGTATAATGTTACTATGGGGCCTACCCTTGTTGCTTGGCTAGTATAATGTTACTATTGGGTCTACCCTGGTTGCTTGGCTCGTATAATGTTACCATGGGTCCTACCCTGGTTGCTTGGCTAGTATAATGTTACTATGGGTCTTACCCTGGTTTCTTGGCTAGTATAATGTTACTATGGGTCCTACCCTAGTCACTTGGCTTGTATAATGTTACTATGGGTCTACCCTGGTCATTTGGCTAGTATAATATTGCCGTGGGGCCTATTCAGGGGCTCAGCTAATATTTCTTTCCATTCCTCTATGGGTCTCTAGTCTGTATATTAGTGTGGGGCCTCCAAAAGGTAGTTATGAATCATAAGTCTCTAACTTCTGACCAAATATTACGATTTCTCAACAAGTAGCTTGCTTTTTTTTAGAAACCAATGGTATAATAACGCAAATAATGTGAAGAAATACATTTGTTATCAAGCAGCTTTGTTCCTTGGACACCTATAACGGTATGAACTCTTTTTTTATTGTAAGGTTTTCAGCTGTTGGAGTGAGCTCTGCTTAGACCAGGAAATGAGTCAGCCAATCACTTGGCTCAGTGCATTCTGTGACGTGTTTATGCGATTAGTGGATAAGCACTCAGGAATTCTATTCATCACATGACGATGCCCAGAAAGAAAACAGTACCTTAAAAACTGTGAATTATTAGAAAATCAATTAACTTCAAGTTGAAAAAACAAACTCAGGAACAAATTTGTACAAAAAAATTATTCTGGGTGTGTGTATTCCATCTCACAATTAATTAACGAGAAAAAAGCCATCTCTCGGTCCTTTTAGATAATACCACGAAACACTTTGATAGCAGAATGTTAGCCCATGGCTAACAGAATTCCAGTATACCACCTTTTGACTCATGGACTAGCTTTCTTTTTTGAGGTGGTGTTCCTGTTTTTTCTCCCTCCCCCCTATAGTAGGAAAGTGCACAACACACCGCAGCGAGAAATAATTCCTAGTTATTGAAGTGATTCAAATACAAAAAGCCCCCTCGATTACACGCTGTCTATTGAGACACACACGTTGTCAAACCAGACACCTAACTCACTGGGATCATCCCAGGTTTCAGAAGATCCATCTCTTCAAACTCACCTCTCTGACTAATCCAACAACGGAACACATCTACATTGGTGATTAGGCAGACTTCTTCAAATTAAGGCAACTGTATACGGGTACAGAATCATCCTGAGCACAATGTTACATGCTGCGTAAGGTTTCTGGTTTTTCAGTACCGACTGTTGTACACAACTTTGTGCTTAATGGTGACCAAAATAATCAATATGTAAATCGCTAAAACATAGTTGCTACTCTCCTCCTTTCCACTTTGTACCCCACCCTTAAAGGATCACTATAGTGTCAGGAAAACAAAGCGGTTTTCCTGACACTATAGTGCCTTGAGGGTGCCCCCATCCTCAGGGTCCCCCTCCCGTTAAAACCTCATCAGCAGCTTACCTTATTCCAGCGCTGGGGTCCCTCGGCGCTGGTGACCTCTCCTCCCCCGCCGACGTCAGCTCCCTCTGCCGACGTCAGCGGAGCCGAATGCGCATGTGCGGCAAGTGCCGCATGTGCATTCAAGCTGTCAATAGGAAAGCATTTTTTAATGCTTTCCTATGGACGCTCTGCGTGATGGAGGCATAATATGCCTCCAGAGTCGCAGATGCGCCTCTAGTGGCTGGATTAAAACCTGAGGGACCTGGCACCCAGACCACTTCATTGAGCTGAAGTGGTCTGGGTGACTATAGTGTCCCTTTAAGGCCACTATCTGACCTCACTCAGTTTATGATAAATACATTTGATATAATGTTCCTATCATGCAATGTTTCGCACACTTAATCAATAAGATCGTTTTACTACAGTTATGTATGTAGAACTGTATTGCTTTATATACCTTGTTTCATTACTTTTGTATTCAAATACGAAAAGCACCCTTGATTACACGCTGTCTATTGAGACACACACATTGCCAAACCGGACACCTGACTCACTGGGATCATCTCTAGAATGTAAGCTCATTGAGCAGGGCCCTCCACCTCTCTGTTCATGTACGTCCAGTTGTCTGGTTACAATCAATCACATGTCTGTTAGTCCTCCCATTGTACAGCGCTATGGAATCTGATGGCGCTACATAAATAATAAAATAATAATAAATAATAATAATTACTCTTGATCAAAAATCATAAATAAAGAATTTTAAAAAAAAGAGAGAAAATAAACATACAAACGTTTCCGGTTTGCTCGTCCTTACCTCGTCCTTATTTCATTGTAACAACTAGCAACCAGCAAGGCAGCTCACCGTGACTTCCAAAATTTGCCGCACCTCCTTCCAAAATGTTAAACTAACATGGTGGCTTATGACCTGTGCCCATACTGCATCTGGTATAATCACATGTTGTACCAGTCCCAATAGAGCAGACAAACATATTTTAATATATTAACTCTCGAAGAAACATTCATTATAAAAGATCACTACAGAAAACAGTATGTAATGCTGAACGGACAGATTAATCAGTTTTCTGAAGATTATTTTGCTAGAATAAAAATAACAAGAATACAATTATACAAGAATATTAATACAAAGTAAGAAGGTGTGCGGAACATTCAGTTGCGTCATTTTTGGGGCACTCATCATGAACAATGTACGTTCTTTTTATGTCATAACAATGTTTTAGAATGATGTCATCATTTACACCACGTTACTATTGGCATTGTTAGTGGACATTATTCTGAGTAATGGTCTTTTTTTTATTTTTGCATCAAGCTTTAGCAGAGAACCCAGGAAAATATCTTGGTCTCTGAGTATTTTATTAATCACTGTGTAATAATGAACCACATGGCAGCAGGATTCCCACAAAAAAGTATAAAAAATTGCAGAAAAGGCAGACGCATTGTACAGCTGATGGCGCTATATAAATAATAAAATAATAATAAACAGTTCTGTATATTCACCAAACATCTCGAAGGATTAAAACAATTTAAAAAGTAGGGCATCAATGTCAAACCATTTGTAAGGCTGAAGATTTTATCGAAACCTTAGATATATCCCCGTAGGATGGATACATGTTGTGTATAATCCAGTACCAAACCTTTTCTAAAATACTAACAGATTTGTTTTCTGGGAATGTTTCGCTTTTAGAAATATTAAACATTTTATCCATATTACACAGGTGCTTATTTTTTGTCAGTGTTATAATTGAAACTCTATATTTGTCCCGTTGTGGAAAGTTAGTCATTTTGTGACAAGTCTAGTTAAAGCGTTCCACTTCAACCACAAATGGAAATAAAATCTCACAACCTCTAGACAACAAAACATCTAAAAGTTATGTTTCAAACCACAAAAGCCACGTGAAGGCACCCCTTCCATTTCTAAATGTGTGTTTCCATAACAAACAAGGTATTTCCCATAAGATATGTGTTCCACAGAAGTTTATAATTTATATATATATTTATATCAGCGTTTTAAAAATGTGTTTTCACAAATTCTCTATACTCTCAAGTTTCCATCTGTATTTTTATTTTTTTATTTCTCAAGTTTCCATCTGTATTTTTATTTTTTTATTTCTGTTTGAGGTTTTTGTAATTACTTTTTTTTGTCCATTTGTGTTGTTAATTGTTTGCCTTCACAACTTTTGCAGGGCTCAATAGGGAATTACAATGTGTTGGTTAATTATCGTCCTCTCTGAGTGTGAACTGCTGTGTTCCTTCCAGTGTGAGCAGCTGTGTTCCCCCCAGTGTGCGCTGCTGTGTTCCCCCCAGTGTGAACTGCTGTGTTCCTTCCAGTGTGAGCTGCTGTGTTCCCCCCAGTGTGAACTGCTGTGTTCCCCCAGTGTGAGCTGCTGTTCCCTCCAGTGTGAGCTGCTGTGTTTCCCCCAGTGTGAGCAGCTGTGTTCCCCCCAGTGTGAGCTGCTGTGT
>OW240913.1:361752880-361770539 GCA_933207985.1 Pelobates cultripes
CTCTGATCATGCTCCTACAAAATGTAAATGAAAAGACACTCATTTGAGTACCAGGAAGGGCATGAGCTGTAACAGTGTCAATGCCCCCGGCTCGTTGCTGCACATGGTCGCATCCGATCGGTGCGACCACGATGACTGGTTGGAGGAATTACCGGTTTAGCAACGAGCCAGGAGCCAACCCACTGGGGCATCCGTCCCCTTCACACGCGGCCGGATCCAAACAGGCGCTGACCACTAGGTCGTGGCCATTTGTAGCTCGGCCTCCAAAGTTCACGCAAACGTGAGTGTGACGTCACAATGTCAAAGAACACACATGCTCTTGGGTCAGAGGCCAAGCCCTGACCAATCACAGCCCAAGGAGGGATATTTAAACCCCTTAATTTCCCTAGTTCATGGCCCTGTCGTGGTTTCTGTTCCTGGTTCCCAAGAGCGAGTTTTCTTGTCCTTGTTATTTTCCCAGTATTCTGACTTTGGCTATTTCTGACTATTCTGATCTCTGGTTTCCCTGACTTGGCTTTCTTATCGATCTTGTGTATTTCTGGCTTCCTTGACCTTGGCTTTCCCTTGATCATTCTCTGTCTTTCCTCGCATTAATCTGGCCATTCTAAGGACCGGTTTACGATCTGTCTATTTTTCTAGTTTATGTAGATGTTACATAGTTTTGCGTGTTGGATCACATTAGTAGTCGTGACAAACAGCCACTTCTGGCCAGGAATAGGTTAAAGACTTCTAATGTGTAGGTATTTCTCTGGAGTTTTTTATTTTTGAAGCAATATTTGTATCGCTAATGGGTGTCCCGGTTTCTAATTTTCTAAATTTGGTCGCCCTGTATCTATAACAATGCAATGTAAAACGTGTTCATTGCAGGGTTAAACACAACTCTAGTCATGTGACCAACACAGCCCATAGGAAAGTATTGAATTCAATGTTTTCCTATGAGAAGCATTTGGAAGTATGCACAGCACCTACCACACGTGTGCTTCAGTCTCCACAGGGAGATGCATTGGATTGGCCATCAGCACGAGAGATGGATGACGTTGTGGAAGGAGGTACAGGTGGCAGCACTAAGGAAGTCCCAACACTGGAGACAAGGTAAGTAAAAAGCTTTGAAACTAATCCGGCACTAGGAACTTATAGCACTAGAGAGCTCCTTTAACTACACAAATGTATTCATAACTACGCATTTTATCACATTTACTGACAACACTTTCAAAATACACTGCAATGTGCTTTTTAAACATGCTATTTTGGGCTTTTCTTTTTACTTTTAATCTCAGTAGTGCAAATATTTGTTTCAAATGATCATATATTTTTGGGTATTTTAATTTTAAATTGTTAGAGTACAAATAAATAAAATTAGACAGAGCATTTATTATTGCAAAAAAAAATTCCCACGCTTAAAGGACCACTATAGTGCCAGGAAAACATACTCGTTTTCCTGGCACTATAGTGCCCTGAGGGTGCCCCCACCCTCAGGGACCCCCTCCCGCCGGGCTCTGGAAAGGGGAAAAGGGTAAAATCATACCCTTTTTCCAGCGCTGGGGGAGCTCCTCCCTCCGATCCGCCGGCTGAAGCGCACGCTGCGGGTGCTGAGGCGCGAGCGACTAGCTTGGAAATGCGATAGGAAAGCATTTACAATGCTTTCTATGGACGCTGGCGTGCTCTCACTGTGAAAATCACAGTGAGAAGCACGCAAGCGCCTCTAGTGGCTGTCTCATTGACTAGAGGATTAGGGGGAAGGCTTAACCCATTAATAAACATTAATAACATTAATAAACATAACAGAGTAATGCTTTCCTATGGGCGGGTTTGAATGCATTCGCGCCTTTGGCCGCACATGTGGCTCCACTTGGGAGCTGACGTTGGTAGGGAAGGAGAGGTCACCAGTGCCGAGGGAGCCTAGGGCTGGATTGAGGTGAGTAGCTGAAGGGGTTTTAACACCTTCAGAGCCTAGGGAGGGGAGCCCCAAGGGAGGGGGGCACTCCAGGAGCCTATAGTGCCAGGAAAATGGGCTTGTTTTCGGGGCACTATAGGATCCCTTTAAGATTGCTAATTGTGGGTATTTTTATAGTTATGGAAAGTCAAGTGATTGCCTGAATTACTTCATTATTAAATATGGGCTTTTGCCGCAAATGCAGCTACTTCCAATAGGAGAATATTTTTTTACTTTTTATTGCTTTCAATTAATTTTTTTTCATACACCCTGTTCCAAATTATTATGCAAATTCTATTTAAGTGTCACAAAGATTAAATATTTTGTTTTTCAGTTTAACTCATGGATGGCATTGTGTCTCAGGGCTCTTTTGATCACTGAAAACAATCTCGGACACCTGTGATAATTAAATTGCCAGGTGACCCCAATTTAAGGAAAAACTACTAAAGGAGGGTGTTCCACATTATTAAGCAGAGCACCATTTTCATGCAATATGGGGAAGAAAAAGGATCTCTCTGCTGCCGCAAAGAGTGAAATAGTTCCATGCCTTGGACAAGGTATGAAAACATTAGATATTTCACGAAAACGTAAGCGTGGTCATCGCACTATTAAGGCATTTGTGGCTGATTCAGAGCACAGACGGGTTCGTGCAGATAAAGGCACATTAAGGAAGATTTCTGCCAGACCCATGCATCGGATCAAGAAAGCAGCTGCTAAAATACCATTACATAGCAGCAAACAGATATTTGAAGCTGCTGGTGCCTCTGGAGTCCCACGGACATCAAGGTGTAGAGTCCTCCAGAGTCTTGCAACTGTGCATAAACCTTCTATTCGTCCACCACTAACCAATGCTCACAAGCAGAAACAGCTGCATTGGGCAGAAAAATATATGAAGATTAATTTTCAAACAGTCCTGTTCACTGATGAGTGCCGTGCAACCTTGGATGGTCCAGATGGATGGACTAGTGGATAGTTGGTGGACGGCCACCCTGTTCCAACAAGGCTGCAACGTCAGCAAGGCGCTGGTGGAGCCATGTTTTGGGCCGGAATCATGGGAAGAGAGCTGGTCGGCCCCTTTAGGGTCTCCGAAGGTGTAAAGATGAGCTCTGCAAAGTATGTGGAGTTTCTGACTGACCACTTCCTTCCCTGGTACAGAAGGAAGAACTATGCTTTCTGTAATAAAATCATATTCATGCATGACAATGCACCATCTCATGCTGCAAAGAATACCTCTACATCAGGGCTGTCCAACCTGCAGCCCCCCAGATGTTGCTGAACTACAACTCCCATGAGTCCCTGGCTATCAGTTTCATTGAAATAATCATGGGAGTTGTAGTTCAGCAACATATGGGGAGCTGCAGGTTGGACAGGCCTGCTCCTACATCAATGGCTGATATGTGGATAAAAGGAGAGAAAGTCATGGTGTGGCCTCCATCCTCCCCTGACCTCAATCCTATTGAGAACCTTTGGAGCATCCTCAAGCAAAAGATCTATGAGGGTGGGAGGCAGTTTACATCCAAACAGCAGCTCTGGGAGGCTATTCTGACATCTTGAAAACAAATTCAAGCAGAAACTGTCCAAAAACTCACAAGTTCAATGGATGCAAGACTTGTGAAGCTGCTATCAAATAAGGGGTCCTATGTTAAAATGTAACATGACCTGTTAAAATGTTTAAAAAGTTAAAATGTTGTTATAAGTTTGATTGAAATAGCTTTTGATTTCAGTAAATATGCTGCAAACACAACAAATGACAATTTTCAGTTCTTTACAACCTATAAAGTGCTTTGAAACTTACTGTGCGTAATAATTTGGAACAGTGCATTCTAAGTTTGTTATGTTAAAAAAAAATACTGTTATCATTAGGAGGTTTGTTCAATAAAATTTGAATTGTACTCTTAATAGTTCATAACATGAGAATTATGCTGACTGGTATTTACATCAATTATTTAGGTAAATTTGAAAAATATCATTTGCATAATAATTTGGAACAGGGTGTACATTATAATATAATGTATTTAACGCATAATACAAAGAGTGGTCAGCTACCGTCTGAAAGGTCCCCTTTAGCAGTACTTGGAGCTATAAATACTTTAATACTCCTTGTCTCCAAGGATTTAATAAACAAATATATTTGTAAAAATGTGTGTTCTCAAAGTGTGCGTGTTCTATACATCAAGTAACTGATCAATTTGGCTTACTTGATTTTACTTGTTGATATGTTTAATCAAACCCTTGTATAATAAAGATGTATTCTCGGAAGTCCTTTGAGAGCATTGTAGAAAATGGAATCAACTAGGTGTCAGAAATTTCCTGTCCTTAAGGGGAACCTGTCACTTATTTGGAATTTACACAATTGAATAGACAGTTGAACATTACCGATAACAGATGATAACTTTTTTACATAATTTGCTTTGTTTATGTTGAAATTTATATTAAAGATTCAGCGAACAATATCACAATCCAGTTCAGACAAGGCGATGACAAACACTGAAGACGAGGAATAGAAACATTGTAACATTTCTCCTCTGCTCTCTATGCTTTTTCTATGTTGACTGCCAGGTGAAAAGGAGAGAGTTTTTAACAATAATTATTAACAAGGAGCAAAGATGGAGGTGCCCAGCTGCAAGATAAAGAATAGTAGATTTCTAAATTTTATTTTGTCATAGCTCTGAAATACATTTTTGTTAAAGGACCACTATAGGCACCCAGACCACTTCAGCTCAATGAAGTGGTCTGGGTGCCAGGTCCCTCTAGTTTTAATCCAGCAGCTGAAATCATAGCAGTTTCAGAGAACTGTTTCACTGAGGATTAATCCAGCCTCTAGTAGCTGTCTCACTGACAGCCGCTAGAGGCGCTTCCGCGATTCTCACTGTGAAAATGACAGTGAGAAGACGCTGGACGTCCATAGGAAAGCACTGAGTTATGCTTTCCTATGGGCGGTTTGAATGTGCGCGCGGGTCTTGCCGCGCAGGCGCATTCGGATCTGACGTCGGCAGGGGGTGGAGAGTTCCCCAGCACAGAGACTAAAATATGTCTTTATCTTGTTTACACTACCTATATTGCTGAACTGCTAAATGTATGCAATGCACTGCAGAAATAATTTTAAAAAAATAGAAAAGTCACAGAAAGCAACAGTTTCCCTTTAAATCAATTAAATGTCATGAATCTAACTATTGCTACATCCGATCTTTGAAGAAAACGCTGTCTAGATTCATTTCTAACTTTTGTGTTCTGTGTTGAGATATAAAATGTCACAAAACTAAAAATAGCCTTTTCTCCTTTGTAGATGTTACGTTATGCATAGAATGCAGTCAGAGTATACAAATCCCAAAGGTACTTTGCATGTTACATTCAATGTTTCTAGCAGATGGTCAACTGTTGGGCATATGGTTATGGTCGCTCAGATTTATATCATGATTGTGTCTTGAAGAATCATTCTTTTCCATGAATTTGGTATATAAGACCTAATGTGCATAGTTAATAAAAAGTAAATTGTTTAAGCTTAATAATTATTATTAATGGATGCCCAAAGCAATTTTAGCAAGTAGTGAATACAAAAAACAAGTCCTGCACTCACTCCCATCACTCCTTGGCGGCAGCAACGACAACAGTACACATCAGCCCCAACACATACAGTAAAATCAAAAGAAAAAGTTACCTGCGCTCTCTCCTTAATCCCTTTGTATATTTAGACAAATGGAGGTCATTTAGTTCCTCCAATGGCCACTGGAGAGAATGCCTGCCAGCCAACGTCAAGGCAGACCCCCTCAGGTGGGTTCCTACACTGACCTTTCACCTTGCTTCCTTGAGCTTCTGGCAAAGATATCTCTAATGAGACAGAGAGGGGTATTTTTTTATATACACCCCTATATACTTATTGTAACGGCACCCTCAGCATAAAAGGGTTAAACCGCCGTTTAGTAGATCTTCCCCTCCAGAGATACAGGCACAGCTACTGCAGAACACCAATCTGCCGAACAGGAAACCACCATATGAATGCTGTAAACAGCCGAATAGGAAAAACCATCCAAATAGGTTTACACTCCTAGCAGTCGAACTGGAACAGCATACAATAAATCCCCCCAAGAACGAGACAAGGCTCTGTTTTGAAGGTCAAGCAGTGAACAGACAGAGCTGTGGGTTTATTGTTCTTATGTACACATTCTTACACACTAGTACCCCCCACAGGGTTTTGGAACACAACCAATAAACACATACAATACACTCAGACACTCCCACACAAAATCCTCCCCTCTGCCTGTGATACAATTACCTTACACAATGGGTAATGTAATTATAACAAGCAGAGAAATACAATTTTTCCACATTATTCATAACTTGAAAAGTATGCATCACATTCACATATAACTTACATTTTCAGAATCAGCAAACTCCAAATACAAACATCAAAATCATACAAATTGGTCCAGTGGTTCAAAAGATAGATCGTAGTCCTTTGTGACCAAAGGAAGCATGGCTTTTCTGCCCAAAACCAGTTCCACAGAGCCTTCTATCCTGGAGATAATTGGGAAGTAATCCAGTTATCTCCTAGGACAGAGACAAAACTCCATTGAACACATGGCAGAAAAAGACAATAAAACACATAAAAACATATAACTGTGCAGCCATTGCACAAAACAGGTACATTCAAAATATCTCCAGATAGCTCAGATCTGAGCGCACATTATTACTGAATGGCGCTCAGAGCACACACATACAGTTCAATTGCCATGGAGCCAAAGTCTTTCATTATACTAATGGGCTCCATGGCATAGCTATCTAGGGTATCACCGTTCAAACAGGGCAAGCACCAAATGACCCGGCTTTCATGTCTTTGAAGGGGAAAATCAAGCCTTTTAACATGGGGCCATAATCCAAAGGCAACAGGTCGAGCAACCAGGCTTCTCCAATGCAATGTGGCGAGATTGGTCTCATCACACTTATTTACCCTTAATAGGGAACACATGGGATGGGCGGCATACTGAGTGAATGCTTAACCATAAACATTTTTGTAGCAGAGCTGCAATATTAAATCCCAATATCTCCGCTGGTAAAAGAAGGTAATCCAAGGAAAGCGCTGAAAATGAAGGCAATATCCCAAATCCCCCAGTAACCGGATGAAACACAGTTCTGGGAGTCAACTGACGATTTTATTCACAAGCTCCAGTATTTATGTAGTTCCTCATGCAAGGGGTTTCCTTACTGACATTACAGGGGTTGTACAGTAGCGGACTACATGGGGAACTTAACATATAGAACATTTCTCTCACCATGCACTGCTGTACGAGAGGGATACTCCCACTAGAATATCTTGTTAAGTGGATTATCCCTCCGTACCGCAGAACTGGCTTTTTACATAAAAATCCATAACTTATTTTATTCCTGTGACTGTGCCGAATGATGTTCGGCAGATAGCTGGGGTCTGAGCGCACACTTCGTGAAAGTACCACTCAGGTCCCCACACAATCAGCCGAACGCCGCACGAAATATACTTTAACATACATTTATCATAAAAGTCACGAATACATAAGTGGGGAAAAAGTACCGGAAGATCGGCGCTCCCGAACGGCCTGGAAGTCCAGCGGTGTTCGTGCTGTCGAGTAGCCTATTTTAGTTCCAGGCACTCGACGACCAAACACCAAGATGGCCGCTACCTCATGGTCGGTAGCCGAACGACGGCCACCCGGGAAACAATTAACAGCCGATAGATACAATGTTGCGATCGGTTACTGGGAGCTACATGACCCCCTGTGTGTGGGCTCCCATTCGGTACTTTGTTCGTTTCACGAACAGTGTTGAAAATCACTGTTCGTGAAACTACCATATGAATGCTAGCGGCTTTCGTGCCACTAGCATACGAATTCCCTCTTTCACATTTTAAACAGATACATCAAACTGCATATATAAACCAGTCTTTCTAGGGCAACCCTTAAAGTGAAACAAAATAATCTGAAGTGGCTAGGTTTGCCACAATTTTCAGATATTTGTAGTGATAAGAAAGGTGTTACAAGATAATTTGCATGAGTATGATAAACAAAAAGGTTGCATTATAATAAAACAGTGTTGTTTACAAGGTAAAATGGGTTACAATATTGTATATTTTATATATATATATATATATATATATAACAAAATTCAAAATATAAGGAGCACTCACAGGTCTTCATCTGAATACTGATTTATTCTAAAGTGCAAATTACATGTGCAAACGACGTTTCGACCCTCACAGGGTCTTCTTCAAGATCAAATGAACAGTGAAACAGGTAAGTATATATACACAAAAAAATTTACATTGATAACTTACCAACAGGTGTTTGTGGGAAAAGAAAACCGCCAACTATCCGAAAACCGGAAGTATCCCCAGGTGATCATGTGACCCCCTACATTCCCCATACTACTGCGTAACCAATACGCTCTCTGTGTTCCCAACTGTGGGCTACGTGAGTACGAGAGACCGCCGAGCATCCGAAACCTGGAAATGCATTTATGCGGTCACATGATCTTGTTACCAGGCAACGAATAAAGCTGCCTCTATGTGTAATCTAATGTGTGCGAAAGTGTATACATTCTACAGTGTGAAGAAATAATAAATATTACAAAAAAATAAATACAAATGGCTAAAAATAACACAATATCTCAATCCAAAGGAGGATCTTTACACTTAGTATGTCAATTAATAATGTGGGAATAACGGACAGAATAACATAGGATGAAGCATCCTATACCCCACATCTCCAAAATCTATCATATAAGATAAGAACCAGAGCTGATTTATCAGAACTAATTTATCAAAGCTGGTTTACCAAATAATAAAGTACCTGCTAATGGTCTATGCTCACCACAATCATAAATGATATTAATAATATGTCTAGTTGCAACATATATCTAATTACTTCCCACATGACCGTGTCTGACTTAAAGGTATATTCCCTATATTGCCTAATGTAGTTTATCCAGGAAGCTATTTTATATATATGTGTAATTATATTACAATATTACAATGTTCTACTTGCTAATACAATGCATCTTTTTCCTAGCAGTATCTATCAGATTCATATACAGAATATAATATGTCTTAATCTCTCCTACATATACATATTAACAAATGATTCTACTATAAATCTACTATAGATGCTCAGCGGTCTCTCGTACTCACGTAGCCCACAGTTGGGAACACAGAGAGCGTATTGGTTACGCAGTAGTATGGGCAATGTAGGGGGTCACATGATCACCTGGGGATACTTCCGGTTTTCGGATAGTTGGCGGTTTTCTTTTCCCACAAACACCTGTTGGTAAGTTATCAATGTAAATTTTTTTGTGTATATATACTTACCTGTTTCACTGTTCATTTGATCTTGAAGAAGACGCTGTGAGGGTCGAAACGTCGATTGCACATGTAATTTGCACTTTAGAATAAATCAGTATTCAGATGAAGACCTGTGAGTGCTCCTTATATTTTGAATTTTGTTATATGTTTAAACGCTGAGGATTGCACCCAGGCAGCAATATACAAACTTTTTTGTAAAATTAAGGGTGAGCCAAGAATCCTTTTCTTATTCTTGTATGGTAATGCGTTGTACCATCTTGAGCACCCCCATATGTATTTTATATTTTTGGGATATCTACTAAACTGAGTGTTTTTTTGGGAAAGCTTTGTGACGAAGTGCCCTTCGCCACTTGTGCCCGGAGAGGACTGCTTGCCCACCTCTTGCCCTGTGACTATGGCCCCTGGGATGTATTGCCCTTTAAAGACATGATTTGGGCATAATGGATTTGTGTTGTGCTGCTGCTGGCCCTTTAAGAACCATCTAGGGACATACTGTGGAGTTACTGGGTGGCCACCATTTCCTGTATCAGAAGCACATGGTGAGAACAATGGATGGCGGCCATTTTAACTCACAGACACTGTTTGGACTTTTCAACACGGTGCCATCTTGCCAGTATTTGGTGCACAGAGACATCGTGCAGTGGTTTTGGACTATACAGCAGGGGACACATTATAAAGTGATTGTTTTTCATTTAGCCTGTATATGTTCTACAGAATCTGCATGAAACTGTATTTTCCAAAGTACTGAACGGATCTGGGTGAATTTTGGATATGCGGTTCACCCAGATCCCCCGGTTCCAAGGATATACTTTTTATGGGGTTATTATTTTCCAAAGTACTGAACGGATCTGGGTGAATTTTGGATATGCGGTTCACCCAGATCCCCCGGTTCCAAGGATATACTTTTTATGGGGTTATTGCATGTTTTGGGGTCCCTGTGTGTTTTATGAAACTGTAATGTTTCTGGCCAGCAGATAATTCAGCTTTGTGTATTGTAGAAACTCAATTATCTAGCCTGGCCCAGAGGAGGAGTTTTGTGTTGCATAAATTGTGAGTTCTGTGTGCCAGTAAATCAGTCTTGTTCCAGCATTAAGCCTTGGCTCATGTTTGGGGGAAGGGATACCTACACTCTGGGGATTGCTATAATCACTTACTCCCCAGAGGAAGCTCTTGCAATAGCTTGATTTGTTCCTGTTCCTGCTCTCTGGGGAAAGAGAGGTTCACCCACTGGAAGCTGGATCCTGGCTTTGGGTCCAGGGTGGGTGGAAACAGCAGAGACCCCGGCGCAGTTGCATCGCTGGAAGTGGGGTCTGCAGTGCTGATGGTGTCGGTTGGAGTGCTTGGAGTCCTCGGCAAGCGCTAGGAGCATCGATTGGCGGAGGTACTCAGTCGGAGTGCCAGCGTTCCGTCACAAGCTTCAAGACTTTTTTCCATGGAGGACTTTTTGTCCAGAGCTGGGGCTCTAGTTGATACTGCAGAAACACTGACTATTACGGACGTTCAAGCACAAGCAGTATTATGGCCTCGTACGGCTAATGAACTGGCTCACACAAATACCATCAAGGATCTGTATAATGATCTGATGAAATTGAAGAGACGTGAGGTGGATCTTGACCTGCATGGTATTTTTATTTCGGATTATTACCGTGCTAAAATAATTCCACGAGGGTTTAGAGTCAGAAATGCTCCAACTATAGGGAGACAGAACCCTGAGTTCTAGTTCTGTAAAAAATGGATGAATATTGCAAACAAGTGTTCACTAGATTGGATGGTTATAGTGGTTGAAGAGGTTGGAAAGGAGTTAATTGCAGTCAAACAGACTATACAGGAATTTGAAATTACGAATACATTAGCCCTTCAGTCAGCAATGGCAACTGCACAAATGTTAAAGCTGCAGGAGGATATTAACAAATACAAAAATGAACTTATTCGGTTCAAGAAGCAGAAATTGGTTAAAGTTAATCATGATTACCAATACCATCAGGTGTATAGATGGTTGAGTGGTACACAATCCTCATATAGAGATCCAGCCTCAAGATACAAACCTTGTATTAGAAAACCTATGTTTCAAACGGTTGACGTTAGCTCTGGTGAATCAGCATCAGATGCAGAATCAAGAGACAGCAGACCACGTACCAGCCAAACACCATAATAAAATAAAACACCAGAATAAAAGAAATCGGAATCTTAGGGACATTTTGATTCGCAGTGACCCTGTCCAGTGTTATAAGAAGAATAAAATATACAACAAGCCAGGATGTTTTAGATGTAGCAGCTGTGTAACCTGCAGCCATATGGTTCCAGCGAATTCTTTTGCCCATCCACATAGTGGGAAAAGAATTAGTATATCCCACTATATTACATGTACTACGGATCATGTAATATATCTTATAACATGTCCGTGTGGTCTGTCGTATGTGGGGAAGACAGACCTAACCCTAAGGGACCACATCCGTGGACATAGATCTGGTATTATGACAGCATACAAGGATCAAAGAACGGCTAAGCCAGTAGCTAAGCATTTTTTGGCAGCTTCACATAGACTTCCAACACTTAAATTTGTGGCCATTGACCATGTCCCCCCGTTACCTTGCGGGGGTAACAGGTCTAAACACCTGCTTCAAAGAGAAGCGTATTGGATCTTTAAGTTGAACACAGTCACACCAAAAGGATTGAACGAATATAATACGTATTCAATGTTTTTGTGAAGTGCATCTGCATATAGGCTTGGATAACTGTGGGGGGATTTATAGTAGAATAATTTGTTAATATGTATATGCATGGAGAGATTAAGACATATTATATTCTGTATATGAATCTGATAGATACTGCTAGGAAAAAGATGCATTGTATTAGCAAGTAGAACATTGTAATATTGTAATATAATTACACATATATATAAAATAGCTTCCTGGATAAACTACATTAGGCAATATAGGGAATATACCTTTAAGTCAGACACGGTCATGTGGGAAGTAATTAGATATATGTTGCAACTAGACATATTATTAATATCATTTATGATTGTGGTGAGCATAGACCATTAGCAGGTACTTTATTATTTGGTAAACCAGCTTTGATAAATTAGTTCTGATAAATCAGCTCTGGTTCTTGTAGCGGAACGCCAATAATAAATCCACGAATTCCGCTGGTTCAGAAACGAATCCACAGTCAAGCGCTGAAACAACAAGGCAATATCCCCAACCTCCCAATAACCGGACGAGACACAGTTTTGGGAGTCAACTGAAATCCTTTTAATCGGCAAGACAATTTATACAAGTCCCCATGCAAGGGGTTTCCTGAGTCCCTCCCCAGGGGCACTCCCAGAGGGGACTACATGGGGGACTTACATGACAACATATTTCTCCCATCAGGCACCGCTGTACGAGAGGGATCATCCTCCCAGAATGCACCGTTAAGGGGATTATCCCCTCGTGCAGCAGAACCGGCAATTCACATAAAAATCCATAACTTGTTAAATACACGGTGGATTTACACGAATGGACGTTCGGTAGATAGCTGCTGGGTCTGAGCGCATCATTCGTGAGATTACCGCTCAGATCCCAGCTAAAATAACCGAACGCCGCACAGAAAACACATTTCTTTTAAACCATACGAAAAGGACCGATTACTTCTAGTGAACACGATCCTGAAACTCCCGAACGTCCTGGAGGCTCAGCGGTGTTCGTGCCGTCGAATAGCTATTGGTAATACTATGCGTTCGACAACTCGGTCCCGCTGAGGAACAAAGGATCCAAGATGGCCGACCGCCGCATGGTCGGTAGTCGAACGACGGCCACCCAGGAGAGCCTCTAATAACCGATTGCAACAATGTTGCAATCGGTTAACTAGCGCCACACGCTTCTAAGTGTGTGGGCTATTAGGGGGTATCGCGTTCCGTTCACGAACGGCTTTCTAAAGTGCCGTTCGTGAAACGAAAGAAAAATCCCCATACAAAACCGCCATTTGCATTCGGCGGAAACAGCAGTACAGGCAATACAGAAAATACATTAGCATATACATAAGTGTAAAGCGCATATCTCGCCAGACCTATTGGCAACCCTTAAAGGCACAGTCTCTAGTTATAGTCCAAGTGGCTAGGTTTGCCACAGTTCTTATCTTATATGATAGATTTTGGAGATGTGGGGTATAGGATGCTTTATCCTATGTTATTCTGTCCGTTATTCCCACATTATTAATTGACATACTAAGTGTAGAGATCCTCCTTTGGATTGAGATATTGTGTTATTTTTAGCCATTTGTATTTATTTTTTTGTAATATTTATTATTTCTTCACACTGTAGAATGTATACACTTTCGCACACATTAGATTACACATAGAGGCAGCTTTATTCGTTGCCTGGTAACAAGATCATGTGACCGCATAAATGCATTTCCAGGTTTCGGATGCTCGGCGGTCTCTCGTACTCACGTAGCCCACAGTTGGGAACACAGAGAGCGTATTGGTTAAGCAATAGTATGGGGAATGTAGGGGGTCACATGATCACCTGGGGATACTTCCGGTTTTCGGATAGTTGGCGGTTTTCTTTTCCCACAAACACCTGTTGGTAAGTTATCAATGTAAATTTTTTTGTGTATATATACTTACCTGTTTCACTGTTTATTTGATCTTGAAGAAGACCCTGTGAGGGTCGAAACGTCGTTTGCACATGTAATTTGCACTTTAGAATAAATCAGTATTCAGATGAAGACCTGTGAGTGCTCCTTATATTTTGAATTTTGTTATATGTTTAAACGCTGAGGATTGCACCCAGGCAGCAATATACAAACTTTTTTGTAAAATTAAGGGTGAGTGCCAAGAATCCTTTTCTTATATATATATATACACAATGTATTGACCCTGTCTGTTTGTGTTGCGATATAGGACATCAAGGGTTGTCAGGTGGAAATAAATATGTTGTTAATTAGTATAATGTTATGTTAAAACATGTTACATAACTAACAAGTAAATCTATATAGTAAATAAAAGTAGTGGTAGAACAAGTGGTATTAAGATCATAATCGGATGGCTTCTTAAAATGCGAGATTTTACACACTATAGTTAAGTTATGTATTGTGGGGTGTTTAGTTAGAACAAGATTTACTAAATATTGTCAAGATTGGGTATAGGTAGATACACTTAACCTATATAATCCATTTCCCCTCTTCCCCAATGCTCCTTCCATTGCTCCTCTAAGGGCAACTTCATAGTAAGGGTGAAGCTGCAAGTGGGTGATCTCCAACATCTTCCATTTGGGCCATTAACTGTGAAAACTTGTGCATGCCCACTCAGAATCCCATGCGGTAGTAACATCACTGCAAATTAAGGATTATTCTAGCTCAGTGATCGAATAATCTAAATTTTATTAAAGACAGGAGGTGAATATTTTGCATATCCTTCTTTACTGAATTCTACCAGCAGCAATGAAACAATGTGGATTAAAAAAAAAAATCAACCAATCAGAATGTATATCAATAACATATAGTGCAATCAGACTCCTCCCACTTCCTCTTTCTTTGAGTTAGCCGATCAGCAGTAGTCAACCATGTAAACGAACACACCCAGAAGGCTAGTAGAACAGTAGAAACAAAGGCGATTGAAGTCGCATAGTCAGCCATGTAAACCAGTGGTCAAGAAACGTGTAGAGAATCCCCACGTGGAGAAAAAAAAAAGTCTTCACGCTAGAAACAAACAGAAACATCATGAAAGAAAATTGGAATAAAGGAACCAACATTAGAAAAACATTGTAGGGAGGGAAAAAACAGGGTGGGAAAATATTTGCCTCCTGGAGGCTTTATATTTTGCTGTTTTAAAGCTTAAAAACAATAGATAAAGAGGCAAATGAAGTAGGTTTGAAATAGAATGTTTGAAAAGTAGATTCTCTGGATCAATCTGCCCGAAAGTCCAATAAAGTGGCCGCACCTCTGGCTGAATGAGCACTAAAAGAGGGGTCAATACTGGCAAGCTTGAGAAGACATCTTATCCAATGGGCAATGCTAGGACAGAAGACTGGACTGTGAGGTCAGACATAAGAGACAAAAAGGGGGCCCGAAGCGGCGTTGTAAGATCGATGTATTGATGAACACAATATGCCACACAGAGAGCAGGTCTGTCCGGGAAATATGCCTAAAAAACCTGCAAATAAATGTGATCTTAGTGTGTCTCGTTATAGTAACAAATACTCCATCCGGTGCATAAAACACAGTGTGAAAAACGAAGACACGAGTATCTGAGACTCTGCAGAAAGACACTAGACAAAGAAGAAAAGCCAGCTTAGCATAGAGCTGGTGAATAGACAAGGTATCATGAGAAGGCCAAGATTCCAAAAATGACAAAATCTGAGCAACATCCCAGAAATTGGCGTATCTTGGAATAGAAGGTGTGGCCAGTCGTATGCCACATAAAAGTCTGCAAACAGAAGGTTGTTTTCCCACCGGAGAATTATCAATCGGGGTATGATACGCCGAAAAGGCGGATCGAAAGACCTTAAAGGAGCGATATGATTGTCCTTGGTTAAGTCTGCCATGTGGAGGCATATGCGCGTTAAGTTTCTGAGGCCCATAAGTCCCATAGGAGTGTTCAAGCTGTGCTTGAAAGTCCTGTGACATGCCAAGATCCAGTGAAATGGACCAGCCCACAAGATAGAGGTGGCCTTGTAAAGTGAGATGGAAGTCGCCTGCCGAGTTCCTGAGTACATCTATTGTCTGATGGAAAAGTAGAGGGTAGTCTACCAACAATTAAAGAAGAGTAGGGACCCGTGTCTGGGCTCTCCGTAAAGGAGTTATCGTGACTCTTTGAATTCTGATTTAATGAAGAGTTCACTGGCGTCCAGGTACAGTTTTCCTCTTTCTTTTTTTTTTTTTTTTTAATCTTTTACTTCTCAGTCAATTCAGGTATTCATTCAGTTCTAGTTTTTTTTTTGAAATTTATTTCTATAATTTTTTTTATTTTTTGCGCACCACCCGCGCTGCATGCAAGAAGGGACAGCGTACTCACCAGCCCATGCCCGGCGCACCACCCGCGCTGGATGCAAGAAGGGACAGCGTACTCACCAGCCCATGCCCGGCGCACCACCCGCGCTGGATGCAAGAAGGGACAGCGTACTCACCAGCCCATGCCCGGCGCACCACCCGCGCTGGATGCAAAAAGGGACAGCGTACTCACCAGCCCATGCCCGGCGCACCACCCGCGCTGGATACAGGCAGGGTCCAGGCAGAGTCCAGGCAGAGTCCAGGCAGGGTCCAAGCAGCAGACATTGAAATCAGCTATTCAGATATCAGATATTCCAGGCGCCACCTGCCGGGCATTTCTATGAACTGCAGCCGGGACCCGAGAGAAGGGCAGAGAGCAGCAGCCGGCAGCCAGAGAAGGAGAGCCGGCACCGAGAACCCAGGCACAGGTAACAGCAGGGGGGAGCGGGGGGGAAGGGAGGAAATGGGGGGGACATAGAGGAGGGAAACAGAAGGGGGGGGAAGAAAGAAAACAGGGGGACCCCAGGAGAGGAGCCCCCCCCGAAATGCCAACAGGGGGAGAAACCGGAGACCGAGAGGGGGGGGACCCCCGGCCGCCATCCTCACTGGCAGACCCCCCCCCCGGCCCCGCAGGCCGCACTCACCGCCGGGGCCCTGTCTCAGGCCGCGCCCGCCATGCGGTGCTGTCAGAGGGGCTCTGGCCGGCCACACAGGGCGCGGGATCCGGCTGGGGGAGGCCGCAACTCATATCAACAGCCCCCCCTATCCCCCCCTGCCCCAGGCTCACCCTCTACCCCCCTCAACCTGCTCTGCCCCCCCTGCCCCAGGCTCACCCTCTCCCCCCTCAACCTGCTCTGCCCCTGCCCCCCCTGCCCCAGGCTCACCCTCTACCCCCCTGCCCCCCTGCCCCAGGCTGTCTGTGATATATACTGTCTGTGATATAACTGTCTGTGTGATATATACTGTCTGTGATATATACTGTCTGTGTGATATATACTGTCTGTGATATATACTGGCTGTGTGATATATACTGTCTGTGATATATACTGTCTGTGTGATATATACTGTCTGTGATATATACTGTCTGTGTGATATATATACTGTCTGTGTGATATATACTGTCTGTGTGATATATACTGTCTGTGAGATATATACTGTCTGTGAGATATACTGTCTGTGTGATATATACTGTCTGTGTGATATATACTGTCTGTGTGATATATACTGTCTGTGATATATACTGTCTGTGTGATATATGCTGTCTGTGATATATGCTGTCTGTGATATATGCTGTCTGTCTGTGTGATATATACTGTCTGTGAGATATATACTGTCTGTGATATATACTGTCTGTGTGATATATACTGTCTGTGTGATATATATACTGGCTGTGATATATACTGTCTGTGTGATATATACTGTCTGCG
>OW240913.1:361770639-361781125 GCA_933207985.1 Pelobates cultripes
GAACCTGTGTGTAGAGCTAATACACAGATGTAGAACCTGTGTGTAGAGCTAATACACAGATGTAGAACCTGTGTGTAGAGCTAATACACAGATGTAGAACCTGTGTGTAGAGCTAATACAGAGAGAAAGAACCTGTATATAGAGCCAATACAGAGAGAGAACCTGTATATAGGGAGAGAGAACCTGTGTGTAGAGCTAATACAGAGATGTAGAACCTGTATATAGAGAGAGGAAACCTGTGTGTAGAGCTAATACAGAGATGTAGAACCTGTATATAGAGAGAGGAAACCTGTGTGTAGAGCTAATACAGAGATGTAGAACCTGTATATAGAGAGAGAGAACCTGTGTGTAGAGCTAATACGGAGATGTAGAACCTGTATATAGAGAGAGAACCTGTGTGTAGAGCTAATACGGAGATGTAGAACCTGTATATAGAGAGAGGGAACCTGTGTGTAGAGCTAATACAGAGATGTAGAACCTGTATATATAGAGAGAGAGAGAACCTGTGTGTAGAGCTAATACGGAGATGTAGAACCTGTATATAGAGAGAGAACCTGTGTGTAGAGCTAATACGGAGATGTAGAACCTGTATATAGAGAGAGAACCTGTGTGTAGAGCTAATACGGAGATGTAGAACCTGTATATAGAGAGAGGGAACCTGTGTGTAGAGCTAATACAGAGATGTAGAACCTGTATATATAGAGAGAGAACCTGTGTGTAGAGCTAATACAGACATATAGAACCTGTGTGTAGAGTTATTAGACCTATTCTCTGCACAGAGCACTGTACAGGATTGAACCTCTCTGTTCCTGTATCCAGAGCACTGTGTATATGTGGTAACCCTTTCACTTCCTACATTCAGAACAAAGTTACAGGTTAACACTTAGCTCTGAATGCCTACTTATCCCATGTGTTAACCCTTCCAAACTCTACATGCAGAGCAGCATGCAAGTGAAGTTAAATGAGATTGCCCAGTGCTTAACTCTTTATCATTTAGCATCCTAGTAGTTAAAAAAATTCTCTACATTTAGGGACTACCGGTAATTCACCTTTGCAATAGGTTATAATTATTTACAAATTCTGCGCAGTAGGTTATAACTAGTTACCCGTTCTGTGTATTTTCCATATATGTAACGTGAGCCGCTAACCATACATATCTTTCTATAATTAATGAGTAACTGTAACTATCGTTGGTAATTAGCTATTTTAAATATAGGTCAAGTTATTCAGTTCTATATCGCTTCATTTAAATTTCAATATAAGGGTATTGAAAGGAGCGCAAATCAATTGCAATATACCTGTCTCTCCAGATTTTATTTGCAGTCGTGGGTGTGAATCTGAATTGAGTAGGAGAAATACCGCTTAAAGTACCTGTTTATTCACATTGTTTTGTAACTACTATGGCTTTGTCTGTACGTGACTCATGTTCACATGTAATGCTGTACAACACTATTTAATTAAGGATGAGGTACAGCCTGCATGGCAGTAGGAATCTGTAAAGAATCCTGTAGGTTACATTTTTTTCCACGTGAATGCAAGTTGCAGAGATAGCAGAATGGGTTAATGTGCTACCTGTTAAGCCTGGTTCAAATTGAGAAATGCAGGCTGTTTTCATGTAGCCTTCTGAGGTCAATGATATAAGTACAATTGAGTTTGTATACTTAACAGAAAATGTGACTTTAATGATTAATAATCATTGTTTGTTTTAGTTCATAAACATCAGATTTGTATTAGCACCCTATCTGTGATGTACAGCAATGCCTCACATGTATACCTTTGCCAGGTTTTTCGAGAATTTACAGGGCCGGATTAGAAACATGCCCTAATTATGCCTCTGTACTTGCACCTTATAGACCCTGCTGGTAAAGTTATCCATCCACCATAGTGATCCACCTCTGTCTGTTACACTACTTCTACCCTAGCTGATCCCAATTGTAGCTAACCCTCAGCACTCCGCAAATTAGGTGATAGGTTGTTATATTCAGCCACGTGTCTTTGTCAACCTTACCCATGGCACAAGCACTGAGATTAGGAATGGTTCGGGGATGCTCCCGATACCATTGAACATTTGTATACCTGGCTAATCCTTGTCAGTTGTTTAGTAGATTGCGCCCCACCATGATAGATTTTGGCTTCATTCATGTTGTAATTTCCACTCTGTTTATTTGTACTTTGGAAAAACTTCCAAATATATATATATATATATATATATATATATATATATATATATATATATATATATATATATATATAGTAACCCTGCCCTCCTGGTCTTGTCTTCCCCTGTCACACAGCAGCTTCCTTATGAGATGTACTCAGCTTATCCTATGAGAGATCATTGTGACAGCACTTCAGCCAATCACCATCTTCCACTCATGTGTAGTAATTTAAAGGGACACCATAGGCGCTAACAGTGCTACATCTCATTGAAGTGGTTATAGTGTGTGGCGCCCCCTGGAGTTGTCCTTCCGTTTGGTGGTAAACTGTTTTTTATGTTATAATGTTAAATGAGAATCCCCAGCAGCCCATCCTCTCTGTGCTGCTTGAACCAACGAGGTAGTATTTGCCTGTGTAGCATTGAGTGGCTGTGATTGGCAGAGAGTGTAATCTGACCACTTTCAGCCTATCACAGCACCCGTTGCTGGTATGAGTTATAATGGATAGAAGGAAGTATGTTAGCTCTGCCTTAACTATACCTCCAGTGCTTGTTTTTCTGAGTCTAACAACATGCAGAGTTACAGCTTCAGGCTTGAATACAGTAAGATTTTGCTATATTTATGAAAGCATGGGGGCCGAGGGCAGATAGATGGTGGTGTTTACACTATAGGGTCAGGAATACATGTTTGTGTTCCTGACCCTATTGTGATCCTTTAACAAATAAGGGAGTTATCTACTAAGTAAATGAAATATCAAAATTAAGAAAACCAGTTTTAATTAATTACATTATATATTTTATGTGGCCCAAGACAATTCCTGTTTGCTCAGTGTGGCCCGTGGAAGCCAACATTTTGGACACCCATGATCTAATTGTAGACATATTACAATCACTTAAAGCACCTTAGCTTACTGAAATGCTATGTGTTTTTTTTTTTTGCAAAAAAGGTGCAAAGCCTGCAGACAAGAGATCAGCATCTTTGCAAGCTGTTTTTAGATATACCCACAATAAAGGAATGCACAATTGAATGCATGAATGTTTTAATTTGGGGGTTCACTACTAAATAGTGATTTTTTTTTTTTTCATTTTATTTGTATTTGGGCAGTGAAGAGTCCCTTTTAAGGGGAACTGGGATAACGGATAAGTAATTACTTTATAAAAGTTGTTTTTTGTGTGTTTATATTTAAAATATGAGGGCTGTGAATCTAAAATAAAAAAGTAAGTCACTAATGTTAAATTATTTTATTTTTAACACTGGAGTTTTTTTTAACATATATTTTTGCTTGCTAAACTGATGAGACTTGCATAGAAATATTAAAATGCTTGCCGTGCCCTCAGCGTCCCTTGACACCTTATTAAATCTTTGCAATAATATGTTGTTATAGTAAATCCTGGCAGATTACAAAAAACAACACAGAGCAGACCGTTCCAGTAGGCAAAGGCATGAGTGACACATGATTTTTGTACACGCAGATTAATTACACAGATAGTATCAAATCTTTTTATTGTAGTGTTAAAATTCTTTGTGCGGTGTATGGCTTTTTGTACTATCCGTATAACAGGTCTCATTCATATTTTTAGCTGGCTTGTTTTCTTATTTTTCTCTGTTTTGGTAAGATACAAAAAAAAAAAACTGATCGATTTTATGAACTTCTCTTTTTTAAGTTTTAGGCCCTGACACTTTGAACCAGCTGCTGTTGAAGTACTTTTATTGATTGATTCTAAAGAGGACTTTGGTGGCTTCAGGGTGACCTGAGAAATGCCGTCTTTAATCTCAAATGGCTGCGATTTGTAACTGGAATAATACATATTTACAGCTTCTCCAATTGTCCAAGAGTTAAGGATTTCTCATTTTATCAAAGGTGGGTTTATAATTTTATTGCAAGAGAAGCAATTTTCCGATATTTACCAAAGTAGTGCTTGAAAAAAATCTGGGGGACATTCTAAATATGGAACACCTGGCAGCAAACATTCTGTTGGAATCTAGGGTGATTGCACCAAATTTAAGTTTTTGCCCGCGACAAATGGATATATCCACTAAATGTCAAATTAGCTTTTGCAAACGTTGCTGCATGCATTCTGCTCAATTCTCCTGCATTTGGTTGTTAAAATTCTTTTTGTAGGTCGCTGTATTCAATAACAACCGAATTCTAATTAAACTGAGTCAAATGGATTTATGCTGTTTTGAAATGGATCTTATTGCTGCATGATGAAGTAAGAGTATGTTTTGAGGGGTTTGAAATTGAGACTATCATTATATGGATAAGAGTAATTTGGGAAAGTGGTAGTGATTTGGGGTGACAATTTTGGGCAGTTTGTCTGTTGGTGAGTAGTTGAACCAGTCAGAGACTAGCCAATTGGAAGTCGAAAGAACAAAGTTTACCTTTTTTGAATAGCTGAATGCTTGTTTCGGGTTAGTCCTTTTAACCAAAACACCATTCAGCTGTTATTGTATTGCCATTCAATGTTTAATTAACAGACCCCAATAAAATTGATTGTGAGTGATAAAGAAATAGCAGAGTTCCCTCAAAAAACAAAACACTCTTATGGTATGTCATTTTTTTATTTTTTTGTCCAGTATTTGGAAACTTTAGACGCTTCTAATTCTTGTGTTATGATTAATTAAAAAGCGGGCTGTGGCCCGAGAGTTCCTACTGGATGTTAAGTGGCTGAAACGTATCACTTTTGCAACATGTATATTTGGATCTTGCTCTTAAAGGAACAGGAATGTTTATAGTGCCCTGGTAGCTGCAGAGGTAACCAGTCTCCCTCCGAGGGAGAAGAAAAAAATGCTTTTACTTATCTATTGTTCCTCGCAGCGCCGATCTCCAAGCTGCTGTCCCTCCTCCTTGGCTGAGATCATCGAGATTGATTATATCAGCCAATCTAATGCTTAGCCCAAGCAGCACAGACGGGATGGGTTAGTACGGACTTTCCCTTCACGTTACTGCATTCGAAATGGATTAACGCTGACTAGAAGGACAGTGCCATGGGACTCTAGACACTATAACCACTTCAATGAAGTGAAGCAATTCCAATCCCTTCAGGGTCCTTTTAAATAAACGAACAGTCAGGGTGGAACAAGGAGGGTTAAAGAGAGAATGACAGGTTGATGGCACTGAAGAAGGGATAGGAGCAGAATACATGATGCAGATGACACTAAGGGCTTCACAAATAGAGATTGAATTAGAACGTCATGATGGGGAGGAAGAGAATCAGAGTAAAAACAGGGACAATAAATTACCATTTGTTCCCATGACTTTTAGTAGTGCAGGTCCATACTGTGTATTTCAGTATATTTATAGAAAATGAATTGTTTAAAAAAGATGAAATGGCTATGGTTTAGAAATGTCCTGTTTTGTTTTTGGAGCCGTATGTGCAGAGATCACAGACGGATTTTTAAAATTTTCTCCCTGAGCAAACTTGCGGTGCCTTATGAGGCTACACAGACCATAAGAACTGGAAGTGGCTGGTGTAATCTCTGGGTGTAAAAGCGGATTTTGAAAAAGGAGAAAAAAAATAAAACGGTTTGATTTTTGACAGACATTTAAATGCATACAGACTCTACAGATAATGTAAGAATACAGTTTTAATTAAGCTGTAAAGTTATATGTCACTATTGTGCACATTCATATACTCTTAACAATGTCTAGCACAGGGGGGAATGCAATAAGCAAAAGTTTAAGTAGCGCATTTGCCTTCATATTGCATAGCTTGCGTAATGTATAGTTTGTATTTCAATACGTGATGCAGACTTTGCCACATACGTTGTTTGTGGTTCAGGGTTGTATGTGAGGGACAGCCGAGTTACAGCTTGCTATCAGCTGCAAAACTACATTTCCCATGACACTTTGCCAAGGTTGCTCTTAGACAGGTAACTTTTATACATGAAAATGCTGATGTGTCACATTACAATTGGAAGATATGCAGTTATATTGATGCTCCGTGTAACAGATACAGGCTATCTAAAGCTCTAGTCAAGTTAATGATTAATATATATATTTTTTTATGTTATTTCAGTGATTTAGGGTGCAATTAGGCAAACAAAGAATTAAATTGGAATGGTGACATTACACATTGAATAAATGTTTTCCTAATTTGAAAACTTAGCAACTGGCATTAGAGCCCGGTTCAGTTCTGGCACGGCCAGGGCACACATTGAAAATGAAAACATTACTTCTGTACTACAGGGACATAGAACAGAGCTTATAACTATGATTAAAAGGGACCTCAAATGCCCAGTTGTTAGGATAAAGAATTGTTGATCTTTACAGTTAATTTTATTTTTCACATCACCCAAATAGGTTTTTGTTAAAACATTCCTCATCAATTCCCATCTCCTTTCTTTTAATAGCCTAACAATATGTCAGTTTTTAAAACTCCTATGAATAGAACTGCTGCTATAAGTAACATATCCAGTAAAACCCCTGTAACTGTGCATGACATTCCCATTGAAATAAGAGGATGGATAGGATTGGCATATAGGTGTCTGCACACCGCTCACTGTATGAAGCTGCAAATCTCCAGAATTTGTCGTAAACACAGGATCATCAAACTGTAAGTGCTCTTTTTGTTGCATTTCAGTGCCTGTATATATCCCACTGTGCCTCGCAACACTTGTGTGCTGAGACTGGGAGCACTGCGACCAGTTGGGGAGGTGCTCACATTTCCCCTAAATGGCCATCGTTAGCAGAAAGCAGACTCTCCTTGTTTAAAACAGTCAAGGCAAAGTACAAAGTACAGAGGAAAGTGAAGTGTTCTGCCTGTGATAGTGTCCTGGGTCAACATTTTTGTTGTGCAATCTCAAGCAGGGAGAGGGAGAGCCTGATGCATAGTGCAGGGCTGTCTGGCAGAGCATCGCACAGGTTGTATTGTCAGCAGAACGATCTGTATAATTCATGCAGAGCATCGCACAGGTTGTGATGTCCGCAGCAAGATGATCTATATAATTCATGCAGAGTAGACTATATGGGCTCAGCCTGTTGAGAAGCAGGGAGGCTGATAATTAGTGCTTCACAAGAAGGTTATAAACATCTACTCGTCTTTCTTGTCTTTCAGGCATTAGTGGACTGGTCTGGTAGGCGAATGACATCCCTGCCAGCCTGCCGCATTTTCCTTCGAATAGCACCACCGCAGGATGGAAGGCTGAACAGTATAGTGTGTGTAATTTACCTGAAGTGTGGGACCGTCAGGCAGTGTTTGTGTAAATGCGAGCCTTTTACAGTGTCTGAGTGTTAGAAAGAGTTTGTGTGTGTGTGTGTGTGTGTGTTTGTGTCCTGAAGTGGTTGTATATGTGAGCATATTTGCGTGTTTCTCCCAGGTATATGCGATACTCCAAAACCAGCAAGTCACTCAGATGGCCTGTGCCGTTGTTAAAAATGGGATGCCTTCTACTGACCATCAACCCATCATCTTTATTATTGATATATTTATATATAAAACCACTTAAGTACTAAACAGCCATGCTCTCACATCCATACGTAGATACTATGTTTCTTTCTTAAGTGAATTTTTCAATCAATATTAAACCTTTTTTAATTCTATTAGTAATATTGTGGAGAAATTAAAAACACCTGCCCTGCCAATCATGCAGAATAATGGATGCTTGTTGTTGGATAAAATCTAATTGTTTTAGAAATGTGATTTATTCACTGATCTGATAATGTTGGTTAATTGATGACCACATTGCAAAAAATAGGTCAAAAAAGCAACATTAGGAAGCCATTGTTCAACTCCACTCTTGTTCCAGAATTGCATGATTTTGCTATTACATGACGAAAAGTCATGTTTTTATTAAAGACACGGAGACGAGTATTGCATATCCCTTTCTTTACTGTCCACCAAGAGCAGCAAAGAATACAAACAGAATGAAAAAAATAATGAACATACAGTAACATAGGCTCTGGTCCCAGTATAATAGGCAGCACTTTCCTTCCATTTCCCACTTTCTGAAGATGCGACCGTAGAAAATAACGTCCAAACCAAGAACAGTGATAATGTCCAAAAATAGAGAACTTTAGAACTGAAGAGGATAACACTTCAATGACAGGGAAGCACGACCGGATGAATCATAGGACCAAAGGCTATCAGCGGGGGGAATCCTCAGAAGATGAAGTATGGCATGCCATCTTCTCGGGTCAGGCTGTGAAAACATAAAGGAACAGGATCCCACAGGTTAAAGTTTATACTTGCAACCAATTTCAAGGCCAAACTGAGGAAAAATCCCACATATATACAGTCCCACAATTCAGAGTGATTAACAAATCAATGTACATAAACACCACCATCACTACACGGCCCCACTTACCGTACCAAAACATTCGACGTGACTCGTTTTAACCTTCAACATATCGGGTGGGAAAAGATTATATAACATTAGAGAGTATAACATGGGTGGGACAATACTCGCCTCCTTGTCTTTAATAAAATCATGACTTTTCATCATGTAATAGCAAAATCATGCAATTTTATTACAAGACACGGAGGCTCATATTGCAAGTTTAAAGCTGGTCCACTACTGCAGCGAATGTATGCGGGGCCGGTCGAAAATAAAACTCCCGGAAAGTAGACTCCCTTGACCAATCGGCCGTCCTCATAAGGTCCTCCAGACGCGCACCTGCAGTTCTCATCGAAGAGGCCGAGGCCCCCCGGACCGAATGGTCGCCAAAGACCGCGGTATCAATACCCGCCTTGGTCAACAACCACTTCACCCAGCGTGACAATGTGGTGCTGGAGACCGGGCGGAAAGGAGGACGAAAGGATAAAAACAGCTGTGGAATTGGGAATATATGAATATCTAAAAGGCTGCTACCACTCTTATGTGAGTCTCTTCCCAACTGCACACAGAGTAAACAATAGGAACAGGTGTACTAAGTGGTTATACTACCACCAGTGCATATAGTGGAGCTCTCAAAGACACTTACCCTTATACAATAAAGGATACCATTTACTGTGAGAACTATAATCTAAAAGAAAGCACAACATGGTGCAATAAAATCTAAAACCAAATGTGACAACATATTTTATTAAATCGCACTCACAACTGTAGAGCCAATGGGACAGGCTCAAATTACTTTTGTAGATGTGTTCTAAGGTGACACTATCCATCTTGTTCTTAGTCGAATATGACCAAGAGAAGAAAATAAAACAAATGGAAGCGATAGCTTCTGGTGAAGTATGCCAACAAATCCAAAGTGACTTAGTGCAAAGCATACATACAAACTGAGCCTTAAAACTCATCTCTAAACGAAATATCCTTAGTGCCACTTCAGGGGGACACTGCCCGCTCCTTGGAATGGAAGTAGGTTCTGAAGATAACCCCAGACTGTGAATTCCCAAAAATAACTGATGCTTATTAGTACATAGAATAACTCTATAAAAACAATATATTATTATTATTATTATGATATTTATAGAGCACCGTCAAATTTCGCAGCGCTTTACAACGGGTGGACGAACAGACATGTAGTTGTAACCAGACAAGTTGGACACACAGGAACAGAGGGGTTGAGGGCCCTGCTCAATGAGCTTACATGCTAGAGGGAGTGGGGTAAAATGACACAAAAAGGTAAGGATAGTATTAGACTAGTGACAGTTGGGAGCTATTAACAGTTTAATTGATATGCTTTTATGAAGAAGTGGGTTTTTAATGATTTTTTTTGAAGGAGTGGAGACTGGGTGAGCATCTAACGGAGGAGGGAAGTGAGTTCCACAGGAACGGTGCAGCCCTCGAGAAATTTTGAAGGCGAGCATCAGAGGTGGGAGTACGAACAGAAGATAGACGTAAGTCTTCAGCAGATCGTAAGGGCCTAGACGGGACATACTTGTGTATAATGGAGAATAGATAGGTGGGAGCAGCATTATGTAGAGATTTGAAAGCAAGAACCAGAATTTTAAATTGAGCTCTATATTTTATAGGAAGCCAATGTAGGGACTGACAGAAGGGTGAGGCATGCGAGGTGCGGGCGGACAGGAAGATGAGCCTCGCCGCCGCATTCATTATGGACTGTAACGGCGCAAGTTGGGAGCACGTAAGACCACTGAGAAGCGGATTACAGTAGTCAAGGCGAGAAAGGACAGTGGAATGGACCAACACCTTAGTAGCATCTGGCGTTAAGTAGGGGCGGATGCGCGCAATGTTTTTGAGATGGAAATGACAGGATTTGGTGATAGATTGAACATGAGGCTTGAAGGAGAGGTCGGAGTCAAAGAGAAAACCTAGGCAGCGAGCCTGCGTGGTGGAGCTGATGGTAGCACCATTGACTTGGAGGGAGACAGACACAGGAGTAACAACACTTGAGGGAAGAAAGACCAGAATTTCAGTTTTGGTCA
>OW240913.1:361781225-361936005 GCA_933207985.1 Pelobates cultripes
CATAGGAAAGCATTTACAATGCTTTCCTATGGACGCTGGCGTGCTCTCACTGTGAAAATCACAGTGAGAAGCACGCAAGCGCCTCTAGTGGCTGTCTCATTGACTAGAGGATTAGGGGGAAGGCTTAACCCATTAATAAACATTAATAACATTAATAAACATAACAGACTAATGCTTTCCTATGGGCGGGTTTGAATGCATTCGCGCCTTTGGCCGCACATGTGGCTCCACTTGGGAGCTGACGTTGGTAGGGAAGGAGAGGTCACCAGTGCCGAGGGAGCCTAGGGCTGGATTGAGGTGAGTAGCTGAAGGGGTTTTAACACCTTCAGAGCCTAGGGAGGGGAGCCCCAAGGGAGGGGGGCACTCCAGGAGCCTATAGTGCCAGGAAAATGGGCTTGTTTTCGGGGCACTGTAGGATCCCTTTAAGATTGCTAATTGTGGGTATTTTTATAGTTATGGAAAGTCAAGTGATTGCCTGAATTACTTCATTATTAAATATGGGCTTTTGCCGCAAATGCAGCTACTTCCAATAGGAGAATATTTTTTTACTTTTTATTGCTTTCAATTAATTTTTTTTCATACACCCTGTTCCAAATTATTATGCAAATTCTATTTAAGTGTCACAAAGATTAAATATTTTGTTTTTCAGTTTAACTCATGGATGGCATTGTGTCTCAGGGCTCTTTTGATCACTGAAAACAATCTCGGACACCTGTGATAATTAAATTGCCAGGTGACCCCAATTTAAGGAAAAACTACTAAAGGAGGGTGTTCCACATTATTAAGCAGAGCACCATTTTCATGCAATATGGGGAAGAAAAAGGGTCTCTCTGCTGCCGCAAAGAGTGAAATAGTTCCATGCCTTGGACAAGGTATGAAAACATTAGATATTTCACGAAAACGTAAGCGTGGTCATCGCACTATTAAGGCATTTGTGGCTGATTCAGAGCACAGACGGGTTCGTGCAGATAAAGGCACATTAAGGAAGATTTCTGCCAGACCCATGCATCGGATCAAGAAAGCAGCTGCTAAAATACCATTACATAGCAGCAAACAGATATTTGAAGCTGCTGGTGCCTCTGGAGTCCCACGGACATCAAGGTGTAGAGTCCTCCAGAGTCTTGCAACTGTGCATAAACCTTCTATTCGTCCACCACTAACCAATGCTCACAAGCAGAAACAGCTGCATTGGGCAGAAAAATATATGAAGATTAATTTTCAAACAGTCCTGTTCACTGATGAGTGCCGTGCAACCTTGGATGGTCCAGATGGATGGACTAGTGGATAGTTGGTGGACGGCCACCCTGTTCCAACAAGGCTGCAACGTCAGCAAGGCGCTGGTGGAGCCATGTTTTGGGCCGGAATCATGGGAAGAGAGCTGGTCGGCCCCTTTAGGGTCTCTGAAGGTGTAAAGATGAGCTCTGCAAAGTATGTGGAGTTTCTGACTGACCACTTCCTTCCCTGGTACAGAAGGAAGAACTATGCTTTCTGTAATAAAATCATATTCATGCATGACAATGCACCATCTCATGCTGCAAAGAATACCTCTACATCAGGGCTGTCCAACCTGCAGCCCCCCAGATGTTGCTGAACTACAACTCCCATGAGTCCCTGGCTATCAGTTTCATTGAAATAATCATGGGAGTTGTAGTTCAGCAACATATGGGGAGCTGCAGGTTGGACAGGCCTGCTCCTACATCAATGGCTGCTATGTGGATAAAAGGAGAGAAAGTCATGGTGTGGCCTCCATCCTCCCCTGACCTCAATCCTATTGAGAACCTTTGGAGCATCCTCAAGCAAAAGATCTATGAGGGTGGGAGGCAGTTTACATCCAAAACAGCAGCTCTGGGAGGCTATTCTGACATCTTGCAAACAAATTCAAGCAGAAACTGTCCAAAAACTCACAAGTTCAATGGATGCAAGACTTGTGAAGCTGCTATCAAATAAGGGGTCCTATGTTAAAATGTAACATGACCTGTTAAAATGTTTAAAAAGTTAAAATGTTGTTATAAGTTTGATTGAAATAGCTTTTGATTTCAGTAAATATGCTGCAAACACAACAAATGACAATTTTCAGTTCTTTACAACCTATAAAGTGTTTTGAAACTTACTGTGCGTAATAATTTGGAACAGTGCATTGTAAGTTTGTTATGTTTAAAAAAAATACTGTTATCATTAGGAGGACTTTTCAATAAAATTTGAATTGTACTCTTAATAGTTCATAACATGAGAATTATGCTGACTGGTATTTACATCAATTATTTAGGTAAATGAGAAAAATATCATTTGCATAATAATTTGGAACATGGTGTACATTATAATATAATGTATTTAACGCATAATACAAAGAGTGGTCAGCTACCGTCTGAAAGGTCCCCTTTAGCAGTACTTGGAGCTATAAATACTTTAATACTCCTTGTCTCCAAGGATTTAATAAACAAATATATTTGTAAAAAGGTGTGTGCTCTCAAAGTGTGCGTGTTCTATACATCAAGTAACTGATCAATTTGGCTTACTTGATTTTACTTATTGATATGTTTAATCAAACCCTTGTATAATAAAGATGTGTTCTCGGAAGTCCTTTGAGAGCATTGTAGAAAATAGAATCAACTAGGTGTCAGAAATTTCCTGTCCTTAAGGGGAGCCTGTCACTTATTTGGAATTTACACAATTGAATAGACAGTTGAACATTACCGATAACAGATGATAACTTTTTTACATAATTTGCTTTGTTTATGTTGAAATTTATATTAAAGATTCAGCGAACAATATCACAATCCAGTTCAGACAAGGCGATGACAAACACTGAAGACGAGGAATAGAAACATTGTAACATTTCTCCTCTGCTCTCTATGCTTTTTCTATGTTGACTGCCAGGTGAAAAGGAGAGAGTTTTTAACAATAATTATTAACAAGGAGCAAAGATGGAGGTGCCCAGCTGCAAGATAAAGAATAGTAGATTTCTAAATTTTATTTTGTCATAGCTCTGAAATACATTTTTGTTAAAGGACCACTATAGGCACCCAGACCACTTCAGCTCAATGAAGTGGTCTGGGTGCCAGGTCCCTCTAGTTTTAATCCAGCAGCTGAAATCATAGCAGTTTCAGAGAACTGTTTCACTGAGGATTAATCCAGCCTCTAGTAGCTGTCTCACTGACAGCCGCTAGAGGCGCTTCCGCGATTCTCACTGTGAAAATGACAGTGAGAAGACGCTGGACGTCCATAGGAAAGCACTGAGTTATGCTTTCCTATGGGCGGTTTGAATGTGCGCGCGGGTCTTGCCGCGCAGGCGCATTCGGATCTGACGTCGGCAGGGGGTGGAGAGTTCCCCAGCACAGAGACTAAAATATGTCTTTATCTTGTTTACACTACCTATATTGCTGAACTGCTAAATGTATGCAATGCACTGCAGAAATAATTTTAAAAAAATAGCAAAGTCACAGAAAGCAACAGTTTCCCTTTAAATCAATTAAATGTCATGAATCTAACTATTGCTACATCCGATCTTTGAAGAAAACGCCGTCTAGATTCATTTCTAACTTTTGTGTTCTGTGTTGAGATATAAAATGTCACAAAACTAAAAATAGCCTTTTCTCCTTTGTAGATGTTACGTTATGCATAGAATGCAGTCAGAGTATACAAATCCCAAAGGTACTTTGCATGTTACATTCAATGTTTCTAGCAGATGGTCAACTGTTGGGCATATGGTTATGGTCGCTCAGATTTATATCATGATTGTGTCTTGAAGAATCATTCTTTTCCATGAATTTGGTATATAAGACCTAATGTGCATAGTTAATAAAAAGTAAATTGTTTAAGCTTAATAATTATTATTAATGGATGCCCAAAGCAATTTTAGCAAGTAGTGAATACAAAAAACAAGTCCTGCACTCACTCCCATCACTCCTTGGCGGCAGCAACGACAACAGTACACATCAGCCCCAACACATACAGTAAAATCAAAAGAAAAAGTTACCTGCGCTCTCTCCTTAATCCCTTTGTATATTTAGACAAATGGAGGTCATTTAGTTCCTCCAATGGCCACTGGAGAGAATGCCTGCCAGCCAACGTCAAGGCAGACCCCCTCAGGTGGGTTCCTACACTGACCTTTCACCTTGCTTCCTTGAGCTTCTGGCAAAGATATCTCTAATGAGACAGAGAGGGGTATTTTTTTATATACACCCCTATATACTTATTGTAACGGCACCCTCAGCATAAAAGGGTTAAACCGCCGTTTAGTAGATCTTCCCCTCCAGAGATACAGGCACAGCTACTGCAGAACACCAATCTGCCGAACAGGAAACCACCATATGAATGCTGTAAACAGCCGAATAGGAAAAACCATCCAAATAGGTTTACACTCCTAGCAGTCGAACTGGAACAGCATACAATAAATCCCCCCAAGAACGAGACAAGGCTCTGTTTTGAAGGTCAAGCAGTGAACAGACAGAGCTATGGGTTTATTGTTCTTATGTACACATTCTTACACACTAGTACCCCCCACAGGGTTTTGGAACACAACCAATAAACACATACAATACACTCAGACACTCCCACACAAAATCCTCCCCTCTGCCTGTGATACAATTACCTTACACAATGGGTAATGTAATTATAACAAGCAGAGAAATACAATTTTTCCACATTATTCATAACTTGAAAAGTATGCATCACATTCACATATAACTTACATTTTCAGAATCAGCAAACTCCAAATACAAACATCAAAATCATACAAATTGGTCCAGTGGTTCAAAAGATAGATCGTAGTCCTTTGTGACCAAAGGAAGCATGGCTTTTCTGCCCAAAACCAGTTCCACAGAGCCTTCTATCCTGGAGATAATTGGGAAGTAATCCAATTATCTCCAAAGACAGAGGCAAAACTCCATTGAACACATGGCAGCAAAAGACAATAAAACACATAAAAACATATATAACTGTGCAGCCATTGCACAAAACAGGTACATTCAAAATATCCCCAGATAGCTCAGATCTGAGCGCACATTATTACTGAATGGCGCTCAGAGCACACACATACAGTTCAATTGCCATGGAGCCAAAGTCTTTCATTATACTAATGGGCTCCATGGCATAGCTATCTAGGGTATCACCGTTCAAACAGGGCAAGCACCAAATGACCCGGCTTTCATGTCTTTGAAGGGGAAAATCAAGCCTTTTAACATGGGGCCATAATCCAAAGGCAACAGGTCGAGCAACCAGGCTTCTCCAATGCAATGTGGCGAGATTGGTCTCATCACACTTATTTACCCTTAATAGGGAACACATGGGATGGGCGGCATACTGAGTGAATGCTTAACCATAAACATTTTTGTAGCAGAGCTGCAATATTAAATCCCAATATCTCCGCTGGTAAAAGAAGGTAATCCAAGGAAAGCGCTGAAAATGAAGGCAATATCCCAAATCCCCCAGTAACCGGATGAAACACAGTTCTGGGAGTCAACTGACGATTTTATTCACAAGCTCCAGTATTTATGTAGTTCCTCATGCAAGGGGTTTTCTTACTGACATTACAGGGGTTGTACAGTAGCGGACTACATGGGGAACTTAACATATAGAACATTTCTCTCACCATGCACTGCTGTACGAGAGGGATACTCCCACTAGAATATCTTGTTAAGTGGATTATCCCTCCGTACCGCAGAACTGGCTTTTTACATAAAAATCCATAACTTATTTTATTCCTGTGACTGTGCCGAATGATGTTCGGCAGATAGCTGGGGTCTGAGCGCACACTTCGTGAAAGTACCGCTCAGGTCCCCACACAATCAGCCGAACGCCGCACGAAATATACTTTAACATACATTTATCATAAAAGTCATGAATACATAAGTGAGGAAAAAGTACCGGAAGATCGGCGCTCCCGAACGGCCTGGAAGTCCAGCGGTGTTCGTGCCGTCGAGTAGCCTATTTTAGTTCCAGGCACTCGACGAACAAACACCAAGATGGCCGCCACCTCATGGTCGGTAGCCGAACGACGGCCACCCGGGAAACAATTAACAGCCGATAGATACAATGTTGCGATCGGTTACTGGGAGCTACATGACCCCCTGTGTGTGGGCTCCCATTCGGTACTTTGTTCGTTTCACGAACAGTGTTGAAAATCACTGTTCGTGAAACTACCATATGAATGCTAGCGGCTTTCGTGCCACTAGCATACGAATTCCCTCTTTCACATTTTAAACAGATACAACAGATACTGTCGAAACGTCGATTGCACATGTAATTTGCACTTTAGAATAAATCAGTATTCAGATGAAGACCTGTGAGTGCTCCTTATATTTTGAATTTTGTTATATGTTTAAACGCTGAGGATTGCACCCAGGCAGCAATATACAAACTTTTTTGTAAAATTAAGGGTGAGCCAAGAATCCTTTTCTTATTCTTGTATGGTAATGCGTTGTACCATCTTGAGCACCCCCATATGTATTTTATATTTTTGGGATATCTACTAAACTGAGTGTTTTTTTGGGAAAGCTTTGTGACGAAGTGCCCTTCGCCACTTGTGCCTGGAGAGGACTGCTTGCCCACCTCTTGCCCTGTGACTATGGCCCCTGGGATGTATTGCCCTTTAAAGACATGATTTGGGCATAATGGATTTGTGTTGTGCTGCTGCTGGCCCTTTAAGAACCATCTGGGGACATACTGTGGAGTTACTGGGTGGCCACCATTTCCTGTATCAGAAGCACATGGTGAGAACAATGGATGGCGGCCATTTTAACTCACAGACACTGTTTGGACTTTTCAACACGGTGCCATCTTGCCAGTATTTGGTGCACAGAGACATCGTGCAGTGGTTTTGGACTATACAGCAGGGGACACATTATAAAGTGATTGTTTTTCATTTAGCCTGTATATGTTCTGCAGAATCTGCATTAAACTGTATTTTCCAAAGTACTGAACGGATCTGGGTGAATTTTGGATATGTGGTTCACCCAGATCCCCCGGTTCCAAGGATATACTTTTTATGGGGTTATTGCATGTTTTGGGGTCCCTGTGTGTTTTATGAAATTGTAATGTTTCTGGCCAGCAGATAATTGAGCTTTGTGTATTGTAGAAACTCAATTATCTAGCCTGGCCCAGAGGAGGAGTTTTGTGTTGCATAAATTGTGAGTTCTGTGTGCCAGTAAATCAGTCTTGTTCCAGCATTAAGCCTTGGCTCATGTTTGGGGAAAGGGATACCTACACTCTGGGGATTGCTATAATCACTTACTCCCCAGAGGAAGCTCTTGCAATAGCTTGATTTGTTCCTGTTCCTGCTCTCTGGGGAAAGAGAGGTTCACCCACTGGAAGCTGGATCCTGGCTTTGGGTCCAGGGTGGGTGGAAACAGCAGAGACCCCGGCGCAGTTGCATCGCTGGAAGTGGGGTCTGCAGTGCTGATGGTGTCGGTTGGAGTGCTTGGAGTCCTCGGCAAGCGCTAGGAGCATCGATTGGCGGAGGTACTCAGTCGGAGTGCCAGCGTTCTGTCACAAGCTTCAAGACTTTTTTCCATGGAGGACTTTTTGTCCAGAGCTGGGGCTCTAGTTGATACTGCAGAAACACTGACTATTACGGACGTTCAAGCACAAGCAGTATTATGGCCTCGTACGGCTAATGAACTGGCTCACACAAATACCATCAAGGATCTGTATAATGATCTGATGAAATTGAAGAGACGTGAGGTGGATCTTGACCTGCATGGTATTTTTATTTCGGATTATTACCGTGCTAAAATAATTCCACGAGGGTTTAGAGTCAGAAATGCTCCAACTATAGGGAGACAGAACCCTGAGTTCTAGTTCTGTAAAAAATGGATGAATATTGCAAACAAGTGTTCACTAGATTGGATGGTTATAGTGGTTGAAGAGGTTGGAAAGGAGTTAATTGCAGTCAAACAGACTATACAGGAATTTGAAATTACGAATACATTAGCCCTTCAGTCAGCAATGGCAACTGCACAAATGTTAAAGCTGCAGGAGGATATTAACAAATACAAAAATGAACTTATTCGGTTCAAGAAGCAGAAATTGGTTAAAGTTAATCATGATTACCAATACCATCAGGTGTATAGATGGTTGAGTGGTACACAATCCTCATATAGAGATCCAGCCTCAAGATACAAACCTCGTATTAGAAAACCTATGTTTCAAACGGTTGACGTTAGCTCTGGTGAATCAGCATCAGATGCAGAATCAAGAGACAGCAGACCACGTACCAGCCAAACACCATTTTTAGAAAGAGATCTCTCTCCACAGGATTCTCCGGGGACATCTCGTATGGACACCAGAGGCATAAGAAAAATGCAATTCCACGCAGAGGACAAAAGGGAAGACAGAAATATAAACTCAAGGGGCAGACCACCTCTGAGGAAGAAGTAACAAGTATCTTTAACCTCTCTCAGAAAATACTTACTAGAGATCATTATTCAGTCCTATCTAAAGGTTTGTCATTTGTACCGGTAGCTAAACCGGATCCATTTAAGATGGAAGTTGAGTTGTATAAGTTGCAACATATTTTGAATTCTAATGAACACCGTAAGGTTGATAAACCGACAACTCAGAAAAACCCATTTCGTAGTAAATATACAAATGAGATTAAATCTACCAATAATTCAATAAAGATATTTATGCAAACACTTAGGAGCGACCTGGAGCAAATTACTAAAAACCCGATGGACCATAGGCAAAATTTAACTAAGAGTGAATGGGAGGCATTAAAAGATCTAAAACAAGATCCCAATATCATTATCCGTCCTGACGACAAAGGAGGAGCTATTGTCATTGTATCGTACCAGCAGTATAGATCAGAAATCATGCGGCAATTATCAGATACATCCACCTACCAGAGATTGACCTTCGATCCAGTCAGTAAATTTCAAAATCTAATAAAAGAACATATTATGATGGGTGTACAATTGGGATACTTGAACACCTATATGTCTAATTTTCTATTTGTTCAACATCCAGTTCATCCGGTATTGTATACCATTCCTAAAATCCACAAAGATATCAGACAACCTCCGGGTAGACCCATCATCTCCGCTAGAGGCAGTTTATTAGAGCCTATTACTAAGTATGTTGATTTTTATATTAAGGAGACTGTCAAGAAACTACCTACTTGCATTCGTGATACTCAAGATGTTTTGACTAGAATTGAAACAATTTCGCTAAAGGATCATAATATAATATTAGCTACATTGGATGTCCAAAGCTTGTATACTATTATACCTCATACGCAAGGCATTGATGCTTTGAGGCAAATACTTCAAAGTTCTGAGCAATATGATGGACCTCCAAGTGAATATTTGTTGGAATTTTTACGGATTGCTCTTACATGCAATTATTTCAAGTTTGAAGAATCATTTTATTTACAGTTGTCTGGGACAGCGATGGGGGCTGCTAGGGCACCCTCATACCCGAATGCATTTATGTTTCAGTTTGAAAGTCAATACATCCTTAATCAAGTACCTAACAACATTCTGGCGTATTATCGTTTTGTTGACGATGTGTTCCTGGTATGGAAGGGTTCAACGAATGAATTGGAGGAGATGATGTTGAATATCAATGATTTGCCTGTACCTGTTAAATTCACTCTGACTTATAGTGAGAGAGAAATTTCCTTTCTGTATGTTACGATATATAAGGATGGTGACAAATTGGGATATACACTACATCGCAAGCGAACCGACCGGAATACTCTACTTTTAGCTACCAGCTTTCATCCACAAAGGCTCAAGGATTCACTACCTATGTCTCAATATATGCGTGTATTACGATATAATACTGATCTACAAAATAGACAACGCCAATTAATAGAGATGACACGTAGATTTCAAGAGAGAGGGTACAATTTGAAAATACTTGAGGAAGCCAAACAACGAGCAATTGAAAAATGGACACAGGAGAGCCATGCTATTCAACAAATGTCAAAGAAGGATACCTCAAATATATACTTACCTCTTACATACCACACAGGATCCACGCAGATACGGAAAGCAATTGATAAACACTGGGATATAGTAGGTTCGAATAAACATTTGTCTCTTATGTTTAAAAAAAAGTGTTATAAGAAGAATAAAATATACAACAAGCCAGGATGTTATAGATGTAGCGGCTGTGTAACCTGCAGCCATATGGTTCCAGCGAATTCTTTTGCCCATCCACATAGTGGGAAAAGAATTAGTATATCCCACTATATTACATGTACTACGGATCATGTAATATATCTTATAACATGTCCGTGTGGTCTGTCGTATGTGGGGAAGACAGACCTAACCCTAAGGGACCACATCCGTGGACATAGATCTGGTATTATGACAGCATACAAGGATCAAAGAACGGCTAAGCCAGTAGCTAAGCATTTTTTGGCAGCTTCACATAGACTTCCAACACTTAAATTTGTGGCCATTGACCATGTCCCCCCGTTACCTTGCGGGGGTAACAGGTCTAAACACCTGCTTCAAAGAGAAGCGTATTGGATCTTTAAGTTGGACACAGTCACACCAAAAGGATTGAACGAATATAATACGTATTCAATGTTTTTGTGAAGTGCATCTGCATATAGGCTTGGATAACTGTGGGGGGATTTATAGTAGAATAATTTGTTAATATGTATATGCATATATATTCTGTATATGAATCTGATAGATACTGCTAGGAAAAAGATGCATTGTATTAGCAAGTAGAACATTGTAATATTGTAATATAATTACACATATATATAAAATAGCTTCCTGGATAAACTACATTAGGCAATATAGGGAATATACCTTTAAGTCAGACACGGTCATGTGGGAAGTAATTAGATATATGTTGCAACTAGACATATTATTAATATCATTTATGATTGTGGTGAGCATAGACCATTAGCAGGTACTTTATTATTTGGTAAACCAGCTTTGATAAATTAGTTCTGATAAATCAGCTCTGGTTCTTGTAGCGGAACGCCAATAATAAATCCACAAATTCCGCTGGTTCAGAAACGAATCCACAGTCAAGCGCTGAAACAACAAGGCAATATCCCCAACCTCCCAATAACTGGACGAGACACAGTTTTGGGAGTCAACTGAAATCCTTTTAACCGGCAAGACAATTTATACAAGTCCCCATGCAAGGGGTTTCCTGAGTCCCTCCCCAGGGGCACTCATGGGGGACTTACATGACAACATATTTCTCCCATCAGGCACCGCTGTACGAGAGGGATCATCCTCCCAGAATGCACCGTTAAGGGGATTATCCCCTCGTGCAGCAGAACCGGCAATTCACATAAAAATCCATAACTTGTTAAATACACGGTGGATTTACACGAATGGACGTTCGGTAGATAGCTGGGGTCTGAGCGCATCATTCGTGAGATTACCGCTCAGATCCCAGCTAAAATAACCGAACGCCGCACAGAAAACACATTTCTTTTAAAACATACGAAAAGGACCGATTACTTCTAGTGAACACGATCCTGAAACTCCCGAACGTCCTGGAGGCTCAGCGGTGTTCGTGCCGTCGAATAGCTATTGGTAATACTATGCGTTCGACAACTCGGTCCCGCTGAGGAACAAAGGATCCAAGATGGCCGACCGCCGCATGGTCGGTAGTCGAACGACGGCCACCCAGGAGAGCCTCTAATAACCGATTGCAACAATGTTGCAATCGGTTAACTAGCGCCACACGCCTCTAAGTGTGTGGGCTATTAGGGGGTATCGCGTTCGGTTCACGAACGGCTTTCTAAAGTGCCGTTCGTGAAACGAAAGAAAATCCCCATACAAAACCGCCATTTGCATTCGGCGGAAACAGCAGTACAGGCAATACAGAAAATACATTAGCATATACATAAGTGTAAAGCGCATATCTCGCCAGACCTATTGGCAACCCTTAAAGGCACAGTCTATAGTTATAGTCCAAGTGGCTAGGTTTGCCACAATGCTCCCCCAGAACCAAGCCGGCATACACAGTCTGATCCCAACGGATCGGCTTGGGGATGTCCGGAGGAGTGCTCACAGATAATTTCTCAAGGTCTGTTTGTCTGGACAACCCGTCGGCGTTACTGTTTTGTTTCCCTGGGCGATAATGAATTGTAAAGTCAAAGGGCTGCAGCGCCAAACTCCAGCGCAGCAGCCTGGCATTGTCTCCAGCCACACGGTTTAGCCACACCAACGGGTTGTGATCTGTGAGCAAAGAAAAGGGTTGCCCATAGAGATATGGCTGTAACTTTTTCAGGGCCCACACCACGGCCAGGCATTCTTTTTCTATGGCGGCGTAGCTCACCTCTCGGGGTAACAATTTCCGACTCAAGTATGCTACGGGGTGTTCTCCGCCATCGGCTCCGACCTGGCTCAGTACTGCTCCCAATCCAAACATTGAGGCGTCTGTGTGAACAAGAAAACGTTTAGTTGGATCAGGAGCAGCCAGTACAGGGGCATTGGTCAGAGCCGTCTTCAGTTGGTTGAATGCCTGTTCACACTCTGGGGCCCAGACGACCTGCCTGGGCAGGTTTTTCTTCGTCAAATCAGTCAGGGGTTTGGCCAGGGCACTGTAATTTGGCACAAATTTTCTGTAATACCCTGCGGTACCTAGGAAAGCAAGGACTTGGGTTTTGGTCCTAGGGGTAGGCCACTGGGCTACAGCGTCAATCTTTGCGGGCTCAGGCTTCTGTTGCCCGCTACCAACCCGGTGTCCTAAGTACTGGACCTCTGCCATCCCTATGTGGCATTTACTGGGTTTCAAGGTAAGCCCTGCCTCTCGAATCCGATCTATTACAGCCCCTATATGTTGTAAGTGCTCCGACCAGGTCTGACTGTAGATGGCAATATCATCCAGGTATGCACATGCATAATCCTGGAACCTGTCCAGTAGCCGATCCACCATCCGCTGGAAGGTCGTGGGGGCGTTCTTCATCCCGAATGGCATGACTCGAAATTGGTACAAGCCAAACGGGGTGACAAACGCCGACTTGGGAATGGCGTCCTCGGCTAGTGGAATTTGCCAGTACCCCTTACAAAGATCTATTGTAGTGAGGTACTGACCCCTGGCCATCCTATCTAGCAGCTCGTCTATCCGAGGCATCGGGTAAGCGTCCGACACGGTTTTGTCGTTCAACCTCCGGTAGTCCACGCAGAACCGAGTGGTACCGTCTTTCTTGGGAACCAGGACTACCGGCGATGCCCAGGGGCTATCTGAGTGTTCGATAACCCCCAACTGCAACATCTCTTCAATTTCCTTCCTCATATGTTCCCGCACGGATTCAGGAATCCGATATGGGGTCTGTCGCATGGGAAGCTGTCCCGGGGTTTCTACTCGGTGGGTGGCTAGTGGAGTGTACCCAGGTAGGTTAGAAAAGGTAGCGCCCTTTGCTGCTATCAGTTCTTGTACCTGGATACGCTCTTGGGGACTTAGCCGCTCCCCCAGCTGAACCCCCTGGGAGGGCTCCTTCTGCTCTTCCTGCTCTAACAGATCCGGGAGGGGCAGGTTCTCCTGATCTTCGGAGGCGGGCGTGCAAATAGCTGCTACGTCCTCCGTTCGCTCGTGGTAGGGTTTGAGCATGTTCACATGGAGCATGCGTCTCTTCCCTACTCCGGAGCATGGGCCGATCACATAGGTGGTGTCGCATCTCTGCTCTACCACCTGGTATGGGCCCTGCCAGACGGCCTGCAGTTTATCGGTGCGGACAGGTTTGAGGATTAACACCTTCTGTCCCACTTGAAAACTACGGTCTCTGGCCCCTCTGTCATACCAACGACGCTGCCGTTGTTGGGCTGCCTGGAGGTTGGTGCGCACTGCCTGGGTCAATTCCTCCAGGCGATCCCGGAACGCCAGCACGTATGGTACAATAGGGGTCCCATCTGCGCTACTCTCTCCCTCCCAATGCTCTCTAATGAGATCCAACGGTCCCCGGACCCTTCTCCCAAACAATAGTTCAAATGGGGAGAAACCCGTAGACTCTTGGGGTACCTCTCTGTACGCAAACAACAGATGGGGAAGGAATCGTTCCCAGTCCTTATGGGTCTCTCCGAATGTCCGGAGCATCTGTTTTAGGGTACCGTTGAATCTCTCACATAATCCATTGGATTGCGGGTGGTAGGCGGAGTTAATGATCGGCTTAATGCCACATATCCTCCATAACTGCTGAGTAACCTCAGCCGTGAATTGGGTCCCCCTATCGGAGACCATTTCCTGTGGGAACCCTACTCGGGAGAATATCTTCATCAAGGCTTCGGCTACGGTCTCAGCGTGTATATTAGTTAGGGCAATCGCCTCGGGGTACCGGGTGGCATAATCCACCACGGTCAGGATATACCGTTTCCCAGAGGGGCTGGGTTTTGGTAGTGGCCCTACTATATCCACTGCTACACGGCTGAATGGTTCCTCAATTATAGGTAGGGGACATAGTTTTGCCTTGTGGCGATCCCCCCTTTTGCCTACCCTCTGGCACACATCACAGGAGGTACAATATTGCCTCACGTCTTTAGAAATCCCGGGCCAAAAGAAAGCGTGCGTAAAGCGATACCGGGTCCGGGTCATCCCTAGATGGCCGGACAGAGGGATATCATGGGCTATTCTCAGTAACTCCTGCCTATACTTCTGGGGCACTACTAGCTGCTTGGTTTGGAGCGTCACAGAGTTGCCTATTGCCCTTTCCGTCACCCGGTACAGTAACTTCTTTTCCCACAGGTACCGTTCTCCCTCCCGCCCCACCTGGTCCGTGTCTACCCTATCTCGGTACACCTGCAGTGTGGGGTCTGTCTGAATCTCAGCTTCAAAAGTGGTCGGGGTGTCCCAAGTCATGTCTGTCAAGGGGGGGTCATGGTTTCTTACCTGAGCCTCAGAGTGTGCGGGGAATGCCGTGGTGCGAGCCTGTTGCCGGGTGGTTACCGGATGCGCCTCTTGTGAAGGGGCCTGGGGTAGAAAAGCAGAAGTCATCTGGCCCAAGTCATTCCCCAAAACAACATCGTCCGGTAATTTCTTCATTATGGCCACTTCCACAACCCCCTCCCCAGCACCCCAGTTCAAATGCACCTTGGCCGCGGGTAACCGGTACATGGCTCCCCCTGCTACCCGGACTGCCACTGATCCGCCAGTGTGGGCCGTATCTGGAATTAAATGGGGGGCCACTAGGGTCAAGGTGGCTCCCGAGTCCCGCAGCCCCTGCACTTCTTTCCCTCCCACAAACACAACTTGGCGGTGATGCTGCCGGTTGTCCGTGGCTTGCACAGACATCACCTCATACAGAACCCCCAATGGTTCCTCAGTTGGTAGACTTGCCAGCTCCGAGTGGTCAGTTTCTGCGTGGTAGAAATGGGCCGCCGCCCTTGGAGCGGAGTTTTGCCGTACCTGGTTCCACGCCTGCCTGCTCCGATTCTGGGTGCACTCCCGGGACATATGCCCCCACTGCTGGCAGGTATGGCATTGTATGTTGTCCCTGCCATTGTAGCGGGATGGCGGTGGGGGGTTTCCTGGTGGTGGCCTGAATGGAGTAGAGTTGACAGGTGTGGAGATGGCTGGGTGGTGTGGTACAGCTGGTCTCAGGGGGGCCCTGTTGGGAAGCCCATGATGCCTCCTGGCGTCAAAATGCTGATCCGCCAACCGGGCGGCTTCGGTTAAGGTGAGGGGCTTTCTGTCTCTTACCCATTCCTGTGCCTCTGGTGACAGTCCGTTAAAAAATTGCTCCAGCAGGATGAGTTGGCGCAGTCCCTCCATGGTGGTGGCTTGGCTCGCCTGAATCCACCCTTGCGACGCTTGGTCGAGCTTATGTGCCCATTCAGTGTGGGAATCTTTCTCCGGCTTCCTCAATCCCCGAAATTTACGCCGGTATGCCTCAGGGGTTATGGCATACCTCTCCAGAATTGCCCTCTTAACTTTAAAATAGTCCTTGCTATCCTCTCTGGGTACCGCGCGATACGCCTCTGCTGCTCGACCTGCCAACTTGCCTGCTAGTAAGGGTACCCACATAGCCTGTTCCAGATCGTGTAGGTCGCACAACCGCTCAAAATCCTGCAGGTATCCGTCAATCTCATCCTTCTCCTCGCAGAATGCTTTAAATGCCTGGTATGGTATTTTCTGTTTCACTGGAGCGCCGAATGAGTTGGCGATGGATTCTGCCCTGGATGGTGACCTCTGGTGCTGCTGTGCCATAATGTAGTCCTGGACATCTGCCATCAGCACGGTTAAGATGTCCAGGGTTACTGGCTGTGGTACAAATTCCAGCCGGGTTCTCAGTTCCCTCTGGTATGGTGTTTCCTCTCTGGCAGGTGGGGGTGGACTGCTGTGTGCTTGGTCGCCCTCCATCAGCTCTGCAATCAGTACTGCTTTCGATTTGTTGCTAGCGCTTTTCCCTCTAGCCTCCAGCAGCTCCTTTAGCGTCTGTCTCTTTAACGCCGTGTAATCAGTCCCCATTCACTGATCGCTTTCGTCTGCTTGTTTCATACGAATTGCCTTTCCGTTCGGTTGTTCCTTTCATTCGAATGCGCTGTATTCGGCTGTAGAGTTGGATCCCGTCGCTTGCCACCAATTGTAGCGGAACGCCAATAATAAATCCACGAATTCCGCTGGTTCAGAAACGAATCCACAGTCAAGCACTGAAACAACAAGGCAATATCCCCAACCTCCCAATAACCGGACGAGACACAGTTTTGGGAGTCAACTGAAATCCTTTTAATCGGCAAGACAATTTATACAAGTCCCCATGCAAGGGGTTTCCTGAGTCCCTCCCCAGGGGCACTCCCAGAGGGGACTACATGGGGGACTTACATGACAACATATTTCTCCCATCAGGCACCGCTGCACGAGAGGGATCATCCTCCCAGAATGCACCGTTAAGGGGATTATCCCCTCGTGCAGCAGAACCGGCAATTCACATAAAAATCCATAACTTGTTAAATACACGGTGGATTTACACGAATGGACGTTCGGTAGATAGCTGGGGTCTGAGCGCATCATTCGTGAGATTACCGCTCAGATCCCAGCTAAAATAACCGAACGCCGCACAGAAAACACATTTCTTTTAAAACATACGAAAAGGACCGATTACTTCTAGTGAACACGATCCTGAAACTCCCGAACGTCCTGGAGGCTCAGCGGTGTTCGTGCCGTCGAATAGCTATTGGTAATACTATGCGTTCGACAACTCGGTCCCGCTGAGGAACAAAGGATCCAAGATGGCCGACCGCCGCATGGTCGGTAGTCGAACGACGGCCACCCAGGAGAGCCTCTAATAACCGATTGCAACAATGTTGCAATCGGTTAACTAGCGCCACACGCCTCTAAGTGTGTGGGCTATTAGGGGTTATCGCGTTCGGTTCACGAACGGCTTTCTAAAGTGCCGTTCGTGAAACGAAAGAAAATCCCCATACAAAACCGCCATTTGCATTCGGCGGAAACAGCAGTACAGGCAATACAGAAAATACATTAGCATATACATAAGTGTAAAGCGCATATCTCGCCAGACCTATTGGCAACCCTTAAAGGCACAGTCTCTAGTTATAGTCCAAGTGGCTAGGTTTGCCACAGTTCTTATCTTATATGATAGATTTTGGAGATGTGGGGTATAGGATGCTTTATCCTATGTTATTCTGTCCGTTATTCCCACATTATTAATTGACATACTAAGTGTAGAGATCCTCCTTTGGATTGAGATATTGTGTTATTTTTAGCCATTTGTATTTATTTTTTTGTAATATTTATTATTTCTTCACACTGTAGAATGTATACACTTTCGCACACATTAGATTACACATAGAGGCAGCTTTATTCGTTGCCTGGTAACAAGATCATGTGACCGCATAAATGCATTTCCAGGTTTCGGATGCTCGGCGGTCTCTCGTACTCACGTAGCCCACAGTTGGGAACACAGAGAGCGTATTGGTTACGCAGTAGTATGGGGAATGTAGGGGGTCACATGATCACCTGGGGATACTTCCGGTTTTCGGATAGTTGGCGGTTTTCTTTTCGCACAAACACCTGTTGGTAAGTTATCAATGTAAATTTTTTTGTGTATATATACTTACCTGTTTCACTGTTTATTTGATCTTGAAGAAGACGCTGTGAGGGTCGAAACGTCGTTTGCACATGTAATTTGCACTTTAGAATAAATCAGTATTCAGATGAAGACCTGTGAGTGCTCCTTATATTTTGAATTTTGTTATATGTTTAAACGCTGAGGATTGCACCCAGGCAGCAATATACAAACTTTTTTGTAAAATTAAGGGTGAGTGCCAAGAATCCTTTTCTTATATATATATATATACACATATATATATATTCAATGTATTGACCCTGTCTGTTTGTGTTGTGATATAGGACATCAAGGGTTGTCAGGTGGAAATAAATATGTTGTTAATTAGTATAATGTTATGTTAAAACATGTTACATAACTAACAAGTAAATCTATATAGTAAATAAAAGTAGTGGTAGAACAAGTGGTATTAAGATCATAATCTGATGGCTTCTTAAAATGTGAGATTTTACACACTATAGTTAAGTTATGTATTGTGGGGTGTTTAGTTAGAACAAGATTTACTAAATATTGTCAAGATTGGGTATAGGTAGATACACTTAACCTATATAATCCATTTCCCCTCTTCCCCAATGCTCCTTACATTGCTCCTCTAAGGGCAACTTCATAGTAAGGGTGAAGCTGCAAGTGGGTGATCTCCAACATCTTCCATTTGGGCCATTAACTGTGAAAACTTGTGCATGCCCACTCAGAATCCCATGCGGTAGTAACATCACTGCAAATTAAGGATTATTCTAGCTCAGTGATCGAATAATCTAAATTTTATTAAAGACAGGAGGTGAATATTTTGCATATCCTTCTTTACTGAATTCTACCAGCAGCAATGAAACAATGTGGATTAAAAAAAAAAAATCAACCAATCAGAATGTATATCAATAACATATAGTGCAATCAGACTCCTCCCACTTCCTCTTTCTTTGAGTTAGCCGATCAGCAGTAGTCAACCATGTAAACGAACACACCCAGAAGGCTAGAAGAACAGTAGAAACAAAGGCGATTGAAGTCGCATAGTCAGCCATGTAAACCAGTGGTCAAGAAACGTGTAGAGAATCCCCACGTGGAGAAAAAAAAAGTCTTCACGCTAGAAACAAACAGAAACATCATGAAAGAAAATTGGAATAAAGGAACCAACATTAGAAAAACATTGTAGGGAGGGAAAAAACAGGGTGGGAAAATATTTGCCTCCTGGAGGCTTTATATTTTGCTGTTTTAAAGCTTAAAAACAATAGATAAAGAGGCAAATGAAGTAGGTTTGAAATAGAATGTTTGAAAAGTAGATTCTCTGGATCAATCTGCCCGAAAGTCCAATAAAGTGGCCGCACCTCTGGCTGAATGAGCACTAAAAGAGGGGTCAATACTGGCAAGCTTGAGAAGACATCTTATCCAATGGGCAATGCTAGGACAGAAGACTGGACTGTGAGGTCAGACATAAGAGACAAAAAGGGGGCCCGAAGCGGCGTTGTAAGAGCGATGTATTGATGAACACAATATGCCACACAGAGAGCAGGTCTGTCCGGGAAATATGCCCAAAAAACCTGCAAATAAATGTGATCTTAGTGTGTCTCGTTATAGTAACAAATACTCCATCCGGTGCATAAAACACAGTGTGAAAAACGAAGACACGAGTATCTGAGACTCTGCAGAAAGACACTAGACAAAGAAGAAAAGCCAGCTTAGCATAGAGCTGGTGAATAGACAAGGTATCATGAGAAGGCCAAGATTCCAAAAATGACAAAATCTGAGCAACATCCCAGAAATTGGCGTATCTTGGAATAGAAGGTGTGGCCAGTCGTATGCCACATAAAAGTCTGCAAACAGAAGGTTGTTTTCCCACCGGAGAATTATCAATCGGGGTATGATACGCCGAAAAGGCGGATCGAAAGACCTTAAAGGAGCGATATGATTGTCCTTGGTTAAGTCTGCCATGTGGAGGCATATGCGCGTTAAGTTTCTGAGGCCCATAAGTCCCATAGGAGTGTTCAAGCTGTGCTTGAAAGTCCTGTGACATGCCAAGATCCAGTGAAATGGACCAGCCCACAAGATGGAGGTGGCCTTGTAAAGTGAGATGGAAGTCGCCTGCCGAGTTCCTGAGTACATCTATTGTCTGATGGAAAAGTAGAGGGTAGTCTACCAACAATTAAAGAAGAGTAGGGACCCGTGTCTGGGCTCTCCATAAAGGAGTTATCGTGACTCTTTGAATTCTGATTTAATGAAGAGTTCACTGGCGTCCAGGTACAGTTTTCCTCTTTCTTTTTTTTTTTTAATCTTTTACTTCTCAGTCAATTCAGGTATTCATTCAGTTCTAGTTTTTTTTTTGAAATTTATTTCTATAATTTTTTTTATTTTTTGCGCACCACCCGCGCTGCATGCAAGAAGGGACAGCGTACTCACCAGCCCATGCCCGGCGCACCACCCGCGCTGGATGCAAAAAGGGACAGCGTACTCCCCAGCCCATGCCCGGTGCACCACCCGCGCTGGATGCAAGAAGGGACAGCGTACTCACCAGCCCATGCCCGGCGCACCACCCGCGCTGGATGCAAAAAGGGACAGCGTACTCACCAGCCCATGCCCGGCGCACCACCAGCGCTGGATGCAAAAGGACAGCGTACTCACACCAGCCCATGCGAAAGCGCACCACCCAGCGCTGGATACAGGCAGGAGTCCAGGCAGAGTCCAGGCAGAGTCAGGCAGGAGTCAAGCAGCGGGCAATCAGCTATTCCAGGTATAAGGCAAACAGGCGCCACTGTGATATATACTGTCTGTGATATATACTGTCTGTGATATATACTGTCTGTGATATATACTGTCTGTCTGTGTGATATATACTGTCTGTGATATATACTGTCTGTGTGATATATACTGTCTGTGATATATACTGTCTGTGAGATATATACTGTCTGTGAGATATATACTGTCTGTGTGATATATACTGTCTCAGGCCGCGCCCGCCATGCGGTGCTGTCAGAGGGGCTCTGGCCGGCCACACAGGGCGCGGGATCCGGCTGGGGGAGGCCGCAACTCATATCAACAGCCCCCCCTCTCCCCCCCTGCCCCAGGCTCACCCTCTACCCCCCTGCCCCCCTGCCCCAGGCTGTCTGTGATATATACTGTCTGTGATATATACTGTCTGTGATATATACTGTCTGTGATATATACTGTCTGTGATATATACTGTCTGTGATATATACTGTCTGTGTGATATATACTGTCTGTGATATATACTGTCTGTGTGATATATACTGTCTGTGTGATATATACTGTCTGTGATATATACTGTCTGTGATATATACTGTCTGTGTGATATATACTGTCTGTGTGATATATACTGTCTGTGTGATATATACTGTCTGTGATATATACTGTCTGTGATATATACTGTCTGTGTGATATATACTGTCTGTGTGATATATACTGTCTGTGTGATATATACTGTCTGTGTGATATATATACTGTCTGTGTGATATATACTGTCTGTGTGATATATTCTGTCTGTGTGATATATACTGTCTGTGATATATACTGTCTGTGATATATACTGTCTGTGAGATATATACTGTCTGTCTGTGTGATATATACTGTCTGTGTGATATATACTGTCTGTCTGTGTGATATATACTGTCTGTGTATATACTGATATATACTGTCTGTCTGTGTGATATATACTGTCTGTCTGTGTGATATATACTGTCTGTGTGATATATACTGTCTGTATATACTGTCTGTATATACTGTCTGTGTGATATATACTGACTGTCTGTGTGATATATACTGTCTGTGAGATATATACTGTCTGTGTGATATATACTGTCTGTCTGTGTGATATATACTGTCTGTGTGATATATATTGTCTCTGTCTGTGAGATATATACTGGCTGTGAGATATATATACTGTCTCTGTCTGTGTGATATATACTGTCTCTGTCTGTGAGATATATATACTGTCTCTGTCTCTGTCTGTGAGATATATACTGTTTCCAAGTCTAATACAGAGAGAGAGAACCTCCATGGAGAGCTAATACAGAGAGAGAACCTCAATGTAGAGCTAATACAGAGACAGAACCCCCATATAGAGCTAATACAGAGAGAACCTCCATATAGAGCTAATAGAGATGTAGAACCTGTTTATAGAGAGAACCTGTGTGTAGAGCTAATACAGAGATGTAGAACCTGTATATAGAGAGAGGGAACCTGTGTGTAGAGCTAATAGAGATGTAGAACCTGTATATAGAGAGAGGGAACCTGTGTGTAGAGCTAATACAGAGATGTAGAACCTGTATCTAGAGAGAAAACCCGTGTGTAGAGCTAATACAGAGATGTAGAAACTGTATAAAGAGAGAGAGAACCCGTGTGTAGAGCTGATGTAGAGATAATACAGAGATGTAGAACCTGTATATAGAGAGAGGGAACCTGTGTGTAGAGCTAATACACAGATGTAGAACCTGTGTGTAGAGCTAATACACAGATGTAGAACCTGTGTGTAGAGCTAATACACAGATGTAGAACCTGTGTGTAGAGCTAATACAGAGAGAAAGAACCTGTATATAGAGCCAATACAGAGAGAGAACCTGTATATAGGGAGAGAGAACCTGTGTGTAGAGCTAATACAGAGATGTAGAACCTGTATATAGAGAGAGGAAACCTGTGTGTAGAGCTAATACAGAGATGTAGAACCTGTATATAGAGAGAGGAAACCTGTGTGTAGAGCTAATACAGAGATGTAGAACCTGTATATAGAGAGAGAGAACCTGTGTGTAGAGCTAATACGGAGATGTAGAACCTGTATATAGAGAGAGAACCTGTGTGTAGAGCTAATACGGAGATGTAGAACCTGTATATAGAGAGAGGGAACCTGTGTGTAGAGCTAATACAGAGATGTAGAACCTGTATATATAGAGAGAGAGAGAACCTGTGTGTAGAGCTAATACGGAGATGTAGAACCTGTATATAGAGAGAGAACCTGTGTGTAGAGCTAATACGGAGATGTAGAACCTGTATATAGAGAGAGAACCTGTGTGTAGAGCTAATACGGAGATGTAGAACCTGTATATAGAGAGAGGGAACCTGTGTGTAGAGCTAATACAGAGATGTAGAACCTGTATATATAGAGAGAGAACCTGTGTGTAGAGCTAATACAGACATATAGAACCTGTGTGTAGAGTTATTAGACCTATTCTCTGCACAGAGCACTGTACAGGATTGAACCTCTCTGTTCCTGTATCCAGAGCACTGTGTATATGTGGTAACCCTTTCACTTCCTACATTCAGAACAAAGTTACAGGTTAACACTTAGCTCTGAATGCCTACTTATCCCATGTGTTAACCCTTCCAAACTCTACATGCAGAGCAGCATGCAAGTGAAGTTAAATGAGATTGCCCAGTGCTTAACTCTTTATCATTTAGCATCCTAGTAGTTAAAAAAATTCTCTACATTTAGGGACTACCGGTAATTCACCTTTGCAATAGGTTATAATTATTTACAAATTCTGCGCAGTAGGTTATAACTAGTTACCCGTTCTGTGTATTTTCCATATATGTAACGTGAGCCGCTAACCATACATATCTTTCTATAATTAATGAGTAACTGTAACTATCGTTGGTAATTAGCTATTTTAAATATAGGTCAAGTTATTCAGTTCTATATCGCTTCATTTAAATTTCAATATAAGGGTATTGAAAGGAGCGCAAATCAATTGCAATATACCTGTCTCTCCAGATTTTATTTGCAGTCGTGGGTGTGAATCTGAATTGAGTAGGAGAAATACCGCTTAAAGTACCTGTTTATTCACATTGTTTTGTAACTACTATGGCTTTGTCTGTACGTGACTCATGTTCACATGTAATGCTGTACAACACTATTTAATTAAGGATGAGGTACAGCCTGCATGGCAGTAGGAATCTGTAAAGAATCCTGTAGGTTAAATTTTTTTCCACGTGAATGCAAGTTGCAGAGATAGCAGAATGGGTTAATGTGCTACCTGTTAAGCCTGGTTCAAATTGAGAAATGCAGGCTGTTTTCATGTAGCCTTCTGAGGTCAATGATATAAGTACAATTGAGTTTGTATACTTAACAGAAAATGTGACTTTAATGATTAATAATCATTGTTTGTTTTAGTTCATAAACATCAGATTTGTATTAGCACCCTATCTGTGATGTACAGCAATGCCTCACATGTATACCTTTGCCAGGTTTTTCGAGAATTTACAGGGCCGGATTAGAAACATGCCCTAATTATGCCTCTGTACTTGCACCTTATAGACCCTGCTGGTAAAGTTATCCATCCACCATAGTGATCCACCTCTGTCTGTTACACTACTTCTACCCTAGCTGATCCCAATTGTAGCTAACCCTCAGCACTCCGCAAATTAGGTGATAGGTTGTTATATTCAGCCACGTGTCTTTGTCAACCTTACCCATGGCACAAGCACTGAGATTAGGAATGGTTCGGGGATGCTCCCGATACCATTGAACATTTGTATACCTGGCTAATCCTTGTCAGTTGTTTAGTAGATTGCGCCCCACCATGATAGATTTTGGCTTCATTCATGTTGTATTTTCCACTCTGTTTATTTGTACTTTGGAAAAACTTCCAAATATATATATATATATATATATATATATATATATATATATATATATATATATATAGTAACCCTGCCCTCCTGGTCTTGTCTTCCCCTGTCACACAGCAGCTTCCTTATGAGATGTACTCAGCTTATCCTATGAGAGATCATTGTGACAGCACATCAGCCAATCACCATCTTCCACTCATGTGTAGTAATTTAAAGGGACACCATAGGCGCTAACAGTGCTACATCTCATTGAAGTGGTTATAGTGTGTGGCGCCCCCTGGAGTTGTCCTTCCGTTTGGTGGTAAACTGTTTTTTATGTTATAATGTTAAATGAGAATCCCCAGCAGCCCATCCTCTCTGTGCTGCTTGAACCAACGAGGTAGTATTTGCCTGTGTAGCATTGAGTGGCTGTGATTGGCAGAGAGTGTAATCTGACCACTTTCAGCCTATCACAGCACCCGTTGCTGGTATGAGTTATAATGGATAGAAGGAAGTATGTTAGCTCTGCCTTAACTATACCTCCAGTGGGGGCTGGGCTGTGGGTGGCCAGGAATCCTTATTTAATGTTAAACTGCTTGAAAATTGTCTAATATAGAATGAACAGACAATGACCGGAAATTAGGGATCGACCGATTATCGGTCTGGCCAATATTATCGGCCGATATTCAGTATTTTCGGCAATATTGTTATCGGCCAATAAAGATACCGATATTGCTGACCAGGACCGCCGGGCCCATGACAAGCCTAGGGGGCCCAGCAAGCTCTTACTTGAATAATGAATGTGTAAATCTCGCGAGTCCCGTCGCCGTCAGAGCATTGCCACGTGTTACCATGGCAATGCTCCGTGCGGCACGCAGGCCGCGAGATTTACACAGGGGAGCTAAAGGGAGCTGCTGGGAAGGTAAGTAACAGCTTGCTGGGCCCCCACTGCACAGCCCATGCCACGGACCACCAGGGAATGCTTTATCCCCCCTCCCTGGCCAAGTAAGAAGCAGGGAGGGGACTAAAAAAGAAAAAAATTAAATATTTAAAAAAAGTGAAAATAAAAAATGCCCCCCTCCATTTTACACAAATTACATACCTACACACACACACACATACACACACACAAACACACACACACACACACACACACTCTGCATTATACAAACACACTGCATTCACTATACACACTACATACACACACACTGCATTCATTATATACATACACTACACAAACGTACACCCTGCATTCATTATATACACACACTACACAAACACACTGCATTCACTACACACACTCTCCATTCGTTATATACATACACTGCATTCACTATACACACTACACACAAACACACTGCATTCACTATACACACACTACACACACACACACACACACACTGCATTCATTATAAACATACACTGCACAAACACACCCCCTGCATTCATTATATACACACCCTACACAAACACACTGCATTCACTACACACACAATACACAAACACACACACTCTCCATTCGTTATATACACACACTGCATTCACTATACACACACTACACAAGCACACACTCAGCATTCATTATATACACAGACTGCATTCACTTTACGCACACTACACACACACTACATTCACTTTACGCACACTACACACACACTGCATTCACTTTGCACACACCACACACGCACTGCATTCATTATATATATACTTTGCCCAAACACACACCCTGCATTCATTATATACACACACTACACAAACACACTGCATTCACTACACACACACTACACAAACACACACTCTCCATTCGCTATATACACACATTGCATTCACTACACAAGCACACACTCTGCATTCATTATATACACAGACTACACAAACACACTGCTTTCACTTTACGCACATTACACACACTCTGCATTCATTATATACACACACTACATACACTACACAAGCACACACTCTGCATTCATTATATACACAGACTACACAAACACACTGAATTCACTTTACGCACATTACACACACTCTGCATTCATTATATACACACACTACATTCACTATACACACACACTACACAAACACACACACTCTGCATTCATTATATACACACTGCCTCCACTACACACACCTTAAACAAACACACACAGTATCCACTACACATGGCATGAATATTTTGTGCATTTACCTTTAAAAATAGTTTATTTTTTCAAAATGGTAAATGTCTATGTAAAGGATTTTCATGTATTTACCTGTGTGCCTTCGGTTATATCCTCTCCCTGCTGTTTAAATGCTTGTAATCGGTTTGTTTTTTCTATGTATTTGAACAATGTATTCGTCTACCGAACAGAGACCACCCTGGGTAGCAATTAGAACTTGGAACGTTGAGGAACGTTGAGAAACCGCTACTTAATTGCTCCTAGGTGCTCCTTACATCTCACGAATGCGGGCAGCGGGACTTACGCATGAATTTGCCTGGAACTGTTTTTGGCATGGCAAACACGCGAACACCCGGTCATCATGGAAGTCCCGGCGGAATACGTTCCACTCCACGAATCAAAACTGCATTCGGGAGATGGAATCTACCGAACAAGGGGAGCATTTCCATATAACAAACTGCAAAATTCATATGGTAGTTTTCGTGTAATTAGGCGCGAACGGAGACCGGCTCTTGCTGCTGATTTCATGGAACTGTAAATCGGATACCACCACATGGCGAGCCGGTCATATTTCCACACGATGCGACACGGAAACTACCGAACGGAATTTCGTGAGATTTGGATATGTGCCTCCCAGTAACCTCAGCTACCGAGTGATGTGATTGTTATATTTGTATGTGAAAAAGTAGAAAGTACTTTTCTAAAACTTTTGAAAATTGTAATGTTTCTGGCCAGCAGATAATTGAGTTTAGTATATTGCTGAAACTCAACTATCTAGCCTGGCCCAGAGGAGGAGTTATGTATTGTATAAATTGAATGCCTGTTGCTTCCAGTAAATCAGTCTTGTTCCAGCATTAAGCTTTGGCTCATGTGTGGATTATTTGACGATACCAGCGATATTTATTCCTGTGGATTATTGGAATGTGCTACTATTGGGAAAAGGGGAATATTGGACGGTGATACAGATGACTACCGTCACAGTCCAGAATATCGGTTAGTTATCGGCTATCGGCCTGAAAGTTCACAGATTATCGGTATCGGCTCTAAAAAAATCAATATCGGTCGATCCCTACCAGAAATGGTTATAATGTCTACAGTGCCCGTTGCTGTGTTAACAGAAGAGGGGGGCATGTAATAAGGACAACGTTATAGAGGGGAGTCATGACCGCAACTTGGCTTACAGCGATCTCTCATTGGCTGAATGCTTACACCGATTACTTCTAATATGGAAGTTGCTTTGTTGGAAGTACTTGAAGAGGAGCCAAGGTCATGCAGCAGGTAGCTTTAAAACTTTTTATTTTTTTTATTTTACAAGAGATTTGAATGTGAAGGAAAACATTGCATGAATACAAGGTTAACATCTTTCAAATTCACTTAAAGGTTGGGTTAAGGTCTAGAGCAGTGGTAGTCAACCTTTTTCCACTTACCGCCCACTAATGCATCTTTCTTGATGGAAACATTTCCTTACCGCCCACCAGTTTTCGCGCAAATGCAGAATATTTTTTTAGAAAGGAGGGTGTTTAAAAAAAATAAAAAATCTACGTACATTTATATTTTTATTTCTACTTAATGCATGTTTATAATGTTTAATAAAGTAAATTGAAATTACCTTTACTAGTGATTAATGAGATCCTTGAGGTTGATGCTGTGAGACTAAATATTGAATATCTAGTTCAATGTTCTTAAGGAACAAACGAAGGTCTCTTTCGGTGATATTCAGATGACTTCTCTGTTTGCGCATAATATGATTTCTCATCTGTGCGTCAGCTCAGCTCATTTCCTCTCCCTCCTCAATTCCCCTCCCCACTTTTTTTTTCCTTTTTTTTCTATTTTTTAACCTTCCTTATAGCAATTCCCAGTAGGAAGGCTGAGCTAGGTAGCCCACTTACTATAGCCCACTATAACAGACAGGCACACATACATACATACATACATACACACACACACGACATACATACAAACAGACAGGCACACATACATACAGGCACACATACAGACACACAGACAGGCACATATACATACATACAGACACAGAAACACAAGACACATACATGCACACATACAGACAAGACACATACAAACAGACATGCACACATACACAGACATGCGCACACAAAGACAAACATACACACATACACACATGCAGACACACATACAAAGACACATACATAAGACACACATACATACAAAGACATACACATACATACAGACAAGACACACATACATACACACATATAGACAGACAGACACACACACACACACGACATACATACATACATACAAAGACACATACATACAGACAGACACACGCAAGACATACATACACAAGACACACAAACAAACACACACATTATATTTAAGTCACCCTCCTGTTTCCTACATTTAAGGTGCAGGAGGGTGACTTTCCCTGGGGTTCCCTGGTGGTGGCTCAGGTGGATGGGAGTCAGAGTTCTTCCTCCCGTGTGGCTCTCAGTGTTAGCTGGGAGGAGTGACGTGCAGTCACTTCCTCCCAGCTCTGTGATGTCATCACAGGGGGCCCGGTTGCGCTGTTAAAGCGCCCAGGTTGACAACCCATGGTCTAGAGTGAGCCTGGAGGATCCGGATTTTAGGAGTTTTTAACCATGTCCCTCATTTTGATACCATATTGGTGAAGGTGAAGGTGAAGGTTTTGCCGTATTTGCAGTAACTTAAAGGGGCATTGTGAAGCTCTAAACCACTACATGTAATGCACTACTTCTGGTGAGTAGATGATGTCCCTTTTCTTGAACAATGTATAACACTGCAGTTTCTGAGAATTTGCCTCAGACAGACAGCATTTCCTCCTTAGAAAACCATAAGTCTTCACTTCGACGTCATCACGCACAGCGAAGCATAGAGAAGCAATGAACAAAAACGATCAGTGAAAATGATCTAATTCAGGCGTGCCCTGTCCACGGGCTGCATGCTTTCCTGAACTGCGTGTAGTGCGGCCCAGTAGCCGTCCAATCTGCGACGAGGGATGCAGGGGCACATACTGTGCTCTTTCTTCACAGCTCCCTCACGTGCCCTGCTGTGACCGGACAGCTGGAATGTGACGGCATTCCAGCATCAGCATTACTACTGGGCGCGAGAGGGACCTGTGCAGGAAGAGCACAGTGATCCCACCACAGTAGCAACTGCTAGCCATCAGGGAGAGGATCCCTCCCAGAGCAACCTCCCACATAAGGTTAAAGGGACACTTTAGTCATCAGAACTACTACAGCTTATTGAATTTGTTCTAATGAGTAGAATCATTACCTTCAGGCTTTTTGCTGTAAACACTGTCTTTTCAGAGAAAATGCAGTGTTTACATTACAGCCTAGGAATAACTTCGCTGGCCACTCCTCAGATGGCTGTTAGAGGTCCTTCCTGGGTCATGGCTGCCTAAAATGTATCCAAACATTCAGTATCTCCTCCCTCTGCATGCAGACACTGAACTTTCCTCATAGAGATTCATTGATTCAATTCATCTCTATGAGGAGATGCTGATTGGCCAGGGCTGTGTTTGAATCATGCTGGCTCTGCCCCTGATCTGCCTCTCTGTCAGTCTTAGTCAATCCCATGGGGAAGCATTGTGATTGGATCAGGCCACCACTTCTGATGATGTCAGCAGACTGCTTGTTTTTCTGAGTCTAACAACATGCAGAGTTACAGCTTCAGGCTTGAATACAGTAAGATTTTGCTATATTTATGAAAGCATGGGGGCCGAGGGCAGATAGATGGTGGTGTTTACACTATAGGGTCAGGAATACATGTTTGTGTTCCTGACCCTATTGTGATCCTTTAACAAATAAGGGAGTTATCTACTAAGTAAATGAAATATCAAAATTAAGAAAACAAGTTTTAATTAATTACATTATATATTTTATGTGGCCCAAGACAATTCCTGTTTGCTCAGTGTGGCCCGTGGAAGCCAACATTTTGGATACCCATGATCTAATTGTAGACATATTACAATCACTTAAAGCACCTTAGCTTACTGAAATGCTATGTGCAAAGCCTGCAGACAAGAGATCAGCATCTTTGCAAGCTGTTTTTAGATATACCCACAATAAAGGAATGCACAATTGAATGCATGAATGTTTTAATTTGGGGGTTCACTACTAAATAGTGATTTTTTTTTTTTTTCATTTTATTTGTATTTGGGCAGTGAAGAGTCCCTTTTAAGGGGAACTGGGATAACGGATAAGTAATTACTTTATAAAAGTTGTTTTTTGTGTGTTTTATATTTAAAATATGAGGGCTGTGAATCTAAAATAAAAAAGTAAGTCACTAATGTTAAATTTTTATTTTTAACACTGGAGTTTTTTTTTTAACATATATTTTTGCTTGCTAAACTGATGAGACTTGCATAGAAATATTAAAATGCTTGCCGTGCCCTCAGCATCCCTTGACACCTTATTAAATCTTTGCAATAATATGTTGTTATAGTAAATCCTGGCAGATTACAAAAAACAACACAGAGCAGACCGTTCCAGTAGGCAAAGGCATGAGTGACACATGATTTTTGTACACGCAGATTAATTACACAGATAGTATCAAATCTTTTTATTGTAGTGTTAAAGTTCTTTGTGCGGTGTATGGCTTTTTGTACTATCCGTATAACAGGTCTCATTCATATTTTTAGCTGGCTTGTTTTCTTATTTTTCTCTGTTTTGGTAAGATACAAAAAAAAAAAACTGATCGATTTTATGAACTTCTCTTTTTTAAGTTTTAGGCCCTGACACTTTGAACCAGCTGCTGTTGAAGTACTTTTATTGATTGATTCTAAAGAGGACTTTGGTGGCTTCAGGGTGACCTGAGAAATGCCGTCTTTAATCTCAAATGGCTGCGATTTGTAACTGGAATAATACATATTTACAGCTTCTCCAATTGTCCAAGAGTTAAGGATTTCTCATTTTATCAAAGGTGGGTTTATAATTTTATTGCAAGAGAAGCAATTTTCCGATATTTACCAAAGTAGTGCTTGAAAAAAATCTGGGGGACATTCTAAATATGGAACACCTGGCAGCAAACATTCTGTTGGAATCTAGGGTGATTGCACCAAATTTAAGTTTTTGCCCGCGACAAATGGATCTATCCACTAAATGTCAAATTAGTTTTTGCAAACGTTGCTGCATGCATTTTGCTCAATTCTCCTGCATTTGGTTGTTAAAATTCTTTTTGTAGGTCGCTGTATTCAATAACAACCGAATTCTAATTAAACTGAGTCAAATGGATTTATGCTGTTTTGAAATGGATCTTATTGCTGCATGATGAAGTAAGAGTATGTTTTGAGGGGTTTGAAATTGAGACTATCATTATATGGATAAGAGTAATTTGGGAAAGTGGTAGTGATTTGGGGTGACAATTTTGGGCAATTTGTCTGTTGGTGAGTAGTTGAACCAGTCAGAGACTAGCCAATTGGAAGTCGAAAGAACAAAGTTTACCTTTTTTGAATAGCTGAATGCTTGTTTCGGGTTAGTCCTTTTAACCAAAACACCATTCAGCTGTTATTGTATTGCCATTCAATGTTTAATTAACAGACCCCAATAAAATTGATTGTGAGTGATAAAGAAATAGCAGAGTTCCCTCAAAAAACAAAACACTCTTATGGTATGTCATTTTTTTTATTTTTTTGTCCAGTATTTGGAAACTTTAGACGCTTCTAATTCTTGTGTTATGATTAATTAAAAAGCGGGCTGTGGCCCGAGAGTTCCTACTAGATGTTAAGTGGCTGAAACGTATCACTTTTGCAACATGTATATTTGGATCTTGCTCTTAAAGGAACAGGAATGTTTATAGTGCCCTGGTAGCTGCAGAGGTAACCAGTCTCCCTCCGAGGGAGAAGAAAAAAATGCTTTTACTTATCTATTGTTCCTCGCAGCGCCGATCTCCAAGCTGCTGTCCCTCCTCCTTGGCTGAGATCATCGAGATTGATTATATCAGCCAATCTAATGCTTAGCCCAAGCAGCACAGACCGGATGGGTTAGTACGGACTTTCCCTTCACGTTACTGCATTTGAAATGGATTAACGCTGACTAGAAGGACAGTGCCATGGAACTCTAGACACTATAACCACTTCAATGAAGTGAAGCAATTCCAATCCCTTCAGGGTCCTTTTAAATAAACGAACAGTCAGGGTGGAACAAGGAGGGTTAAAGAGAGAATGACAGGTTGATGGCACTGAAGAAGGGATAGGAGCAGAATACATGATGCAGATGACACTAAGGGCTTCACAAATAGAGATTGAATTAGAACGTCATGATGGGGAGGAAGAGAATCAGAGTAAAAACAGGGACAATAAATTACCATTTGTTCCCATGACTTTTAGTAGTGCAGGTCCAAACTGTGTATTTCAGTATATTTATAGAAAATGAATTGTTTAAAAAAGATGAAATGGCTATGGTTTAGAAATGTCCTGTTTTGTTTTTGGAGCCGTATGTGCAGAGATCAGACGGATTTTTAAAATTTTCTCCCTGAGCAAACTTGCAGTGCCTTATGAGGCTACACAGACCATAAGAACTGGAAGTGGCTGGTGTAATCTCTGGGTGTAAAAGCGGATTTTGAAAAAGGAGAAAAAAAATAAAAAGGTTTGATTTTTGACAGACATTTAAATGCATACAGACTCTACAGATAATGTAAGAATACAGTTTTAATTAAGCTGTAAAGCTATATGTCACTATTGTGCACATTCATATACTCTTAACAATGTCTAGCACAGGGGGAATGCAATAAGCAAAAGTTTAAGTAGCGCATTTGCCTTCATATTGCATAGCTTGCGTAATGTATAGTTTGTATTTCAATACGTGATGCAGACTTTGCCACATACGTTGTTTGTGGTTCAGGGTTGTATGTGAGGGACAGCCGAGTTACAGCTTGCTATCAGCTGCAAAACTACATTTCCCTTGACACTTTGCCAAGGTTGCTCTTAGACAGGTAACTTTTATACATGAAAATGCTGATGTGTCACATTACAATTGGAAGATATGCAGTTATATTGATGCTCCGTGTAACAGATACAGGCTATCTAAAGCTCTAGTCAAGTTAATGATTAATATATATATTTTTTTATTTTATTTCAGTGATTTAGGGTGCAATTAGGCAAACAAAGAATTAAATTGGAATGGTGACATTACACATTGAATAAAATGTTAAATATCGACTAGAACTTGTTTAACCTTTTATTAATGTGGAACTCTTTTCTTGTTTTCCTAATTTGAAAACTTAGCAACTGGCATTAGAGCCCGGTTCAGTTCTGGCACGGCCAGGGCACACATTGAAAATGAAAACATTACTTCTGTACTACAGGGACATAGAACAGAGCTTATAACTATGATTAAAAGGGACCTCAAATGCCCAGTTGTTAGGATAAAGAATTGTTGATCTTTACAGTTAATTTTATTTTTCACATCACCCAAATAGGTTTTTTGTTAAAACATTCCTCATCAATTCCCATCTCCTTTCTTTTAATAGCCTAACAATATGTCCGATTTTAAAACTCCTATGAATAGAACTGCTGCTATAAGTAACATATCCAGTAAACCCCTGTAACTGTGCATGACATTCCCATTGAAATAAGAGGATGGATAGGATTGGCATATAGGTGTCTGCACACCGCTCACTGTATGAAGCTGCAAATCTCCAGAATTTGTCGTAAACACAGGATCATCAAACTGTAAGTGCTCTTTTTGTTGCATTTCAGTGCCTGTATATATCCCACTGTGCCTCGCAACACTTGTGTGCTGAGACTGGGAGCACTGCGACCAGTTGGGGAGGTGCTCACATTTCCCCTAAATGGCCATCGTTAGCAGAAAGCAGACTCTCCTTGTTTAAAACAGTCAAGGCAAAGTACAAAGTACAGAGGAAAGTGAAGTGTTCTGCCTGTGGTAGTGTCCTGGGTCAACATTTTTGTTGTGCAATCTCAAGCAGGGAGAGGGAGAGCCTGATGCATAGTGCAGGGCTGTCTGGCAGAGCATCGCACAGGTTGTATTGTCAGCAGAACGATCTGTATAATTCATGCAGAGCATCGCACAGGTTGTGATGTCCGCAGCAAGATGATCTATATAATTCATGCAGAGTAGACTATATGGGCTCAGCCTGTTGAGAAGAGGGAAGGCTGATAATTAGTGCTTCACAAGAAGGTTATAAACATCTACTCGTCTTTCAGGCATTAGTGGACTGGTCTGGTAGGCGAATGACATCCCTCCCAGCCTGCCGCATTTTCCTTCGAATAGCACCACCGCAGGATGGAAGGCTGAACAGTATAGTGTGTGTAATTTACCTGAAGTGTGGGACCGTCAGGCAGTGTTTGTGTAAATGCGAGCCTTTTACAGTGTCTGAGTGTTAGAAAGAGTTTGTTTGTGTCCTGAAGTGGTTGTGTATGTGAGCATATTTGCGTGTTTCTCCCAGGTATATGCGTTACTCCAAAACCAGCAAGTCACTCAGATGGCCTGTGCCGTTGTTAAAAATGGGATGCCTTCTACTGACCATCAACCCATCATCTTTATTATTGATATATTTATATATAAAACCACTTAAGTACTAAACAGCCATGCTCTCACATCCATACGTAGATACTATGTTTCTTTCTTAAGTGAATTTTTCAATCAATATTAAACCTTTTTTAATTCTATTAGTAATATTGTGGAGAAATTAAAAACACCTGCCCTGCCAATCATGCAGAATAATGGATGCTTGTTGTTGGATAAAATCTAATTGTTTTAGAAATGTGATTTATTCACTGATCTGATAATGTTGGTTAATTGATGACCACATTGCAAAAAATAGGTCAAAAAAGCAACATTAGGAAGCCATTGTTCAACTCCACTCTTGTTCCAGAATTGCATGATTTTGCTATTACATGACGAAAAGTCATGTTTTTATTAAAGACACGGAGGCTCATATTGCATATCCCTTTCTTTACTGTCCACCAAGAGCAGCAAAGAATACAAACAGAATGAAAAAATAATGAACATACAGTAACATAGGCTCTGGTCCCAGTATAATAGGCAGCACTTTCCTTCCATTTCCCACTTTCTGAAGATGCGACCGTAGAAAATAACGTCCAAACCAAGAACAGTGATAATGTCCAAAAATAGAGAACTTTAGAACTGAAGAGGATAACACTTCAATGACAGGGAAGCACGACCGGATGAATCATAGGACCAAAGGCTATCAGCGGGGGGAATCCTCAGAAGATGAAGTATGGCATGCCATCTTCTCGGGTCAGGCTGTGAAAACATAAAGGAACAGGATCCCACAGGTTAAAGTTTATACTTGCAACCAATTTCAAGGCCAAACTGAGGAAAAATCCCACATATATACAGTCCCACAATTCAGAGTGATTAACAAATCAATGTACATAAACACCACCATCACTACACGGCCCCACTTACCGTACCAAAACATTCGATGTGACTCGTTTCAACCTTCAACATATCGGGTGGGAAAAGATTATATAACATTAGAGAGTATAACATGGGTGGGACAATACTCGCCTCCTTGTCTTTAATAAAATCATGACTTTTCATCATGTAATAGCAAAATCATGCAATTTTATTACAAGACACGGAGGCTCATATTGCAAGTTTAAAGCTGGTCCACTACTGCAGCGAATGTATGCGGGGCCGGTCGAAAATAAAACTCCCGGAAAGTAGACTCCCTTGACCAATCGGCCGTCCTCATAAGGTCCTCCAGACGCGCACCTGCAGTTCTCATCGAAGAGGCCGAGGACCCCCGGACCGAATGGTCGCCAAAGACCGCGGTATCAATACCCGCCTTGGTCAACAACCACTTCACCAAGCGTGACAATGTGGTGCTGGAGACCGGGCGGAAAGGAGGACGAAAGGATAAAAACAGCTGTGGAATTGGGAATATATGAATATCTAAAAGGCTGCTACCACTCTTATGTGAGTCTCTTCCCAACTGCACACAGAGTAAACAATAGGAACAGGTGTACTAAGTGGTTATACTACCACCAGTGCATATAGTGGAGCTCTCAAAGACACTTACCCTTATACAATAAAGGATACCATTTACTGTGAGAACTATAATCTAAAAGAAAGCACAACATGGTGCAATAAAATCTAAAACCAAATGTGACAACATATTTTATTAAATCGCACTCACAACTGTAGAGCCAATGGGACAGGCTCAAATTACTTTTGTAGATGTGTTCTAAGGTGACACTATCCATCTTGTTCTTAGTCGAATATGACCAAGAGAAGAAAATAAAACAAATGGAAGCGATAGCTTCTGGTGAAGTATGCCAACAAATCCAAAGTGACTTAGTGCAAAGCATACATACAAACTGAGCCTTAAAACTCATCTCTAAACGAAATATCCTTAGTGCCACTTCAGGGGGACACTGCCCGCTCCTTGGAATGGAAGTAGGTTCTGAAGATAACCCCAGACTGTGAATTCCCAAAAAATAACTGATGCTTATTAGTACATAGAATAACTCTATAAAAACAATATATTATTATTATTATTATTATGATATTTATAGAGCACCGTCAAATTCCGCAGCGCTTTACAACGGGTGGACGAACAGACATGTAGTTGTAACCAGACAAGTTGGACACACAGGAACAGAGGGGTTGAGGGCCCTGCTCAATGAGCTTACATGCTAGAGGGAGTGGGGTAAAATGACACAAAAAGGTAAGGGTAGTATTAGACTAGTGACAGTTGCAGAAGAGGAATCAGTCAGGAGCTATTAACAGTTTAATTGATACGCTTTTATGAAGAAGTGGGTTTTTAACGATTTTTTGAAGGAGTGGAGACTGGGTGAGCATCTAACGGAGGAGGGAAGTGAGTTCCACAGGAACGGTGCAGCCCTCGAGAAATCTTGAAGGCGAGCATCAGAGGTGGGAGTACGGACAGAAGATAGACGTAAGTCTTCAGCAGATCGTAAGGGCCTAGACGGGACATACTTGTGTATAAGGGAGAATAGATAGGTGGGAGCAGCATTATGTAGAGATTTGAAAGCAAGAACCAGAATTTTAAATTGAGCTCTATATTTTATAGGAAGCCAATGTAGGGACTGACAGAAGGGTGAGGTATGGGAGGTACGGCGGACAGGAAGATGAGCCTCGCCGCCGCATTCATTATGGACTGTAACGGCGCAAGTTGGCAGCACGTAAGACCACTGAGAAGCGGATTACTGTAGTCAAGGCGAGAAAGGACAGTGGAATGGACCAACACCTTAGTCGCATCTGGCGTTAAGTAGGGGCGGAGGCGCAATGTTATGGAAATGACAGGATTTGGCGATAGATTGAACATGAGGCTTGAAGGAGAGGTCGGAGTCAAAGAGAAAACCTAGGCAGCGAGCCTGCGTGGTGGAGCTGATGGTAGCATCGTTGACTTGGAGGGAGACAGACACAGGAGTAACAACACTTGAGGGAGGAAAGACCAGAATTTCATTTTTGGTCAAGTTTTGTTTAAGGAAGTGGGCAGCCATTCAGTTAGAAACAGCAGTCTAGAGGGACGGGGAGAGATCAGGAGAGGACAGGTAGATTTGCGTGTCATCTGCATAGAAATGATATTGGAAGCCAAAGGAGCTAATAAGTTTACCAAGGGAGGCAGTATAGATGGAGAACAGTAGGGGATCAAGGACTGAACCTTGGGGGACACCAACAGAGAGGAGTTGGGGAGAAGAAGCAGAGCCAGAGAAAGAAACACTGAAAGAGCGCTGGGAGAGGTAGGAGGAGCACCAAGAGAGAGCAATCTCTTATAGACCGATATTGCGGAGGATGAGAAGAAGCTGTTGATGATCAACAGTGTCAAAAGCCGCAGACAGGTCAAGGAGAATTAGGATAGAGTAGTGACCACGAGATTTTGCAGCGAGTAGAACATTGGATATAACCAGATCTAAGGTGCTTGGATCTTCCTGAGAGGCGTTTCGCCATTTCCAATGGCTTTTTTAATCAGTTGAATCTACTTCCTATGTCTGAATGCTTTTCAGTCGTCCAGATGCGATCCTATTGGTTCTCCTCCTTTCATACTGGTCCACCATGGACGTCTGATTTCAAGGGGATTGACGGTCCCAGCTGATCCCACTCTTCCTCCTGAATAGGCGGAAGTGACGCGGCATGGTCCTGACCACGTCATTATTCCCACTCGCCTAAACCTCCATATACCACATACCCCTCCACTTAACTTTGTGATTCATTGAGGGTTAACGTTCCTGGTGGTTGCTGTGGGTAGAGAGCAGAAGGACTTCATGTGTCTCTTCTTCTCTCCTTTATCAATTATTTCCTGGGCATTGAGTGTCTGCCAAGGAATTAATTGGCACGTGAGAGAAAAGCCTATTTTTAGTTTTTCTCCCAATCTATACGTTGTTCTAGCAAAATGTATAGATGGAATTGAATGTTCTTTTTTTTCATTAGCTAAAGTAGTTTTGGACACTACAGGTGTCCTTTAACTCCTTAAGGACACATGATGTGTGACATGTCATGATTCCCTTTTATTCCAGAAGTTTGGTCCTTTAGGGGTTAAGGAATGTAGAGGAATAGTTTGTCCTCTTACCTAGGTCCCTGCCGGGCTTAGAGGTTTATCTCCCTTCTGGCTTCTGCGGAGCTCTGAGCACCTACTGACCACTCTCAATGAAGGGCACACTGTACATGAGAAGTTGCACAGAATTGACTTTAGCCAGCCTGGAGTTCTTGATCCCAGTTGGCCTCTGACACCAACCACGCCTGGTCTGAAACTTTGATAGGTGGTTTTAAAGGGAGGAGAAACTCGCCTAACTGAGAGGCGTGCCCAGTAATGCAATCTGACTAAGTTTTTAAATGTTTATTATATACTTTTCAAAGTTTTTCTTGCTTTATTTATTTATTGTATATTTGTTTCAAGGTGTCTGCTTGCTTGTTTATAACAAATTGGCCAGTGTTCATGTCTCTCAAAGGTTACAGTGAGCTAGCGTGACTTGTGAAATGCGTGTGTATTTCCTTCATCTCTACTTATTTAAAAGTTTAGTTAATACCTTATAAAGGATTTCTATCCAGGAAACAAAGCCCCAGTGGCAAGCTCGTCAGGCCCGGTAGGTAATAAAAGCTGCCACCAGATGAACATTTTATTTTGGTATGAAAGCAATGTATAAAGTAGTAGATACATATAACAGACTGTTTATTTATTTTAGTTTTGCATTTTATGCAGTTTCTCTGTTATTGGATATACCTGTACAATGTGGGGTCTGTGAGATGATTGTGTCTGCTATATGTATCTTTATATACTATCTTTGGGCAATAAACCTGTGCTTTTATGGCTACTTCCTGTGATATTGAATGGGACAGTTGTTTGTGCGGTATCCAGAGATATTATGGGCCGATTTGTATACATGGAACCATAGGACCGGGACCGACTTCCCTTTCCTTATGGGAACACACTGTGTAATTATTACCATTCGCTCATCATTTTCCACAAGTTATCCCCTGTTTTGTTGCGGCAATTAGATTACAAAATTATCTTTTTGGAATTTTTACTTTAATCTTCTCAAGTGGTTTAATATAAAGCCATGGGTTGGCATCTTTGTCCTTCTTTCAAGTTCATGTTGCATTATTTTGTCCACTTCCTGTAGGTAGAGTAAGCCGCTAAATAAAACGTTATTTGATAAGACACATCATGCTCTAAAGCTGCATTTAGATCGAATAATTCTAAAACATTCTCAGCCACTTCTCTGTTCATTTATCGAGTTCCAAAAACAATATGAGAAGAATGATGGTGATGAACAGCTTGAGGGTGAATATGCACTACTAATTATATATAAATGCATTCAATTATTTTTTTCTGTTAAGTAATGTGTGCGTTTAGATGCTGTGATATTAAACATTACATTGTTGTATGTTTTGCATAATCCTTTAAACTGTTAAGTGATATATTTATTATCAGATTATGGAGGCTACGGTTTAACATGTCCGTACAGTGCTGAAAAAAGCTATTATCTCTGTGTTGAATTTTTTTTTTTGGATTCATTTAGTTGATCGGTCAGTCACAAACGTGCGTAAAGCACTCCAATCCCCTTTTTCCCACGCCATGTCGATCTCGCCGCAGCTGGCCCCTCCTTCATGGCTGAGATAATCAATCTTGATGATCTCCTCAAGTCAAATCCTTCCCTACATGAAAGAATTGGGTGGCTATTGCGAACGTGTGATAAAATGCCAAACTGCGCCAATCAACATCTCCTCATAGAGATGGATTGAATCAATGCATATCTGTGGGGAGGATTAAGCGTTTCCCTGTAGAGCGTCTCTGAAAAGGCAGTGTTTACATTGAAAAGTGTGCAAGGACAGGCTATAGACAGCAGAACAACTACATTAAGCTCTAGTGGTTCTGGTGACTATAGTATCAATTTAAGAATTGTATTTTTGAAGTTGAAAAACCTGGCTCCTACCTTTTTTAGCTGGCTTCTAGATTTATCAAGCCAGGTGTCTTGCAGGGAGTAAAGGATCTGTGGATATATTCTAAATACAGTATATGTTTTTGATTCAGTGTGCAGTAAGGGTGTGCCCCCATATTTCTTTTCTTGACCCCCTACTGTTCACGGAGCAAATACCTCCCCAATATAAAAGGTATTGTGTTTGTTGACCCAGAGAGAGAATGAGGAAGAATACTTTCAATACTCTTTATTATCAATCAGGGTTTGGCCATCACTGCTCAGAGACTGACTGTGTGTCCAAAATGGAGAGTAACTGGTATCTCAGTGACTTTGGCCCTGGAATGATTAATGGTCTCAAACGGCTGATTCCCTGTTATTTTTCACTCTCCGCACTCACATTATAGAGTTTACAGGAATTTGTGCTGAAAGACATGTTTCCGCAATACACACGTTATGTATGATCTCTGTATCCAGGCAAGCTAAATTGTGAGATTTTGCAGTAGTTCATCAATTTTTGAACAAGAAGGAAGGATTACTTTTCTTATGTAAGCTTGTTTGGAGATCTATAAATGCTAATAATAATAATAATAATAATAATAATAATAATATATTTCTCCATACATGGCACAATCAGTTTGGTGGGGTGGGTAAAAGTGTAGTTTCTCTGTCCTACCAGCATCGATGAGATGTTGGAGAGGGCAGGGAGTGAACCGGTCTGTCAGCATAGCTTGTGATAGAATGAATACATTGAAAAGCAGCCGAGGCATTTAGTGACGTGTCACAGCAGATACTGTAACGGCACTGGCATTCTAAATATGTAATGGAGCAATCCGTTGGCAATACCTAGTTGGTTTCTATGGTGATTGCAACACATTTACCACTTTGTCCTAAACTGTAAAACTTTATTGTTGGTTAAGTTCCTGTAATAATGGTGCATTATTACTACAGTTCTGTTTTTAATGTTACATGCAAATCCAATGCAGCGTACAGCAGTGTGTCTCTTCTATAACTGGGACATGCAGGGGAAAGAGGGTGTACTCTTTAGCTCTTGTTGCATTCTGACAGCAACTAGATATGCTTCCTGGTTGTGGTCCTGCAGCCTTTGCAGGGCCAACGTTCCAAGTTTCTGCGATCTGCATGGAGACCCAAACTCTCCCCAAAGAGATGCATTGAGATGATTAATCTCAATGAGAAGATGTTGATTGGAGCTTTAAGGCAATTTCCATACCTGCGAACTAGACTCCTATTGATACTCTAAGGGGAAGCAGTACTGATTATCTCAGCCAGAGGAACAGTGGATGCTAGACACGTGCACTGAGGGACTAAAGGTAACTTACACTTCTTATTTTATTCTTTCTGGCTACTGCATCTCCCTAATGTTAGGAATATATGTTTTCATTTCTAACTTAGAGTGTTACCTTAAAGTGATCCTATAGTGTCAGGAAAACAAACAGGTTCTTGGAGTGCCCCCCTCCCTCGGCACTGAAGGGGTTAAAACCCCTTTAGCCACTTACCTAAATCCAGCGCTGGTGACCTCTCCTCCCCCGTCGTCAGCTCCCAAGTGGTGCCGAATGCCCAAGTGCGACCAGAGGCGCGCGCGCATTCAAACCTTCGCATAGGAAAGCATTACTCTATGCTTTCCTATGGGGATCTTATTTGACGCTGGACTCCATGAGGACGTCAGATAAGTGTGATTTACACTTAAATTGCGGAAGCGCCTCTAGTGGATGTCAGGGAGAGTTTCAGAGTTTCTCTGAAACTGCTATGTTTTCAGCTGCAGAGTTAAAACTAGGGGGACCTGGCACCCAGACCACTTCATTAAGCTGAAGTGGTCTTAGTGCCCATAGTGGTCCTTTTTATATAGTGGGTGCCTTATAGTGGTCAAAAGTTGTTTGATCTTTTCACAATTTGTGTGTGTTGTTTTCTGTGTTTATAGGGCTGCCATACATATTGGCATACGATAACTTGATGTATTGATCACAAAATTGCCGAGTGTAGACAAAAAAGCAGGTATAGAAAATTCTTCTGTTAAGGTTAGAGCTTGGAATTTTCTAAAATAGCTGATTTGGAAAAATACTCCTAGCAGCTATAGTAACAACATAGTCTGTTTTAGCCTCGACTTTGTATTTTAATAAACTGAAATGCAGAGTTTACTTAGTAAGCCTGCATCACTCCCACGCGTCTCATGTAGTGATACTGTGATGGTCCATAAAATTATATTTTGTTCGTTCCCTTAAATATTGAACCTAAACCTGTCGCCTAAAAATAACGAAACCTACATTTGCAAATAATGGATTTAAACTGTGTGTACGGTGATATTTACTTAAAGTGAATAAACATACCTAAAGTTATGTATAATAAAACATTTTAAAAGGTATTGGAATGCATAATTATGTGTAACATCCCTGAAATAAGTGATATTTAAAGACAGAACAAACATTGAATTAGAAGCTAGTCAGACAAAAGGGATCAAATGCAGTTTGCTAAATATTATGTTGCAGTGTATTTACGTGTATATCTGTCACAAACTAACCTTAGCTAGTCCATACTTCTCTTTTCTAAACCATGTTAGACAGGTGAATATTAGAATAGCCTTTTAATCCAGTGGAATTTTCCCAAGTTAGGGCTTTTTTCCAATGTTGTTGCTACTTTTTACCAATCAGTCGCCACTCGCTAGAGTGTCCGTCTCTGTTAGCGAGTAGTGACCATTTACCGCTTGGACCTCAGGAAGAGAGAATGTTGGAAACCAGTCTGTAATTGGTAATTGCTAAAACCTGCGAGTTGTTAATAGTGGCAACTTAAGGCAGCTATTTAGCTACTTAGAATCTGCTTCCTGTCACCCTGAAATAAAAGTACAATATCATAACCTCCGTAGGGTTATGGTATTGTAGGGTAGGGTGCAGTAGACTTGTCACTACCAGCTAGGCAACACACTAAGCCGACGTGCCATTAACCACCTGTCCCAGGGTTTTGAGTTCAGCATGTTGTGAAATATATCTTTTATTTAAAGGTAAAGACTAAGCACCATAACCATTACAGCTCATTGAAATATAAATGGTGCCAGAATCTCCATGTCTGCTCACAGCCTATTATCACCATCCAAACATGTACAGAGAATTCATAAGTGAAGTTTACTCTTTATCTCGGTGTCAGACAGTAGGTGTTGATTGCGACATCAATATTTTTGGTTCTCAAGCTCTTTAAAAATAGTTTAAAAGAGTCCTGGAGAGTGTTGTTTGGATTGCCCCTTGTAAGAGGGACTGTCACTTTTATAATGGTTGAACAATAAATTATAAATACCAAGTATTGCTAAGTATTTAAAATCTCAAGTACAGCCATCACAAATTTCTATGGGTCATTATAGAGGTTCACTTGTGTATATTTTTTTTAGTTTATGTGAGAGCATTTTTACAGGCTTTATATTTCTTTTGTGACTGGATATCACACTCGATGGCAGCACTGGATTAAAATGTAAACGTGAATATCCTGCTACCGTTTAGTGCAATATCCCATTACATCTCACACAATTCCGAATGGTTTGATTTCTGCCATGGTTTGAATTCCCAGATCTAGAAAAACATTGTCAATATTACCCAACCAAATATGTGAAGGCATTTGTCTGCACCGCACGATACGCTTAAATTAAAATAATTTCCTAATCTTTCTACATGGCGTTCATACTAGACAAGTGAAGGATTGTATGTTGCGGTATCATTGCCAGGAGCTGCACATAACTAACAATATACTGTATACTTTGTAGACAAGATTATTTCAATTTATGTCAGCAAAGAAACTTTGCTACTGGGGGGCGTTAGTCAGGGAGCAGCAATTGCTAAATCCAGCAAACCACGAAAATAGGGCACTATTAATTGACAAACAAGAAAAAGTAGGTAATAAATAAATGTTGTAAATGAAAAACCTTCATGCTGTCTGTGGTGTGTCGCAAACTGCTAAACAACTGTTTATGTTAAAGCCTCTAATTGTATTTCTTTTAACCCTTGTTTCTTCAATTTGGAGAGTTTCATTCAGAGGGAGAGTTCTGTGTCCCCTCACCCCAATAAACACTATTAGGTTGAACAGTGCAGCAGTTGTATGTGGGAATAAAGGAAAGCCAAACCTTAGCTCTTCGTAGTACTCTCTGTTTTGGCGACTTTGTGGTCCCATGATGCCTCTGGTGTACACATGCTTTCATTAAAAATTTCAGGCGTGCCATACTTGTACATGCATTTTGAATACAACAATGCTGGTGTTATTCTAATTTACATGGCATTCCCACAAAGCATGTAAAGTAAAAAAAAAAAAAAGTGCGTTGGAATACGACCCATAGCTAACTTTTAGTTAACTGTTTGTGCAAAATTTTTGCATGTGAAGTTCCTCTTTAATAGAAGCACCTAATGTAGTTTTGATGCAGAAATGATTAGCGGCTGTGCTCCTTTCTTCTGTCCCCTGAAGCTTGACTTCTGTCTTTCCTCTGAGATATGGCATAAATGTCACTTCCACATAATCCGTCGGCTAATCTACCAGCATTGTGTGCGAGAGCTCTGGGCATTATTATTCATGGCAGATGTGTGTATGAGGAGGGGGGGTAGCAAGGGGGAATCGATGCAATATGACCAGTGCAATAAGCTGTAGTTGTTATAGTGCTTACTGTCCCTCTGATGAGTTGTCATTTTATTCCAAGCCAGGAGGATTCAATGGCTCCATTTGAAGTCTATAGGCTGCAATGGTCAGTGACAGTCACTCCGCTCTCGTTAAGTCTGCTATATTGATTCTATAAGAAAACAAAGTAGGTCCCCTGCCCTGGTGCATGTTACCACGAGCGCTATGGAAAGGTTATGACAACTGCCTGACTGACCAGCGCTACTGATGGTTGGAGCGTCTGTCAGTGCTGTCAATGGTCTCTCGCCTCATCAGCTGCAAGACAGTGTTCAGCCGATCTAAAAAACTGCATTTTAATGTTAACTGTACCTTCTATGAAATAAGCAAGTTTAAAGGGACAGTTTAAGCACCATTACTACTACAGTCTGTCACGTGGTTATGGTGGTATGTGACCACAGGATTCTGTCCCTTGATTCTGTGTTGAATTGTTCCTCAAAATAAAACAGGGTTCCCCAAGTACTTGTGACCCAGGTCCTTGCTTGTTGTATTGCCCATTCATTTGTTGATGTTATTTGTGTTGGGTTTTGTTGATGGGCTATCCGGATATTGCTTTAAAAAACTAGTGTTCCTCCAGCATTGGGCTCTTTAATGAGAATACATGTGTATGAAGCCCGCGTTCCCTGCAGGTAGAAGAACGTGTGAGCTCAGATTCCAAGAGTTACTTGTAATGCAAATTGTTGCATTATATTTTATTAACAATGATGCAAATCCTATTGTTCATTTGTTGCTCAGTTAGTATTTGAATAAGTCTTTAGGTTTATGGATAAGTCTTAGATTTATTAAAGATAAAGTTAAACTTAACTCTGGGAATAGAACAACAGTTCTCCAATTGACTTATATTTAATACTGCTCAGTCACAAGAGGGGAGCTTATCTTTTTCTGAAATTAATTTTTTTAATTGCACTACTTTCATGTTGTTGTCCGCTGATAGCAGGAAGTGCAACAACTTGGATAGAACTCCTTCTTACCTGTGAGGTTGACATCACCTGTAGCTCTGCTTGTATATTAGATGTTGTAGGCTTCTATTGCACATGGCACCAGACAGTGCTTGTTTCCGTTAGCTGTTGTTAAACAGGAAGAAGCTTCAAGTGAAAGCTGGCCCCTACTTTGTTCTATGATATCTTTTGATTGAATTAGAATTTCAATGAAATTCCAACACAATTTGATTGTTCCTCCCAACATGCAAAGAGTGAAGTTGGGATGGGGTAGTGGTCCCAAGTAGGTTGATCTACCACAAAGTGATAAGGGATGGAATTGCTCTAGAAAAGGGGTGACTCACCCAAAACATGAAGAGAATTCTCCCACAAACTATTGTGCATGCATTTGACATGGAGCCACACTGGCCAGCCTTACTTATTCATTAATTGCCCTTAGTGCACTTTGTCATGGTGTACATGCCCTGTGGATTTGGTTTCTCGTGTTCCCAGGTACAGGGCATCAGGGGACAAACCAAACTCTGCACTAGAGTACTCCAATATCGGGACTGGAGACTCTCCTGTAAAAATAATCGTTATAAGAAATCTTAATCAAGTTGTCTTTGGGGTTTTCTTTTTCTTTTTTATATTTAATATTTTTATAAAAATTCCAATGTGTTTGTATATATGTACACAAATATAGTTATATTGTATGGAACATGTTGCAACACAGGAACCTTGAAGATAACCTGACATGTAAAGGATTTTTTAATTGTTGCTATTTATTTTTCTAGGGTTTGCTAGTGGCAGATATATTTGATATATACTTCGAGCACCCAGTGTAATACCCTAATGCTCCTACACCTTGTTAAGGAATAGACTGCACATTTTGTAACTGGAACTGGATTATTTAGAATGCACACACTGGTTACTCTACATGATGAAGGCATGCGTAATCCCTAGGACCCTGGTGCCTGCTGTTATAAAATTATGAAATAAACCATCACACTGCGGCTATACACACGTCAGGGCTCAGCCGTTTGAGAGTATTTTATGCCGTGACTGTTGACGTGGCACAGAGCCAGAAGAGTGTAAACTCAGTGGAACGGCAGACACGGGCTGGTGTTTGCGTTGCACTTTCCGTTTTCTGTCCCAGAAGGGCCGCACCATGCTTCCCAAGCATGTTAATGGAAAATGTATCCTGTTAATGCTGCTTATTAGACCAGAAAGCATCTGCTCGTTTTTCCTTGTTGTTAATCACACTCCTGCACTTTAATGCCTGTAATAGATATTATGTTTGCAGGTTTTTTTGCACGTTTGTTATTCATTATTTAGTACCCAGAAGGTTAATTCAAATAAATTGCTTTCACATCTCATCTATTGGTTCTCTCAACACTCACTCTTTTCACCCCACCTCTCTCGTTCCTTTCTTCTCACTGCCCCCCTTTCGTGCTCTGGAATCCTCTGAAACCCTCTTTCACACTACCATATCCTCACAATGCTCTTTATTTTGTTGGAAGCACATTTTATTGCAGAAGTGTTTAGATTTCCATCACTATCAGTCAACTACTAACTGGGTATCTACTGCCCCCCTTCTGTTCATGCACTAAAAAAAAACCCATAAATGTTATCCACAACCTATCTGGTAATTGGATTTGTATTCCCCAAATTGTGGTGTACCTTACATGTGTTTCCTAACAATGTCTATTTCTTCATTGTATTTCAGAGCCATGGTGTCATGGAAAGGCATTTATTTTGTGTTTGCCTTATTCATGGGGAGTTTTTTCGGAAGTATTTTTATGCTTGGCCCGTTCCTTCCTTTGATGTTCATTTCTCCCGGTTGGTATCGCTGGATAACTGACCGTGTTGTAGCCACTTGGCTAACGTTACCCGTGGTAAGATTTTATCGATTATATGTTATCCATGTACTTCATTTCCTTTTAAATCAAGTTTATTAAGCTTCATACCTCGAAGCCCCAGATGTATGGGGGCTTCGGTGTAATTCTTGACTCTTTCATCGGCATCAGAAGGGTACAATTTAATTCTAACATAACATGTATGACATACGACAACAGTAAGTGAAGATGGCCCTGCCCAATTAAGCTCACAGTATAAAGGTGTACCTAGGTTACTTGGTAAAAGGACAAAATAATTTGTTGGTGTTTCATACCATGAACGCACATACATTCATATAAACACATTTTATTTTTATTTTTTTCTTCTTTCCATTCTTATAATGATGGCCTCCTAGCCTCCCTATTCTTGCGTTTCTGGGAGACTTGGAGTTGAGCCTCATCCCTGTGTTCCGGAGGAAGCTATTGGGGTCACATGCTTTGTGCACATGCTGGCACTGAAACTATTAATATGTCTTGATAAAATAATTCTGTGCGTGAAGCTTGTAGCATAGCTGTGACCAGTGTTTTAAACAATTTATTTTATTTCATTTTCAATTTTCAAAAGCTGTATTCTCTCTTTCCTTTGTTGTTATCGTTTAACCCAAGGGAGTTCATGTTTGCCCCCGAGACATTGTAGGGCCGCATTTCCTTCAATTCTCTTCCAGCAGGCTTATATATAATGTTTCATCTATCCAGTGATCAAAGGTGCATTTATTTATTCCTGGATAGTAATAGAAATTGTATAGAAAGTGCAAACTGTTTAACTCTTGGGAGAAAACTAATTTAATTATGATTAAAAGTATTTTGTTAACCCCTTTTGACCGATATTTTTCAGGAGATCACGTGCTTTAATAAGACCCAACACAATATGCCAGAAAAATAAAATTAATATTTATTTTTCCATAATGTACTCAATGAATGTAGAGCATAGGCTGCATTATTTTATAAATATTTCAACAAATACACATTATCCTTTCAAACTGAATGTAACCTCAAGTTTTCAAAAAAACAAACAAACGTATATATTCATGTTTGTTGTCCTCTTTCAAAAGAGCCACATGTTAATTCCTGAACTTTGGATCTAAAGTTACTTTTAGGACACTGACCACAAAAATACATCACCTGGTAGAGAGGTGATTTCAGTTCCTATAACCAGTTACCTACATAGGAGGTTCACTACTTAAAAAGAGAATAAACAGGCTTTCATGTGAAGGGTGTGTGGTCCCCCCTTTCTTAAGGTAAACACATTGGGTAGGTGACTGCCATTTTTATGGCAGTCACCTACCTGACCTGTTACAGAGGTGTTGATCCCCCACACTGTTAAATTCTCACTCTAAGCACCAAATTAACTTTAGCTTAATGAAGCTGTTTTGGTGTATAGATCATGCCCCTGTAGTCTCACTGCTCAATTCTCTGCCATTTAGGAGTTAAATCACTTCCTAGCCACAACTCCCCAGCTCTGCCTCCATGCAAAAAATAGTTCAGTTTCAATCAGATCTGAGAGCACAGGGTGTTTCCTTTTGACATTCTGATATCCTGCTCTGTTAATTTTTCTTTAATCGCATACATGAGGCATTTTTTTCTTAAACATAGCCACTTCACTGTCAGAACGCTCTTTTAAGAATAAATAAATAACTAACTCAGAACTCGTGTTCTGTCATGTAGGTTTAATGAACCAGTAATTTATACTATATATATATGTTTATTTTTTATTTATTTTTCTGCTAGGCTTTGCTGGAATTGGTGTTTGGGGCTAAAGTGGTTATCACGGGCGATGGGTTTATTCCTGGAGAAAGGAGTGTGATCATAATGAACCATCGGACACGGCTGGACTGGATGTTTCTTTGGAACTGCTTGCTGAGGTACAGCTACCTTAGGCTGGAGAAGATTTGCCTCAAGTCGAGTCTGAAAGCTGTCCCTGGATTTGGTGGGTTACTCTACATAGTGTGCATGTTGTGAAGGGAATCGTTCAACCCATGTAATATTACACATCTATATTTCACTGAATGCTCCCTTGCCGCTTATGGGGTTACACTCCTACCCCCTCCTCCCCCCCCGGTCCCCCATCCTCCGGTGATATGCCATCTGTGCGAGAGAGTGAGATTGCATTTTATATTTATATTGGATCAATGTTTATATATTCTTACACTATTGTTTTTATTTGAAAAAATATGATAAAGAATGCAGAGGCACTCATATTTTGGTTTTGTTTTGTTTTTTCCCCCTCTATATCTTCTGCCTTGTCGTTTGTCCTCTCTCCTCCTAAATCTCCCCCTTTATTTACCCCTTCTTTCTTCACACTTCTCTCTTTCAGTCTGTCTTTCTTCTGCCGTGTCTCTGCTGCGTGCTATCTCACCTTTTTCTTTCTTTAGCTCGTCCAATCTCATGGGCCTTTTTGTTGTTCTTCCCCTCCTCCCCCCTTTATATTGTAAAGGTTAGAAGCTGAATTTCCCTCTTGTTCTATGAACCCATTCTCCCCTCCAACTCCGGATATATATGTCAGACTATACTTTCTTTAAACTTTAGATATCATTTGTATATACAACAAAGAGCTAGAAACCCCTAAGGGAACCAGCTAATGTGTCTCAGGGGCGACCATGACAGGGGTAACCCTCACATATGTGTGTACAAAGAGAAAAAAGACCCGATTGGTCAAAGAAATAGGAAGCCCCCTAATAAATCTCTATATACATAAAACATAACTTTTAATGATTGCTATAATAAAATACTCGTACTAATAGAAAAGAAACAAAGAAAAGAGAATAATATTAAAATAGGCTAGATAGGTGAAGGAAGAAAACGTATCTCCTGAGTGGGATATATACCCTAATAATATTGTCTCTTTAATAGATCCAGTAAATTCCTAAAAGAGAAGGGGGTCCCAATACAGTACTCGTACCGTAGCTTTTAAATAATCACAGTGGTAACAACTTGTAGGGTTCCCATCTATAATGGTGGAAAACTAATACCCCTCACAGACAGCCTCTAAATATCACTTGAAAAGCCCTATAGGGCTAAAGTAGCCAAATAATGCTACACAAGAGGGAAGCTGTTACAAACTCAAAAGAACTAAGAAGCAAAAATCTGCTACTTAGTAGATAAACAATACACGTCAGATTTTTGCTTCTTAGTCATCAGGTCATAGAGCCTTAATTTCCAGCTGAAGGCTACTCCAGAGCTCAGCTCCCCACCCAGGTCCTGAACAGTCAGTCCATGCAGGGGGCCTAGAAGTTAATGGGATAATAATGAATACAATGCTTGGATGTTTTTATTGATAATCAGGTGAACAAAATTATGTCCAACATTTCAGTGTCAAGCCTTAATCGTGTATGCTGTAGTGTTCATTATAATATAATAATATAATATACATTTACATTTTAGTTTTATGTTTTTGTATGTTCTATAAAATTGATTAAATCAGAAAGTCACTCACTGCTGCCCTCTACTGACTGCTTTCAGGCCTGTATTTTCAAGTGTTGGTGCATATGATATACAGTTTACCTATTTATTTGATGAGTTGTTTTTATATATATATATATATATATATATATATATATAAATATATTAAAAAAATACCAAATGCTCCTGCACTCACGCTTAAATTACCCTTGGGTGCTAGCAATAAATAGCCATCTATCCAATTAGGTAGCTGTACTCACGGTAGCTAAAAAGCCAAAATTTTATTGTAAATAGGTTAAAAAACCAGCGATCAGCGTTTCAGTCCAATAAGGACTTTCCTCAGGATCAAAAAAAAAAATTTAAAAAAAAAATTTCATTTTAATTTTTTATTTTATTTTTTGATCTATAGGAAAGTCCTTATTGGACTGAAACGTTGATCGCTGTTTTTTTTTTTTAACCTATTTACAATAAAATTTTGGCTTTTTATCTACTATGAGTGCAGCTACCTATTTGGATGGATATATATATATATATATATATATATATATATATATATATATCTATATAGATAGATAGATAGCGATATATATATTTTTATCTGTTTTTTTACATATATATATATATAGATAGATAGATAGATAGAGATATATATATAGATAGATAGATATAGATATATTGTATATGTATAATTACGGGTTACTATGGTGATGGGAAACATGGGATTTCACATCCTCAAGGTGCATCCAATACTGAGAGGGTGCAGCACACATTTAGAAGTCCACATGGATAGGTAAGTGTAATTGATATTTGTAGTATAAATACACCATGTTATGATTTTTATGTTTGATCTTGAGAAAGGCCCATGGAGTGGCCAAAACGTCAGTCACTAATGTCATAGTCATGTTAAAAATTTGCTGAATAAAGGGAAGGCTCGTTGTTGAGAGTGCTCCTGTTTTTAATAAGCATTGCTAAATATAGTGTTGGAAGCACCAATGCATTTTAAAGTGAGGCAGAGTGCCGATAATTGTTTTGTTCTATATACACCAACTTAAAAGGTAAAAAAAAGTGTATATTTTTTTTTTTTTAAAACCACTTAACCCTATTAAGTATATAGAATATTGGGGATTTAGTTACAGTATATGATCAGACACTGCATAAGCCTGTCACAACGCCAATGTACCCCATTCTTGACATGTCCTATCCTAGCAACCTAGTGCCTGCTATTACGAGATTACCCCACCTACTTGGGAAATCCATCCTCCTGGGGCTCTCTGCAGTGCCAGGTTAAAGGTACACTATAGTGTTAGGAATACAGGAATATATCACTGTAGTGTCCCTCTCCCTGGTATGTGTCAGGGGTCCCCTCGGAGCAAAAAACCCCCAAAAAACAAAAAACATATACCTTACGTGTCATGCGTCCGAGTTTTACTCTGCCTGTCCCGAATAAGCTCAGTATGACAACCACTAGAGAAGGAGTTAACCATGCAGCAGAAACATTGCAATTTCTCAAAAACTGCAAGGAACACTGCACCCAGACTTTCTTTGAGATGGCTATAGTTTTCCTTTAAATAGGGCCCTGAAATGACGCACCCGTGACGGAGAGAGATGCAAAACCAAGGTACTTGGCCTGGACTTCCTAATATATTTACATATGAAAACAGGTGAGTGCAGGTGGGCTGCACTGACCTGAACATGCATACATTTTAAGGTGCTACTGGGGCCAATTCATACAACATACATGATCCAGTGCACATACTCACTAAACACCTGCTTCACAGCTCACATAGAGCTTCTTAACTGAGCCAGCAATATGCAGAAATAATGTCTCTTTTATAATACAGAAATAAATCTGGTATACAATAATGATTCAGAATTAATAATGCACATAAGGTATATTTCACTTTTTTTTCCTATTATTCAACTTAATGGTGCTCAGTTTATTGATCTTAGAAGGACGGAGTTGGCTATGGCAGAAATTGAACCTGCAGCTTTTCAAATAGTGCGCTTATATATAACTATTGCCAATAAGGATGATAGATAGTTAATTTCTTTTTCTTTTTATGCTTTAAGCTATTCCAGAGTTTTGACCGATTTCACCTTTTTACTCCCCATACAGTCTTTTGTTTGTGTCACATTGTGTCTCCTTTGTAATCTTAGTTTTGTAGGATATACTGTATTACCTTTAATGGTCGAATGGTCTTTTGACTGAATATCACAACCTTGGTTGAATTTTAAGAAATATGACTATATAAGGTCATATCATAGTTGCATGGTACATTCAGTGAAATGCATTCTTTTTGAGCAAACATTTTCCTGGCAATATACATTTAAGAAGTGTCATTTTGCTAATATATCAGATATTTTTATCACATGCTTAAAACTCGTTTGGGTTTCAACTCTTTCCCATTATGGAATATTTTGGTTAATTGCCCAATGACTTATTTACATAAGCATGCGTATCTTCCTCTATCTAAAATACACTGCAGGTCATACCTCGTTTGGGAACACACAGCCTGGGCATTTCAGAGAATAGGTTATTTTTAAAAGAATTATGGTTAGGAGAATGAATTTTAGGGTTACAAGAATTGGGGTTAGGAGAATTAAGTTTGTGAAGATTAAGATTCGAGGGCCTTGTAGTTGCGACCATCACACCTCCCTACCATGACAATTGGGTGGTTGGGCAATATACCAGTTAAAACTGGCAGGCAGCAATTTGTTTCTGCCAAGTCTTTGAATGCAGTGTTCAACATGTGGGTTGTATCTAAGACAAGGATAGACCGTAATGGAAATAGCTCTGTCACACAACTTGTATAGAACTTATGTCTGCCAAATAATTTGGTGGTCTTAAAACTAGTGAGGACTATGTAATGCTTTGGAATGTGACATTAGGTGATAGATATCGGAGATTGCACATAGCAACTGTCCTAACACAGATTTTTATACACCAAAACTGTTCTTAGAATATTTCTTTAAAGAACTGTCCCTGTGCTTCTCTTGAGGCATCACCGTCTTTCTCTCTGCCACGTCTGATAATATACTGGCATTATTATGACATCTTTAATTGTCTTGGTGTTTTTATTAGATGCAAATCTGCATCCGATGCAGGTATAGAAAATGACCAACCCTCCAATCCTGGTGTTCTCATTGCTTTCAGTGGGAGTTCTATGGAATAACATATCCTCCTTGTCACAGATAACAGAAAGTTCACTGCAGTTTTAATTAGTTATCTGAATAGCTTCATTCATGGTCTTTCATGAATGAAGTCACTCATAACTGCACATGTTTACACCTGCTCCACGGGCTTTCTCATAGAATACTGAAAGTATGTTACATTTACTAATGTGCATATACATGACTATACAACATCTTGTATATCTCTGTGATATCAGGGAGTGAGGTTTCTGCTTATGGCTGTAAAAAAATGGGTCAGAGGAGAAATTGAACATTTTGTCTCATAATTTATTCAAGCTAAATAACTGCCAATAGTCCTTGAAGTGTGATGGCCCTTTTAATATTAAATAACTACTGTTTATAAATTGGTATCTGCAATTTTGATTTTCCAATGAGTGAAATGTTCACTTCTCAGAGACCAGGAATAAATTATCCTGGCACACTCCCACATTCGCTTCTTTAAGGGGCACCAGAGCTAAGATGTGTCACTTGTTTAACAGAGCATTAGTGCACAATTTCCTTGTGCGCATGTAGCACATATAGTGTGGGTACATGGGACGCGCTCAGTTTCATGTATACGTTGTTTACAGCGAGCACTCTAACATTTATTCAAACATTTTATATAGTATTTAATAACCTTAGATCCCTTGTCACATAACGATGTGATGCTCTCCCACGCGGCTCCCTATCTGTCTGCACTGGGTATAAAATTATCCATTAAAAGCATTTACAATGTGAAAGGAATTTAAGGCCTTTTCAGTATCTCACTAAAAGGTTGTTAAAACCATCGACAGAAACATTTCACAGTTAAAATGTTGTGTCTCTTTCGTCATTGTATATACATTGAGTTTTTACGTTATTTTACAAGTGGAAAACTTGGTAAGTGAGGATTTGCTTACAATCTGCATTCCTAAAAAAGAACCCTTATAAACTTTACGTCTGCTTTGCAGAGTGCGTAGAAAGTATCGCCAAAGGATCTTTTTAAAATAAAAAGCGCTTTTCAAGTATTATGTGAATATTTGATCAAATGTAGTGTATACAGATCACTTTCCTCGCTATAAGGGTAATTCTGTACTGTATACAGGGAATGGGTTTGTAAAATATGAAACCTATCATGCACAAAGCTGCAAGGGTCACTCCAAGCACACGGGTGACTTCCCTGCCGCGATATACAATGGAATAACATACAAGCTGTAGCAACAATGTGTTCTACTGCAAGACTAGGTAAAATGCAATAAAGCCAACAGGTCCTCAGTCTACTTCTGCCTGGCGGAAAACACTTGCTGTATAATGTAGGGACTTTATTAATGGGCTGCATTCATTAAATGAGGAGTGTTGGGCCTGATGGGTAAGGCCCAGCTCTTTCAACCCGTATTGGTGAGCGTTCCACCCTTTTCTTTATTTCCAGAACATTGTACGCGCATACTTAAGAGAGCTCGTATTTATAACATATAAAACAAGAGGGGGTTGGCTGCACTCACCTTAACATGCATAAATGGGGGTGCTGCTGGGGGCCAAATAATACAGTACACAAGATCCAGCGCACTCACCTATCCACTAAACAGCAACTTCAATGTTGAAAGATTTTAAAATCTTTCAACATTGAAGTTGCTGTTTAGTGGATAGGTGAGTGCGCTGGATCTTGTGTATAACATGACTGTAGCTGTCAGTATTGCTAAGCTTGCTGTCTCTTACAGCTCATCTTGTCTCAAATTTAGTTATTTCAAGTGTTTGCACTTACAGCCGACGTTTTAACTGTTGAAAATTTGCCAAATTGCAAACCCTTATTCTATAACAAACCCGTTCAGTCTGATTCTTACCTTAGTGGTATCCAATTATTTACTTGGTTTCCTTTTCATTTGGCTGAGTTTTAATGGGTAACTTTGTCTCCATCCAAAGTGGCATCACGATAAGGTCATTATAAGATCTATGAAACACCATACAGGGATTTCGTCAAATCCAGCCTTCGTACACTTCCTGTGTATGAAGTCTATTTAAGTTTGTGGGGGTTACTGAGAATTCACAGTGAAATCCAAGAGAATTTCCAATTTAAGGCCAGAGTTGCTGAATTAAAAGCATAGCTTAGAGAATTATTACACCTTGGCTCTTTTGACCTTACATTCTAAACTCACTTTGATTTCATCTATTTTATAGTGAATAAAACTGTGTAGGATATTACATACGGAACTGGAAATCTGTTTTATTGTAGAGACATCAATCAAGCAAAAACATTTGTAAAACAATTAATAAAAAGCTACTTCCAGATGTTCCCCTTTTGCAGGTTTTCAAAGGAATTAGATCCTTCTCCAGTGACTTTTTCTAGGATCAAAACATGGCTGTGATTGCTTAGCTAATCTCTGCGACTCAATGCTTTTAACGGGAGAATTTGTGAGAAAGATATTATTTTGTAGTAGTGTGGGTGCGTGTGTGAGAGAGAGATAATCAGAGGCAAACAGAAATTTACTTGATCTGAATTTATCCAAGATCCATACTCTCTCTGACAGTGAATGTAATTATTATTGCAGCATAAAAGGTAGGTGTAAACATACTAAACAGATCTGATAATAAATACCTGGTATGTGTGTATCTTTCCTGGGATAAAGGTTTACACCGACAGGGGAATGTGTACTTTAGAAGTGCCTACACATCCCAGCCTGACGTCAGTTATCTAAAGTTCTATTTTTCTTCTGTTGTGAATGACTAATATAATTCGTCACTCTACAGCAAGTATGTCAAACTCAAAGGCTAACACGGGCCAAATAAACCAGGTTTAAGTTTATGTAAGCCGCAAAAAAAAAAAACCCCAAAAAACAACTTAAATTTTCATAAAAACGCATTATTTAGAAAAGTACAGTATAAAAAAAGTTGCCTAACTGACACTGTATGTCCTCATGCTCATAGGGCTTCAAAATAAACAAAAGAGCAAATTTATTTTAAGGAGACGTGCATTTGCAAATAAAGTGTTTCAATCCACCTACCTTGACATATTAAGAAAAGTTTGGTAATGGGACTGAATGGTGAATGTATGCTGTCGCACAGCTATAAAAAAAAAAAAAAAACGACGTTATCTTGTTGATTTTGAAGTCCTATGAGTGTGTTCTGCACTTTGGCAGAGATCATCAAACTTGATGATCTCAGCCAATCCAATGCTTTCCTATGGGAGGCTATTATGCATGTGTGTCAAAACGCTGCACTGCCAATCAGCATCTCCATGCAGACCCATTCTAATACACTGCCCCCAAATATAATACACATCCCCCTCCCTCTGTTCTTATACACTGCTCTGTCCCCCCACTCTAATACACTGCCCTTCCACGACTAATACACTGCCTCCCCCTCCCTCCTACAAATTTAATACACTGCACCTTGTGTACTATACACTGTGTACTATTCAACACAGTACACAGGAAAGTCCCCCAAGCCTCTCTTCCCCTACCTTAAAGGACTACTATAGTGCCAGGAAAACATACTCGTTTTCCTGGCACTATAGTGCCCTGAGGGTGCCCCCACCCTCAGGGTCCCCCTCCCGCCCGGCTCTGGAAGGGGGAAAGGGATAAAAACTTACCTTTTTCCAGCGCTGGGCGGGGAGCTCTCCTCTTCCGATCCTCCTCCTCTCCGCCCAGTCGGCTGAATGCGCACGCGCGGCAAGAGCTGCGCGCGCATTCAGCCGGTCGCATAGGAAAGCATTTACAATGCTTTCCTATGGACGCTTGCGTGCTCTCACTGTTATTTTCACAGTAAGAAGCACGCAAGCGGCTGTTAATGAGACAGCCGCTAGAGGCTTTGGAGGAAGGCTTAACCCATTTATAAACATAACAGTTTCTCTGAAACTGCTATGTTTATAAAAAAAAATGGGTTAACCCTAGCTGGACCAGACACCCAGACCACTTCATTAAGCTGAAGTGGTCTGGGTGCCTAGAGTGGTCCTTTAAGATGAGCTGTAAGTCCTCCAGTTCCAGCTCTTCTCTGCTCAAGCGGGCCAGACGCTCCTCTGGCACTGCTAGCAGGAGGGAAGGGGGAGTAACAACTCTCTGCATTCTAGCGCCGGGCAGCCGGCATTGGACTAATGCTCAACAGTCTTGCGGCCGCCAAAGCACGCAATTGGCCATGACAAGGCACCTGCTGCAGCCACAGCACAAAGTGGCCCCAGGGCAGGCGGGCCGTTAATATATTCATTGTGGCCGCAAGTTTGACATGCTTACTCTACAGAAACAGAATTCACATCCCTGTGCTTGCAGTGATATAGAGTAAAAGTGTTTTCACTATTTTTTAATAAATATCAACTTATCAGGCTTTATCATTCTGTGGCAATTTTTGTTCATGTTAGATGAGAGAACGTGAGCAGTTTTCTATCATGTCTGTGCCCCCTGTTGAATTAAAGAGTTACTCCAACCACCACGATCACTTCTGCATTTAGAAGTGGTCATGGTCCATGTTATGGTGAAAAAGCAGGTGGGGATTGGGAGATCGATCCTTCATTGGTAAATGCAGTGCAAGCTTGGCTTTGTGATGATCTGCAAACTTTCTCCAGCAAATAAAGACTTGAAGAAAAAAAAACAAGTAGTCGCAGTGGTAGGGGAACTGAATGTGCAGTGTAATAAAAAAATCATTAAAATAATAATCAAGATGATTTTTGCTGCTGCCTGTATTAATTATTATAAGAATAGATTATTTCGGAGCAGTTCTTTTAAGAATGAATACATAGAAATAAATTAAACTGAAAAGTCTCCCTGATTTATAGATGTGGTAAGTAAGAGTGTATATTCTCCAATAATGCCTCTCACACACACTCTTCACTGTTGAGACTTCTTTACCTTCATAAACTGTGACGTAATATTCCTTCTCAAAAGTCTTATTTAAAAATCTAGATTACTTGGGATTACCAACCTATCCATTGCTTTGGGAATACAAACCATTTGAACTCGCTGAGATAAACTACACCTCTTTGGCTGATATCTTTCAAAACTGACTCTATTGAATTTGCCTCTGGCGTCCTGACCGTCAGGCCATGGTGTACTAAAAACCCTTTATCACCAAGCAATGGCTAATTCCATTAAGAGAATTCATGGCTGTGTATAATCCATTAGTAGTAAGGTTTCGATGTAGCCAGAGGTACTTCTGTACAATATGATTATCATGTGAATTAGTGTTTATTTCAGAATAGCATGCTTCCAGATTTGAGCCTGTGATATCATACTTAGCCCTGACATTTGCACTATTTGTGACTTTGATGACATTTACTAGTCTCCGCTTGATCTTCACCGATTTCATTGCCTAATACGTTGACATTTCATTATGAGCTTTGGATAAAGGAAGATATTGTGTTACGTTTATGTTTGCAAATGTAAACATTCTGGACTAAAATAAAATCTTCCTTACATATTCAATAGACTAGTCACTGAGATCCAGGTAATGGAAATGTGATTTAAAAAAATAAATATGTTGACTCTTGTTGGCAATCAATATTTAAGGACAAACCGTAAAGACAGTGGTGTATGTCAGAGATCCATTTCATCCTGTCTCTTCAGAAATGACAACACAAGAAGCTTCAGTTTTCAACTGCAATGGTTGCTTCAAAGAGTTCAATTGTAGTGCTTTCACTCATCCACAATGGTCCAGTGTCGAAATATACTAATGTAACCCAGATTATTTACGGGTACGCCAAGTAGTTATGGTTTTACCGTAACACGAGAGGATAGGTCAGAGCAGATATTTGTATCTTTTTTTTTTTACATCAGCAAATATAATACTGTCTGAAAAAAGTATAATCACTGCTTTATTGCACATTGGTGAAAATACACATGCTTTTAGAGCTGTCACAACTCTACCATATTCCTTATTTAGGACACCCCCAACTGCAATAAATATAGTTAAAAAAAAGTTTTACTTACCTTTTTTCAAGAAGTAAAACTTCCTCTGTGCTTGCTCCGCCTTCTGCAACATCACCTGGCACGTGTTGCTCTCTTCGCAAAGGAGCTTTGGAGAATATGAGCACAGCGCATGCATCCAATAAAATGCTTCTCAGACGAAAGCATTGAATTCAGTGTTGCACTTCAGCTGCATTTGGTCACATGACCAAGTTTTACTTGGTTTTAGAGCAGGTAGTGCCTCTAGTGGCTGTCAGGAAGACAACCACTACAGGTGTGTTTTAACCTTGCAATGTAAACATTGGAGTTTCCACACCCACTGCACCCAGAGCACTTCATTGAGACAAAGCAGTCTGAGTGACTATAGTGGTCCTTTAAAATTGAAGGAGTACTTCTCCAACAACCTCTACTGAGGAAGTTCATTGGGACTTAATGCATGTAGTGCTGGTGGCAAGCTTCGGCATGCGACAGTTTACCATTCTTAAAGCCTCTATCTGTGCAGATCCGGTCGGAGATAAGAAGGTCCTGGAGGAGAGATCCTAGTGTATGGAAGCAGCTTTGGGACTGTGAGTGGTGTTCCTTCAACTGTAATGTTAGGGAATACAGACTGAGAGGAGCCTGCGATAATGTGCATGCTCGGGTCAGGTGCCAAATGTGCATACAATTCATGGTATGCGGGCTGGCTAATAATGCAACTGGTGGTGGGGTTTCACATCTAGCAGCAGATAGGTTAAGCTGTATATGGTGCACGTATAGACTTTAGGCACTACGACTACTTCAAATAACTGAAGTGGTTATGGTGCAGAGAGGGCTATCCTTGTAAAATATGTGTATATTTTAATTTATTTTCTTTTTGCTTCTTATGTTGTCAAAATAAATTCTTAATTTTAATGTCAAAGCCAAAGTTATTTCTTTTGGATAAATGTATAGGCGTAGGTGATCAGGTGCTCATTCTGGCTGTTTTCTTCAAAATATGTTTTCTATCTTTTAAAATCTATAAATCTTTCTTCTTCTTCCAGGTTGGGCCATGCAAGTTGCTGCCTTCATTTTCATCCGTAGGAAGTGGGAGGAGGATAAAAATCACTTTGAAGCCATGCTGGACTATTTTTGTGACATAAATGAACCCCTCCAGCTGCTCATCTTCCCAGAAGGAACTGATCTCACAGGTTAGTAAACCGATTATCGAAAGCAAAATGATGATAAAAAGTTCTGCTTTGTTCATAGTCTTTGGATGCAATGACTTGTGCCTGGTAGCCAATCTCTGACATCGTTTAGTTCTGCCACCACTGCGTGTCTAGGTCTGCCCATTCCAATTGTGGAATTAACACTTTTCAGTCGTAACCGTTTCACAGATCTGAAAAGTCATGTATGTACTTTGGTTATTGCATTGTTTTTTAACATGTTTCAGCAAATAGACCATTCATTAATCCATTCTTACCTACAATGACACTTTCCCTTATATCCACATTTTTACATTCTCTACCGACCTATCTAAGTGAGCTCTCCAAGTCCGTATTTAGCAATTCAATCCAGAAGGTCTATGGTGTGTATTTCACCAGTACTTGCAGCATTGGAGCAGCATTGGTGTGTGTTATGGTATTTTACCATTATGTGTGTTTAATAGCTAAAATGATTTTGGTAGGTGGCTATTAAATCAATACTTTTTGGTATATAATAGCACAGAGTTCCTTTCATTCCATTTTCATAATTTCAAATATAAATTGCTGCCACTTTAAGATACGCTTTGAAAGCCGCTATTCAGCTGATAAATTTTCTTTTTATTGCACCTTTCATAAGGTTTCCAAAGAAAGACTTGGATTATGTCACTGAATTCTTATTAAAGGCATTTAGACAAAGGCAAAATTTAACGTAGCGGTTTATCCCTCATTCAGCTTTGACCGTTTGCGTAAGTGGCAGCTAATCTATAATCCTGCTCATAGAAAATGAAAGGAGGAGGAAGCTGAATAAAGTCTGGCTGAGATTTATCTCACTGGCTTTGCATAGTATCCTGGGATTACGTTTCCACCTGACTATTTTTGTCAGCGTGCAGGATGGACGTCAACAGAACATAACATTGGGAGTATTAACAGGAACGTTTTATTTATAAATGTATACACCGTACGCTAGTTCTAGCATTGCGAAATATTGATCTCTCCTGCAACTATAGCAAATTCAGATACTTATACAGACCGGGAAAATAGTTAATTACAGACCGAATTTGATTTCGACAAATAATGTCCTTGGTCCATCTAGCGTTAAATATATTCAGCCTTTCAGAAATGTTTACCAGTTTAGGTTCACTGTCCTGTTTGTTGTTTGGCCTGCAGTAATTGAGGAAGGTTTCACAATCCGAGATATGTGGTGAAGTTATTGTAAGGAATCAAACCTCAGATGGCCTAGACCAGGGCTTAAAATGTCACATTCTATGCTACTACCCAAGCTAAACGTTACTCATCAATGCAAGCCTGGACAGTCCATGTCTCTCTCACCAGGAATGGATCTCTACTCTACAGGGCTCAATTTTTAACTTGAGCCCTGCAGTGGCTGGTGGAAGTTTTGATGCCTGGCCTTGACTATGTGAGTGCTTACTGTCATCCAGGGCACATGTGTCAGATGCCATTTAGGAGTTGAATTACTGTGTTTATGTAGCCCTAGTCACACCTCCCTGCATGTGACTTCATTAAGCTAGAGTTGTTGTACACCTTTTAATCCTGTAAATGTGGAAAGTGCCTTTGGTGTGGCACTTGATACAACATTGATGGTCATTTGATGCAGCAATGTGGTATACCGCTGATCACAGGGTGTAGCAATGTGGTATACCGCTGATCACAGAGTGTAGCAATGTGGTATACCGCTGATCACAGAGTGTAGCAATGTGGTATACCGCTGATCACAGGGTGTAGCAATGTGGTATACCGCTGATCACAGGGTGTAGCAATGTGGTATACCGCTGATCACAGGTGTGTATACCGCTGATCACAGAGTGTAGCAATGTGGTATACCGCTGATCACAGGGTGTAGCAATGTGGTATACCGCTGATCACAGGGTGTAGCAATGTGGTATACCGCTGATCACAGGGTGTAGCAATGTGGTATAGCGCTGGTCACAGGGTGTAGCAATGTGATATACCGCTGGTCACAGGGTGTAGCAATGTGGTATACCGCTGGTCGCACGGTGTAGCAATGTGTTATACCGCTGGTCGCACGGTGTAGCAATGTGGTATACCGCTGGTCACAGGGTGTAGCAATGTGGTGTACCGCTGGTCACAGGGTGTAGCAATGTGGTGTACCGCTGGTCACAGGGTGTAACAATGTGGTGTACCGCTGGTCACACGGTGTAGCAATGTGGTATACCGCTGATCACAGGGTGTAGCAATGTGGTATAGTGCTGGTCACAGGGTGTAGCAATGTGGTGTACCGCTGGTCACAGGGTGTAGCAATGTGGTGTACCGCTGGTCACAGGGTGTAACAATGTGGTATACCGCTGATCACAGGGTGTAGCAATGTGGTATACCGCTGATCACAGGGTGTAGCAATGTGGTATAGCGCTGGTCACAGGGTGTAGCAATGTGATATACCGCTGGTCACAGGGTGTAGCAATGTGGTATACCGCTGGTCGCACGTTGTAGCAATGTGTTATACCGCTGGTCGCACGGTGTAGCAATGTGGTATACCGCTGGTCACAGGGTGTAGCAATGTGGTGTACCGCTGGTCACAGGGTGTAACAATGTGGGGTACCGCTGGTCACACGGTGTAGCAATGTGGTATACCGCTGGTCAAAGGGTGTAGCAATGTGGTATACCGCTGGTCACAGGGTGCAGCAATGTGGTATACTGCTGGTCACCAAGTACATATAGAAATAAAAAAATATTCAAGAGGCACTACCCAGAACATGCGTTATTTGGCAGTGTTGCTAAAAACATTTTACAAATGCACAATATTTATACAAAATACACTTTCATTACTGTTCTAGGGATCTTTGGTGTACTCACCATTTAACCCCATTACCTCCCACAAGTGTTGAGGGTAGACAAGTTGGCTTGTTTTGGTCCCACCTTGGTTATTATGGTATATTGCGGACCCTCTCGTGGGGATTTACTTTAATTTTATTTTTGTGGTAGATATACAAGATGATATAGAGACATATCTATCTGTAAACAAAAGTTGTGATAACGCGAATAAATATGAGACGGATTAGGCTTCCATCCCTAGTGATCCCTTCTTATCTCTCATCGCATGTGTTAACAGTTTTTACACGGAGAGATCTCTCCTGCATAAAGAAGGAACCTTCGTTGTGCCTCGCTTCATTCATTCATAGTGACGCACAGACTTCAAGGTCAGCTGTAGGTTGATTTCTAGCACTTAGATGTTTTGTGAGATGCGCTTTTTCTTCACAATACCAGGACTTTTTCAATACAGGCATCGTGTCTGCCACAAACTGCAATCATTTCTCTCGTGTCAAGAAGACTTTCCTATGCACCTACAACTCTTTCTGTAAAAATAAATAAATTACAAATAATAAATGTATGTGTTAGTATGTCTATCAGCGTGAGTATATCTATATTTATATTTCTGAAATAAATGGGATTCATTTACTTTTTTTCCCCCATCATTTTGCTCTGTATATAGTCTTAAGCATTACAATGGGATTCATTTTTATTGTACTTAATTTGTTTTACCATCTAGATGAGATGAATGAAGTACCGCATAGCTGATATTGGCCAAGTGTTTAATGATTCTATGACTATTCATAGAAGTGTGAGTAAAGCTATAAATGTAATAAAACAAATAAATAATTTCTAGCACTAATGAGAGTATTAGTAGGCAGCTAAAACAACCCAGAGTCTCTTCCTTCTGGTAAAAAGTTCTGTTTGGGAGCAGCTCCTTGCAGATAGTCTCGAATCCAGGAGATGGTCAGTGGATATGTGGAGAGAAAAGAAACAAGAGAAAATATAGTGTAGTATCTTCTAACAGTTGGTGAAAGGAAACCTATAAAAACACACTTACAATTTTCAGGTGCTATAGATCAGCTCCAGATGGTAGCGCCTATTGATATGGTGGTTCTGTTGGGCTTCGGCAGGTGTTTTATCCGGATCTGATTGCAGTAGAAAATGTGTGTATCTACAAACTTGAAAGCTAGATTTGTATGCAAAAATCAAAACCGCAAATAGTGCTCACTGGTATAAAATCAAACGTCAAAATAAATAAAATAAAAGGTACTCACAATCCCAATCGCATACATGGTATAATCCGCACTAAGGTTGTAGCTGGAGTTTCCCTCTTGATAAAATCTTCTCAAAAAACTTCCAGTAGAGTCCAGAATGGTGTAAAAAGGGATTACATTTTTTATTATAAATACAAATATTAAAATACACGAACATGTTTCACCAAGTTATAGGCTTTTTCAAAGTGTACGAACGTGTTTCACCAAGTTATAGGCTTTTTCAAAGTGTACACGAATGTGTTTCACCAAGTTATAGGCTTTTTCAAAGTGTACGAACGTGTTTCACCAAGTTATAGGCTTTTTCAAAGTGTATACTTTGAAGCGCCTATAACGTGGTAAAACACGTTAGTGTATATTAATATTTGTATTCATAATCAAATATTTAATCCCTTTTAACATACCAAAGCTATCAATGTGTCCTTAGCTACGTTACAGAAAGCATTGTATTTTGAATGGCAGGTTGACACATAGATTGTGCTTTGAGTGTCCCTTTGAATCCTCCTATTTTAAATACACTGATTTGCATCAATTTGCCTTCTTTTGGAAAGTATTTACAACACAAAAGGTGCCATGCAACTAGTTATCGGTACGAACAATGCTTAAAGGAACACTTTAGTAATCCAAAACTATAGTGTGTCTCTGCCCCCGCGTGCCCTTCTCTGCAGCTTTGTTTTTTTAACCCATATAATGGCAAGTGCTGCGCGCACATTAGGTGTTCTCCATAGGACAGCATTGAGTCGATGCTTTCCTGTGCGTTTTTTCAGGCAAAATGTGAGGACGCCCAGTGCTGTTTCATGTTCTTATATTTACTTATATGAAATGGATTTATTAAACCACAATCTGGAAAATTATATATTTTCTAACAGTTCGCCATGGTATGCCAGTAACTGAGACTAATCAAAAATGAAAGAATACTCAACTAAGATTTATTTTATCATTCAATTCAAAAGAAAATATATACATTACATCCTGTGTTCATATCTATTTTTACTTTTTGATCCAAGAAAAACTGTGGCGATGAAATGTGTGTTTAAATCAACTACTAAGATGCTGTCACTTCAGTATAAGCTCTGGAACTTGTTCTTCCAAACCAGGCTGAAGAACATTGGAAAATCGTTACAACTTCTAAAACCATACGTTGAGAACTGCCAGCTGGCACACAGATCTGAAGAACAATTCTTTTAACCTACAACTTGTTCCATGAAATATGGACATCGAAGGAATGGATTAGGCCAGGGAAACAAAGATGATGACTGAGGTGAAATGAGGTAGTAACACATACTTAAGATTAGCAGTGACAAAGGTAGAAAGAATGGACTTGGCAAGAAGTGGCATAACCTGGCCAGAAATCGTTATGCATGTCTGTAGTTAAAGCTCATTTGACAATTTATTAATAGGACTTGCCATATTTTAAATATCGGACTGGATATATGTTTGCTTTATATTAATTTTATCCTTTACACCTCTTATTAACCTATCATCAACTTGTGTGTTGTAGTTACACCAGCATGTTTGTGCACTTGTGCATCACTGCCATCACAGGAGACCATTTCAGCTTATGATAAAACATTAAAAATAACTTTTACTTTTAGAATATTACATATTGAATGTTCCTTTTCCTATTTATACTCATATTAGATATGTGGGTTAAAGACTATGAGAAGTCTGTAATATGGATGTATAATGAGAAGATTGAGGGTCGAGTGTCTCCATATGTGTCCTTATCTGGGCAGAGTTTTAGCTAAATGATCTGATGTCATTATAGTCATGTTTCAGGGGTGTGGAATAAAACAAACAAACTACTTGTCCAGGGACTAAAGCATTTGCCCAGTCTACTTGTCCTGATACAAAAAATTATTTTAATCAAAACTGTATTTAAATAAGTTCTTTATAGTATCTTAGGAGACAGACCTAGCAATACTTAAATGCAATCAACAAATGCAAGTAGGAAGTGAACTTAAAAAGAATAAGTTTGAAATAAGAATTGTAACTTACTTTATCAAAAATATAATAATTAACTGAGGCAACCTCATGAGGCCACTTATATCCATTGACATGCTTGGTTACAGAAAAGGCAGTGCTTACACCGCTGAGCCTATAGGGTCAATCTCTTTGCTCTAGAACCACTACATTAAACTGTAGTGGTTCTGGTGCCTAGAGCTCCCCTTTCAAATCTGGTGGGTGGGATAGCTATGTAGTGTGTAGGCTTTGCAGTGTGTATAAGAAACATAGTGTGAGGTGGGATAAGGATGTAGTGTGTATTTGTGTAGGTTATGTTTTGGACGCGCTGGCCCTGGGTGCCTTGAAGGAAGATGTCCAGAGTGTCGGGCGATAGGATTTGCACATCCCTGATGTTTATAAAAGAATAGTAGATCAAGGACCAAGTTCTCCTTCTCTTCGGTTGTTCTTCTGGCGCTTACTCTCCGTTGAAGAGCTCTATCTCTGTATCATCATTAAACTGTACAATTTAAGTTTCTACGGATGTATTGCGGTTTGCATTGTGAGGAGAATGAATGTATATTTTCTTTTTCTTCACGTGATACTCCGTATTCTTTTAAATGAGCAGTAAAGGTTTAGCAATTGCCATCGCCGTCCAGTGAAGTCCTGGCACAGCCAAGGCACATTGCATTGGAGTGGAGAAACCATAGCATTGTTTATGATTGTCCTTCCCCACATGCTATATTTACTGATCGAACAAGGCAGAGTTTATAACAATGATTGACAAAGGGCCAAGATGGAAGCACTCCGTTCACAGATAGAGCTGTGTGGATTACTGCATTTAATTTCATTTTCCAGACCTCACAGTTTAATTAATGTAGAAACATAATTGTAAACCTCCTGGAAAGTGACAATTGCAATTTAATTGCCCAAGACACTTTGAAAACAGAATTCCTTGGAAAAAGTGGAGGCCAAACGTTTTGTTTAGTTATCCTTGTGTTAGAGCTCTTTACGTTTTGAATACATGCATTTATGGAGTTTAATAACCCCATCTTTTTGTGGAGATCTCTTTATGATTTTTTTTTTTTTTTTTTTACAATATATTATTTTAGTAAAGTTTCTTTTTCATTGGCTGATAACTTTGAACCTCCTTGGAGTTTACACTTCTTTGCAATGTATTTCTTTTTTTCTCTTGTACGAATATTGCAGCAATTGTGTTTTCTGTTAGGAAGACCACACTAGTTTTCTGAAGGTTCACTTTGGAAATGGAATTGCATTTGAGCACGCAAAGGCTTCTGGGCTACAGTTGGAAGAGCAGAAAAAGGAAGATGCAAAGGTTCATCTCAAAACCAAAGTCTGGGTTTCTCTGGCTCCAGCCAAGATCTGCCCCAACCCTCACCCCATCTGCAGCATCACTACTTATTTTTGCCAATAAAGAAAAATTCTAGATTTGCTTTCATAATGTGTAGCTAAAATATTATTTCCTAGAAAGCATTATCTCACCATGGTTCCTTGTAAGAAGCTTTTAAGATGGGCAGTCTAGGCTTCCTATTTACATAGAAATTCCATCTATTCCATGTGTGTAATGAGTAAATATACCCATTATGCAAACGTGTGTTATATTGTGCATTCTACTTTTAGATTAGTAATCATTTTCTGCAATTTCATTTTCATATTTTGTAATGCAGGATGTTCCCCCGGGCAGGGTCACCGCATGTGCGCTCACTTCTCTTTTGATTAATTCTGTTCTTTTAATAAATTGCTCATAGTTACATTTCTGCCCTACAGAGGCTCCTTCTCTGGAGGTATCAGAAAAGACATAATTTGCTGTCATGTTGCCAAAACTGTTTGTTAGTCAGATTTCTCTTCATAAGCTTCATCCTAGATGTAATATAACCTTGTAGCCATTGGTTTGATTGTTCTGAGAAATAGTCTTTTTTAATATGTGGATATTATACCATATTAGCGGCACATCCTTCTCTGTCTGTATGGGGACAAGCTGTGGATCACTATCCATCTCCATTCTGTCTATTTAAATTAAAGTGAATTTGTTTTGTTACTGATGTTCGTACACCCCAATCCTTCCATATACTCTGTCCCCTTACAGAGCTCTTTGTGCCTAAGCACAGACGCCTGCAAAAGCCTCTCCTATTCTTAGTTTCATTTTTACCACTTTTTTAGCCAATTATATTTTGTGTGTGATTGTACTAAATTAAAGAAAAAAGCTACAAAAAAACCCTTCCCAAATAAAAACCGCCAAAATTAAATCATTTAGTAGATATACCCCAGTGAAAACATGCATGCATTTACAAATGCATTTTGGGGCGGTATATCTGAAAATAGCTTACAAAAACTGCATATACCTTGTCTGCAGCCTTTACAAGCCCTCCCCTTCTAGTCCCGCCCAGACTCTCTCTGGCTGTCCAATCACACACTTCCTAATGCAGCTCAATGAGAAGTCTTTGCAAGGTAGGTGTTCTGGGCAATTGCTGCGTCTTGAGTTCTATTGAAAACTTTTGTGAAATTATGAAAAGAGGACACACTCTTCGCACAGAAAGCACTTCAGCAAACTAAAATACTTAAAACTTTTGGGTTTGTCCCTTAAGTAAGCTTATCCTGTTTAGCACTGTCTATTTAGCACTCTTACATGGTTTGTCATATTTATATGAGAGATACAGAATTTGAAATGTCAAAGTTATGGATCGCAAAGGTCAGGATTAACAAGTATCTATCAAGGACAAAGCTGACAAACACTTAAGGGGACAGTAAAGGCACCAAAGCAACTTTAGCTTAATGAAGCAGTTTTGGTGTATAGATCGTGCCCCTGAAGTCTTTCTGTTCCATTCTTAGCCATTTAGGAGTTAAATTACTTTTCTTTCTGTTTATGCCTCTCCTGGCTGTGACGCACACATAAAAATGTATGGTTTCATTCTCAATCAGATGTTAATTTACTTCAGAAATTTTTATCCCCTGCTCTGTAAATTGAACTTCAATCACACACTGATGGCTCCTTCAAGGTCTAGCATTCTATTAACGGAGCAGAAAATAAAAAATTCTAATTTAAACAGACTGTGCAATGATGGACGTTTAAACATTAGTTCTCTCTTTACAGAAAGTTTTTAGGAGGACTATGTAAGTGACATGCAGGGAGGTGTGCCTAGGACAAATTGAATTCACTCCCAATTGTAGAGAATTGAGCAGTGAGACTGCAGGGGCGTGATCTCTACACCAAATCTGCTTTATTAAGCTAAAGTTGTTTTGATGGCTATAGTTTCCCTTTAAGTTAATGGTTCGGAAACACTAGAGATATCTGGAACCAGATACAGTGAGCAGTTGGCATCGCTCTCTAGCTAGGTCGATGGCATAGCATCAGGTCAGATACAGTGAGTGACAGGAAGTGCTATAGTGTGACCAGATTGACAGGTATTGTGACATCCGGCTTCCATGTCCTTCAGATCACTGACCCACTAATCTTTCCAAAGACAAGGGCCTTTTCTCTGACACCATCTATAAATAGCATTGTGCTATTGTCTCCAAGCATGTGTATAACCGATTGAATGGAATTTCATTATTGTGTGCTCTTTCTGATGTCCCTGTGCTAGTTTTGTAGTAGTTTTCATTATCAAAGTATTTTCTTGGAAATCTTAACCTCTTAAGGACACATGACATGTGTGACATGTCATGATTCCCTTTTATTCCACAAGTTTGGTCCTTAAGGGGTTAAACTGTGATTGCATTTACAAATGCCTAAACCTTAAATGCTAAGGTGCTCACTTATTTAAGTTATTTTGAGCGAAATGGATTGTATATATCAAAAAAAGAACAGCTTGTACCATTTCACGCTTTGATTTCACAAACAACAAATGACATCAGTTTAATGCAGTCTGAATTTCTATTAATACATGTTAAGCCTTTATTAAAGAAAATAATGTGAATGTGTCTGGAAGTTTTCTCTTAGTGCAAATCAATAATATACAGAAGATGATTGATTTTTGTGTGTATATATTTTAATATAAGACCTATTACCAGCTAGATTCCAAGGCACTCACAATACTTTTTTTAAATAAGACTTTATAGCCATAAAAGTGACAGTCTTTGATTTAGACCTCCAGGTCCTTCCATCCTTGTTTTTCTCAAATGTCCCACTTCTGTAGTTTGCAAAACGCATATAGTCAATGGGTCACAAAGACAAGAAACCATGAGAAATTACTTTTTTTTCCCCCTTCCAAGCTAGCCATTCCACTATGCACACTCCTACTTGGCGTGCACAGTATAAATGTATAACAACAACATTTTAATGCCTGTAAATAATTTTTTGTTAGCTCTGCTTATACTCTTTCTAGGTTATTTATTAAAGTAGGAGTTGTGGGGAATTGTTGGGGTTTGTGGTTTTGAATGAAGTAGTTTGTGCAATTTAAAGGGTTTCACAACAAATGTTATTTTTTTTAGGAGCACCAAGATGGCTGCTGACCATGTTTCTCAAAGAGCATCAAGATGGCCACTAGTCATGTGTCCTGGTGTAACCTAGTTACATGAACAATAGAGTGACTGGAATCGCACATATATTTGCAAGCATTCCAAACCAACCCAACTAATTTTGTACAGCTATAATTTAGATTATTAGCTGCATAAGGTATTTTGGCAGAGATATCTCCTTACATTTAACCCCTAAATGACAATCACTCAGAGTGCAGCAAAAGATAATGTTTAAAAGAAAGATGTTAGAGAAAATATAACAAATATTAATATTACATATTAATAAACATATACTAGCTAAACAATTGTAATACTAACTAAACAATTATCTTTTGCTGTGCTAATTGTATATTTCCCATGATTGCACTTAAAACACATTAAAGGCTATCCAAGCAATTTAATCTAAACACAAGTATAAACAAAAATAAATAAATTATAACATTTTATACTTAACATCCCAGGATCTTCGATAAAATGGATATAAAGGTTTCTGCAGGGCCAGATTAAGAGCCCAGTGGGCCTGGTGCTGACAATTATGACGGGCCTAGTTACAAAATGTTATTGACCAAAAATACCAAAACAGTCCTACCTCCTAAGCGTCATGTATCTGATGGAGATGGTGCTGGAGGGGAACTCATAGGATGCAGCTATGAGAAAACACATACCCACGCTTTCATCTTTCAAGTAAACCCATACCCCCTAACAGCAGTGTCCAGTAAAGCAGGAAGTCTATGGACAGGGCAAAAGGGTGGGCCACTGACACAAATCACATAACCAGAACTGCCGACAGGTGCGAACATACACAAAAAGGGGGCATGTCTGTGTCCCAATGTCTCCCAGTCCCTTAGTGTCTGTGTCCCCATGTCTCCCAGTGTCCCTATGTCACTAGGACACTAGAGGACATTGAGAGACATTGGGACACTGGGTAACTTTGAGACATGAGAGGACACTGGGAGACATGGGGCACTGAGACACTGTGATACATAGGGGACACTGATATATAGGGGACACTGGAGACTTGATAAAGACCTGGGTACAGGTAAAAATGTTGTGGTGTCCAATAAACCTGCTTAAATCTATCACAGTGAGTGCCTGAGATTTTTTTCTTTTATACTAGGGGACACTGAGACACTTGGGGGCGCTGTGTGAGACATGGGGACACTGGGAGACTAGGGGACACTGAGACACTAAGGACACTGAAACACACCAGGGATACTGGGAAACATGGGGCACTGAGACACTCTGATACACAGGGGACACTGTGATACATAGGGCACACTGGAGACTTGATAAAGACCTGGTTACAGGTTGAAACATTGCGGTGTCCAATAAATCTGCTTAAATCTATCACAGCGTAATAATAACTACTTGTTTCCAGAGCTAAAAGACTCTGAATGTCGGTGTTAGCTGGAAAGGAACACAAGATGAGGAAATGTATGCTCTTTGATTGAACGCTGCACACCACTTATATTAATGGTCAGATAGCAAATCCAAAGCCAACTGGCTATACCTCTACCTACTCAGAAAAATAGATGATATATGCAGAAATAGATAAAGAATATAAAGTCGTCCAATTGTCCTAATCTCTGACCATATTGAGTGAGGTCTCTATCAGGAGTTGGATTTTCTTATATCACACTGAGTAGGTGTCTAGGATACAGGGAGCAGATAGCTGATGTCATTGATTCCACAATATCATAATATAGAACTAGTAGAAGGTTGTTTGTAATTACAAATTGTTGCAATCTCTCTTCTCCTAATTTTGGTTAATGCAATTCAATATAGGAGACAGTTTGAGTGAAGAAACTGAGTTAGATAGCTGTCAGGTTAGGGCTTCTGTATTATCACAGTGTTGCAATATTGTTGCAAAACGGAGAGAGCATAAAGAGGATACTAATTAGCTACAGTTGCTTTAACCCTCAGTTGTATGGGGTTGGTAACTTGTTTCAGATTGCTGCCCCTATCTACTCTCTTATCTAATGCCTGTCTTGAATAAACTTGAAGAATTAAAAAATAAGTGAAAAATCTCTCTGTGAACTAGAAATGATTGAGTAATTATTTACTCATGAGGTATTCACAGGCAGAATAGAGACAGGAGTAGAAATATAACAGCTTCTCTCTGATTGCTCACTAGACTTAAATCTATCACAGTGAGTGCCTGAGATTTTTTTTTTATACTAGGTGACACTAGGAGACATGGGGACATTGGGACACTGAAACACTGGGAGACTAGGGGACTTTGGGAGACTAGGAAACACTGAGACACTGCGGACACTGAGAGACACCAGGGACATGGAGACAAGGGGATACTAAGATACTAGGGACACTGGCTGGAAGATATGGGGACACTGGGAGTGCCCCATGTCTGCCAGGTCTCAAAGTCACCCAGTGTCCTCATGTCTCTCAGTGTCCCCATGTCGCCCAGTGTCCCCTAGTATTTGTATCCCCATGTCTCTCAGTGTCCCTTAGAGTCTGTATACCTATGTCTCCCAGTGTCCCGATGTCACTAGGACACTAGGGGACACTTAGAGACATTGGGACACTGGGAGACATGGGGACACAGAGGCCTGGGGACACTGAGAGACATCAGGGACACTGGGAGACATGGGGACACTGAGAGACTAGGGGCCACTGGGAGACATGGAGCCACTGTGTCCCTAGTGTCTCAGGGTCCCCATGTTCCCCAGTGTCCCTATGTCTCCCAGTGTCCCAATGTCTCAGTGTCCCCAAGTCTCTCATCGTCCCCATGTCTCGCAGGCTCGTAGCTGCTGTCTGGACTCTCTGTGCAGAGTTGCTCCCCCGCGGATCAGTGAGTAGAGAGAGGCAGATGCTGTAACTTCTTATCCCTGCCTCTCTCCACACAAACAGCGACCCCTACTGGCTGGCGCTGGTATTGCAGAATAATCTCTGTTTATACTAAGATAGACATTTGTATTGCCGGTATTACTGCAATACCAGCACCGGCTAGGCATCCTCAAATACCTGATAAATACTTCTGAGAAATACCTGGCAACCATAAGAAATACATGAGAAATACCTGGCAACCCTAATAGTAGTGTGTGTAAAAATGTTTTTTTTTTAAAACATCAATGGGCCTATTCCATGGGCCTGGAGCTGCAGCTCCATCAGCCCCTATGTTAATCCGGCCCTTGGTTTCTGCTGCTCTGGACAGATCAAACGTCATGTCCCAGGAATAAAAAGGGGCCTAGAGCACACACTAACAGCCTGAAAATTAGTAAGGCTGTCTGTGCTCCTGTACTGCTACTAGCTTTCCCCAACGAACTCCAAAAAATAACGGCTCCAAAACCTCCGCAAAACAGCTTCAACAATAAGCACAATAAATAATAGTAACAGCCTATTCCCTGCCCATCAGTATGCCTCCTGACTCTGAACTGGTTAGGGTGGTTTATTGAAGCCATGCTCCTTTAAATAATGAACCATTTCTGTGCTGCAAACGGACATTTAGTAGTTATAGGAATTCTTCCTTTGTAAAGATTTATTCAAAACACAAGATATTCAGTGGCTTGTGATGTGTCCCAGTGCATATCTGTTGTGATTTCTTCTTTCTGTGAGCATTCCAGTTACCCCCAGTATGTTATAAACTATTGTTCTCTGTAGTTCTTGGATCTTCAACGGAATCCAGTTTTGTGATGGTTGGCCTTCATCTTTGGTCTGTCTAACACTGTCTGTCTAACGTTGGACCTTTAGTTGTGCTCATCATCTAATTCTAGTGGATGCTGATATCTTCCGCCACGATCACAAGTGGATGCTTTGGTTAAAAAGAAAATTGTAATGAAAAAAAAAAATCCTAATAAACTCCAGTGTGAGATCTGTGTTTCCAGTCTCCTCCTGTACCTCTGATTGTAAAGTCCTCTTCTGTTCTCTGTCGATAATTGCATTGCTCTTATACCTTCTTAAATATATAACTTTTTAGAAGCCAATTTATCACAAAAGGGGATGAAATATCACAGCTGACTGTAACAAGTACATTGGGACTTTATTACAGCATAAACAGCCTTGAACTGTGTTTCTGCAATGTTAAAATAAAATAAAGGATAAATATGAATTAGTTTTTATTTTTAAATACAACAAATGTATAAAAAAAAGTTTAAAAAAAAAAAAAACACTGCACCTACATAAACATGCCTATGTTACAAAGTTGCTTCTGAGGCATATATATGTAATATATACATTATTTTATAATATAGTGTTATTTCATGGGGTATAAGATCCATTATAAAGCATTGCAGTTTAATAGACTTTTTGCAGATTTTAGAAACCGTCCTCGACAGAAGTCTGGACCCAAAAACTGATTCTTTGTGTTATTTTACCAGTGATTAAGATAGGCATGTCATCAAGACCAAAACAATTAGTGTTAATTGATTACTAGCTGTGCTGCCTTGCTAAGTGCAGGGAAGTATTTTCTGATAGCCCAAATCATCTATAGAAAAGGTTTATCGGAATTAATTTTTTCCCATGGTAGTTGAGGAATGGGTCATTGAGCTATTTTAGGTTTATGTCATTAAAAAAAACAAGAAAAAAACAACTGGTGTTGAGCAAAATTTAGCATGCCCAATAATGCTTCACCATTGATTTGAGACTGGGAATAATTGTCTAAAATCCACAAGGAAAGCAGCAGGAGTTTGGATTAATTAATAACGGACACTCCTGTATACTTATTGCAAGGCCACCCTACAAGGGAATTCACCGTATTCACACAGTGTCCAAACAGTGATCAAAATAATATATTAAGATATTTTTTAACAAACACTTTTCTTGGCTCAAGGGAACAGCTTACGATATTTGCAACTTAAAATTTATTGTTCCCCAGAATAAAGAGGGACAGTGATAACTACTGTGTGAGGAAATGCCTTTTGTCACTGGATTGTTAGGTGACAAGCTGCCCTTTGCCCCTGGCTGTTGGAGGAGCCTGATTACCAGGCTCCTTCCTCATGACTATGGCCCTGGGGTGTATTGCCATTTAAAAAGACTATTTGGGGCTTATTGGCTTCTAAAGACTGTTTCTGCCCATTTGAATCAATGGGAAGGTGTGTCTCTTCCCCTCCCCCGTTTCCTGTCTATTGTTTTCCAGCAGGGCGTTGTCCCTGGCACACTGCCAAACCAGTTGGAACTGACTGCTTTTGTCCCTCATTGGGCTCTCAACAGCCCTTGCAATGCTTTACCCCATGGCAAATTGACTCTGTTCATGGGATCTGAGCGCTGTTCACCTATATTGGGCGCTCAGATCCAAGCTATCTGGGGATAGGTTAAATGTGGGGATTCTGTGTAATATAATAAGAATTGTGTATTTTTATGTACTTTTACGTATTTTTGCTGTTAGTGTAAAATGTAGATATTTTCTGTACTTGGAGATAATTGAGTTTACTGCAGTGCCTTAAGACAATTATCTCCAGGATGGAGTGGAGGGATTTCATTGTGTATGTGGGAGTGTTATTATGTTAATTAGTGTTCCCATTGGTTTGTGTCCCTTTTGTCACAGTTTACCACCAGGTCCAGGGGGTGTGCCTCTGGCCTGAAAACTTGTATATAAGGAGTAATAAACGCTCATTGGAGTCAGATCATCTTGTACCTTCATGAAGTTTCGGCTCATGTTTGGGGGATTGGAGAACTACACTCTGGGGATTGCTATAATCACTATACTCCCCAGGGTATGATCACTAAGCTCTGCTAAGAGCTTGTTCCTGTTCCTGCTCTCTGGAATTCGGAGAGGTCGACCTACTGGAAGCTGGACCCTGGTCTTGGGTCCAGAGTGGGTGGAGACGGCGAGACCCCAACCAAGCTGCGGCGGTTTGTGAGGTCTGCAGTGGTTGTGGTGTCAGGCGAAGTGCTTGGAGACCTCAGAAAGCACTAGGAGCATCCGTCAGTGGAAGGTACCCGGTCGGGGTGCCAGCGGTTCCGTTACATACTGCACTTACTGTACCCCTCTCTACTGTAATGTAACCTGTAAAGTGCTGAGTACACCTGTTAGCACTATATAAATATAATATACATACACTGTATACCTACTGCACATACTGTACCTCCCTCTACTGTAATGTGCTTTAATACTGAGCAGTGTTTGTGTGTTTGAATGTAAGCATGTTTTTGTATGGAGTATGTTTGTGTAAATGTCGGGATGTGTTTGTATGTGGTGGTGGTGTTTGAATGCAAGCATGCATTTATGTGTAGTGTTTGTCTTTGAATGCAGTGTTTATATATATTTTTGGTGTTTAACACAGTTGTTTTTGTATGTAGTGTTGCCGTTTCAATTCAGGGGTGTACTTTTGTGTAGTGTTGGCGATTTGAATGCTGAGATGTATGCACATGTACACATACACTGCCACACACACACTGTGATACACATACACACAGAAACATGCAGATACACAGATATAAACACTGACACACACTGACACACATGAGGGTACAGACTGGCACTGATGCACACACTGACACACATGCAGATACAGATACACACAGACTACATAGAGAAACATAGGTATAGTGACTAAATACAGATACACAGATATACACACTGACACACACACATATACTGACAATATAAAGATATACACTGACAGACATATTGAGACACACACTGACAGACATACTGACATATGAACACACGCACTGACAGACAAACAAACTGACACACACAGACATACTTTAATGCAGAACAGGTATGCACACTTGACATACAGCCATATAAGACAAATCAACGCAGAGCCATAGAACACAAAGATTAGGATGCTCCCTCTGAAGCCTTATTTCCCAAGGCCATACATAAGTAATCTATAATAATGAATGAGGAGCACAACCAACTAAATAAAATGTACTTTATTATATGGGTACAAAATCATAGGTATCACAAAATATATTGCACTAAGCCTCAGCATAGATTTAATTATACAAATATAATAAATGTAAATAAAGTATCCTAGTCACAAATAAGCATAATCAATACTCAATACTTAGAATCAATAGTATCGATCCCGATACAGACTTCAACCGATACCTGTACATTAATGTCCAACAATTAAAGGATCACTATAGTGTCAGGAAAACAAATCTGTTTTCCTGACACTATAGTACCCTGAGGGTGCCTCCACCTTCAGGGTCCCCCTCCCGTGGTGCTGAAGGGGTTGAAACCCCTTCAGTTGCTCACCTTATTCCACCGCCGGGCTCCCTTACCTCTCCTCCCCCGCCAAAGTCAGCTCCCCGTCTGACATCTGCGGAATGGAATGCTCATGCGCGGCAGTGCCGCGCGCGCATTCAAAGTATCCATAGGAAAGCTGTCCCTTTAATACATACCAGAAAAGAAGAAAATATCAGAATGAGTGAGAACATGGTGAGAAATAAAAAAAAATTAAAAAAAGCCTCCAACATTTGCTCAAGGAGCATAGTAAAAGGGGAGACAAACTCCTTTATATACCAAACCGTAAATTAACCATAAAGAACACCTGCGTGTAATGGGTGGCCACCACAACAATTGGAGACCTCCCAACCATAATCACATGGCTATGGTTGTCAGGGAAACCAATACACAGGAAGTAAATATATATGCACATTACATTTAAAAATGGTCATGAAAATAAAATATCAAAAGTAATGAAATAATGAGCATCACACAGACATACTGACACACACACACACATCCTGACAGACCTATTAAGACACACACTGATAAGCAGAGACACGTACTGACACAGACAGACACACACACACATACATACTGACACACATACAAACTTTACATTTTAAAGCCATCCTACAGTTTCCTACCTTATGGGTTCAGGATGGTGGCTTCCATGGTGGGGACAATTGGCTGGCTGGCTGAGGTAGTTGGGAGTGTGAGGCTCTGGCAATCCATCCCCCTCCTGAAGGCCTTCTCCTCCATCCCACGCAGCTTCACTCTATCAGGGAGGAAGTGACTCACGGCAGTCACTTCTCCCAGCCTGCTGCCGTAAAGCAAGGGGGCCTAGTCGTGCTGTTAAAGGACCACATCGCCCGACTGGGCCCTCTTAGGCAGCACAGATGGGCCCGTGGGGCAGATAAAAAAAACAATATTGTGTACACTAGGGCTCATGGGGCAGCTACCTTGCTTCCCTGCCCTCCCATCCCCTGAAGTAACTGGGCCCGGGGCAGCTGCCCCGTTTGTCCTGCTTTAAAGATGGCCCTGACTCCTACCACTGTCAGGTAGATCAGGACTTGTGCGTATGTCTTTGTGCTGACACAACATAAGAAACTCTTGCCTAGCTCTAAAATTAAACCTTAAAAATCTATACATGTAAAATACAGTGAAGTATGTACTTTGAGAAAATAATAGTAGTGATACCGGTGTGTTCTGAGACTTTGATGGCATTATTTACCTATAATATACCGATTGTCATTATGTATCTCGTCTGTGATATATGTATTATGCTGTGTAATACATTTAAATAAATTGATACACTATACAAATAATATATATCTCACAGACGCAAATTGATCTATATCTATATTTATGCTAGAACACAACCTTGACTATTTTATTATATTATGCGTTTTGAGTGGTGTTGGCGACATTTGACAAGTTTCCCGGACTCTGGGATAGCGTTATGTTCCCTAATATGTGCAATAAGAAATTTAATAACATTGTCTTTATCAATGTGCACATGAATAGCCTGTGCTGCTTGAGAGAGCAGTGATATATTGAAATAAAATGGTATGAGACAAGTGTCACTTAAAATGAATTATTATAAAAGTAATGGTGCTGCCTAGTGATATCCAGTAAATTATATTAGCCCCTTGTCAGTGAAGGTAGACAATTTCCAGGTCCACTCCTCGTCCCTTGCTTTCTGTATGTCTGCATTTTACATGAGCACAGTGTTTCTTTGCAGTAAATTGCTCAGATTGTGATATCCACCTTTTTATAATTAGAACGTGTTAGTCTTCGGGTATTCGTATTTGCTACTAGTATAGGAGTAGGTTAATTGGTCATGTTACTTCTAGTTCTTTTAAAATTGAGTGATTGTAATCATGTATTATGGCTGTAAATACTGTCCTGTTGAAATATGCAGACTGTGATTTATCCCTTTAATGGTTTATTACAACCAAAAAACAGTGTTTTAATGGCTTTGGTTAGAGTAATCATGCCTGTTTTGGTCAAAGACCCTTTTATCCACTCACCCACTCCAGACTATAAAAGTTATTATACAACTGCACTCTCCCTATAGCAGGGATTATACAACTGCACTCTCCCTGTAGCAGTGATTATACAACTGCACTCTCCCTGTAGCAGTGATTATACAACTGCACTCTCCCTATAGCAGTGATTACGGTATACAACTGCACTCTCCCTGTAGCAGTGATTATACAACTGCACTCTCCCTATAGCAGTGATTATACAACTGCACTCTCCCTGTAGCAGTGATTATACAACTGCACTCTCCCTGTAGCAGTGATTATACAACTGCACTCTCCCTGTAGCAGTGATTATACAATTGCACTCTCCCTATAGCAGTGATTATACAACTGCACTCTCCCTATAGCAGTGATTATACAACTGCACTCTCCCTGTAGCAGTGATTATACAACTGCACTCTCCCTGTAGCAGTGATTATACAACTGCACTCTTCCTGTAGCAGTGATTATACAGCTGCATTCTCCCAGGAGCAGTGATTATACAACTGCACTCTCCCTATAGCAGTGATTATACAACTGCACTCGCCCTGTAGCAGTGATTATACAACTGCACTCTCCCTGTATCAGTGATTATACAACTGCACTATCCTTGTATCAGTGATTATACAACTGCACTCCCCCTGTAGCAGTGATTATACCACTGTACTCTCCCTATAGCAGTGATTATACAACTGCACTCTCCCTGTAGCAGTGATTATACAACTGCACTCTCCCTATAGCAGTGATTATACAACTGCACTCTCCCTATAGCAGTGATTATACAACTGCACTCTCCCTGTAGCAGTGATTATACAACTGCACTCTCCCTGTAGCAGTGATTATACAACTGCACTCTCCCTGTAGCAGTGATTATACAACTGCACTCTCCCTGTAGCAGTGATTATACAACTGCACTCTCCCTGTAGCAGTGATTATACAACTGCACTCTCCCTGTAGCAGTGATTATACAGCTGCATTCTCCCTGTAGCAGTGATTAGGCAGCTGCACTCTCCCTATAGCAGTGACTATACAATTGCACTCTCCTTTTTATTATTATTATTATTATTGCCATTTATATAGCGCCAACAGATTCCGTAGCGCTTAAATCAATGATTATACAGCTGCACTCTCCCTGTAGCAGTGATTATACAGCTGCTCTCTCCCTATAGCCGTGACTATACAATTGCACTCTCACTGTAGTAGTGATTATACAACTGTGATTATACAACTGCACTCTCCTTATATCAATGATTATACAACTGCACTCTCCTTATATCAATGATTATACAACTGCACTCTTCCTGTAGCAGTGATTATACAACTGCACTCTTCCTGTAGCAGTGATTATACAACTTTGATATTCAATGAAAATAAAGATATTTCTAGTAACCTTTTGTGTAAAATAATATTTATTCTTTTTTGCCTTAATCATAGAATTTATTTAAATGTTTGGGATTTAAAGATTATGGAAATCCCATGTCTAGACAAAATTTCCTGCTTAAAATACACAATGTTTGGTGTATTCTAAAGCAACATGCATTTTTATTGTATAGATTAGGACTATAAACGTAATTTATTTTATATAGAAAACGTATATTACTGTATTGTGTACTGTATTGTGTAACAGCTAATGATCCCATTGTTAACGATCGTGTGTAATTGTGTGTAGGCTGAATGCACTTTTGAGTTTTCTAATTGTCTCACATGTAGGACTTCTCAAAGAACGTATTCCTAAAGAGGAACGTCCCTTCTCAGAAATGTACCCTATTGAATAAAACATTAAAACTCCACTATAACCATGCCACTCTTTTTTTAATTAGATACTCTATTTTCCTTTAAATTTAAATTAAAGATATTGGCTTTTGCCATCACAATCCAGTTCACACAATGCATAACAATAGCAAACTTTGCCAATGGGAAGATATAGAGATACGGTTTCATTTCTCCTCTTCCCTGTATGCTCTCTCCACGCTGTCAGGTGCAGAGTTTATAACCATGACTGACAGGGAGCAAAGATGGAGGCTAAATATGTGTGAATTTCCAAATTTTATTTTATTTTCCAACCTCACAAATTTGGCTAATAAAAGATTTAATAAATTAATCTAAAAATTTAAAATCATTGGGCGTGATCATTCTCCTTTGAATAAACATTTGAAAGGTCATTGTGAGGACAGAGAGGTGTTTCACCCAGTCTCTGAGCCATTGCAGCCTGAATGTACAGTCTGAATATTGATTTTCATCTATTTTTCCTCAATATTTCCTGCCTGGTGGGATTTTCTATATTTCAGTTGCTTTAGCAATCCTGACAAATCTCCCTAAATGGAATGAGAGGTGTAAACTCGTGCAGGTGCTGAGCGTATAATAATGTTGACCTTCCTGGGCTTTGCTGCTAAACATTTGGTGTAGCAGTAAACGCTACATCAGTGGGGGCTATGGGCAGCTGCCTGCACAGTCACACTGCCCCCAAGTGGTGCAACAGTATCGCACAACTTCTGGTATGTGCCTGCATGCTTGGAACAGAAGGTTGCGGAATCTTGCATGTGCAGTTATGCAGCTTCTTGCATATTTTCCCTCCTTCATGGAAACAAATATTTACTTTCAGCCGCATGGAGTGGAGCATTTACACAAAGTATACTCTTCACCTTGAATGTTGCAGTGCAAAACTTTTGTGGACACCAAATGAACTCTGAATGCATTTTGTCCACCATTTGCACTCTTTTTCATAAACTGTCCAGATTCTCTTATCTATTTAAATATCCTGTTGAACCATCTATGGGAATTACCCTATTGACCGAAACAATTAAAATAGCCTGTGAACTTTTTTTGTGTGACTCTTCATTATATTTTAAATGTATATTGCAGATCTAGCATCAGTCAGTCCAGGCATGGTCACGGCACATAATGCAAATGAGGACAAAAACTAAAATTTTTGTTCCTCCTCTCTAGCTTTGTTAAATGGCAGTAAAAGAACAGCTAAGTCGTTGGCTCTGATTTATAGAATAGAGGTACATACAGCTGTGCGGATTTCTTCATTTAATAAATATTCATAGTATTAAAAACCCCAGGAAGGGACCTTTCTCCTTTAAAAAGCCACAGTCTCTCAATTAAAAGATGCTGTAAGACCAATTATGGACTGCTTTTGTCTTATGTGTACACAAGGAGTTTGGGCAAAATATTGCACACAAAAAAAACCCAACAGAACTTTTATCATTTTTCTCCAGTTAACCTGCCATTTTCATCAGCTTCTGACAGGTGTCTATGTCTCCCACCTATCTAGAAACGAAAACTTGATGACCCCTACACTAACAGAGTGTTGCGGATATGTCATAACAGATCCCCACCTGTTTGTGTTATGTTCTGTCCTCTACACCCCTGAACACCGTGTTGCTGATACTCAAACAAAACATAGCCAGGTATCCAGTTTAATTATGTCTGTCTAATAGAGGCAAGCCTAGCAATTATGTTCACCTGTGCTACTTTCCAGTAGTCACCTGGCTGGGCACCACCTACCCCTTCAGTTACCCGTCAGAAAAAATATAAAATTGCTAAAATCCTCCTGCCCCCTCTACTAATTATAGAGTTCCGGTGCTTTGCCCACATACCCACCCATTGTACATGTACAAGATCATCTCTGGAGGATTCCACAGTTATAAAGGATGTTCCTTAGGAGCGTGGCCTTGTATTCTTGTAACCCCACCCTCTGGTTACCAGCATGTAGTGGAACATGTCACCTGAAAAGGTCTTTGCCAAAAATAAAAAATGCAAAGTGACAGTTCTTTTTAAAATGTTGCATTAAATGCACTACACTGTATGTTTCTTATTTGTTTATTTTACATTTCTGAACAGTGTAGTAAGATTGGGTTATTGTAGAAGCTTGCGATCTAGCACTTATACCCCCTTTATCTAGTGTTGGTGTAAGTGTTCTATTGATGCACCATTCACAGATACAACTCTTTATTATTTACTTGAAGACGCTACTGTTATGTGACTTATTTTGTTACGTCACTCAGAAAATGTGGAGCCACGGACGTGTCCACCAGCCACAGAACATTGCCTACTAAAAAGCTGCACTACCCCAGGTTTTCTGTAAAAGATAAATAGATTTAAACATCCAATACTTTCTACGTTTCTGTTCTGCCCATTCCCTATAGATAGAGAAAACCTTCCAATTTATACAAATGCTTGTTTTGGTTGACTCAACTGGCTCTAATAATGGATCATAAAATAATTGAGGCTTAATGCAAAATAGGATCTGTATTTTTACATGCTTTGTTGACTGTTAATCAGATTCATATTTGTTCTGCTAGTGTTCTGTTAAGGAGAGTATCGGAAAACAGAAACATATTTAATAGAAGTCACATTCCGACTATGCTAAGTGGAATATAGATACATTATCCAATAATGCTTTGGACGGATACAATTTCTACTTTTGGGCAAAAACATATTCATTGCTGGTGTCATGCTCTACAAACTGTAACAGAAAAGGGATGTTGGAAGAGCCTGAAATTGGTTAAAAGCATTTGATGTGAAGTTGTTTCACTAAGATCATAGAATTCTTTTTGCCATATTTTAACCTTTGGTTCAGCCTAAACAAGACTTGACAAAATAAATCTGGTTTTAGGAGCCAGCAACAAATTTAGGTTGCAGTGGAGTTTAGTGTTTCAAGAAAGCAGATTTTATATCGAGCGTCATCATTTCGAGTTTATAAGTTCAATTGTGTCATCGAGTGGAATAATATTGAATACATGTAGCGACACTGAATATGACCGTGATTATGTAGCATCACTTATCATGGTAAAGTCCTCAATTTTGCACAGAGAATAGGCGAGAGTGACACAAGTAAATAGAGGGATTACGCCTGAAATCATGCGACACAAAGGTCTTAGAAATTTTGTAGAGCTTAGAGAAGTGAGAATGAGCTTGCACCTGGAATTAGAGTGTATATATCGAATTTGTGACACAGACGTTTTTGTAGCTCACAGCAATTGTCATTGTTTTGTATGAAACAGAAGACTATGATGACACAGAATTCTAAATATTTACTGTGATGAAAGCAACTTCGCAACTGGTTTTTGGAGGGGCCTGTTTGCCAGCCTCCTATCCTAGGACTATGGGCCCTGTGATAACCCATGTTCAAAAATACTGTTTCTGCCCTTTGGACTTTTTACTGAAACAGATTCAAACATGTGGCGGTGGCCATCTTAAATTGTGTTTTGATGTCGAGTGTATGAAACTGTTTTGGGCATGGGACCATGTGCACGGTGGGGCAAAAATAAGACTTCCAGGAAATTCCTGAACCCATGAACCGATCTGGGTGATTTTTGCATATGTTGTTCACCCAGATCGGGGATATCAGGGGATGTGTTGTATTTTGGGGTTTGTAAAAATGTATGTTTTTTTCTCTTTAGAGATAATTGTTAGCCCATTGTCTTTGTTAATTGTATCATAGGCAGGGGGGAGGGATTATGTACACTGTAGGGGAGTGTCTGCATGTAAGACTCTGTTTTTATTGGTTTGTTAATTCTGTGTCCTGTGCCCAACAAGGTTCACTTGGGCGTCAACCTTGTGGGGAAAAACTGTATAAAAACTCAAGCTGTTTAATAAACCTTCAGACCTTCTTACCCTCAACTCGCAGCCTCGTCTCGTGTTGTAGGGTACTGCTATATCACACTTGGGATTGCTATACTCTGTATACTCCCCTGGATGCTAACCACTAGCTTTTCTAAGAGCTGTTCCTGCTTACTCTCTGAAGGAAGAGAGGTTCACCCACTGGAGCCTAGAGCCTTGTCGTAGGTCCAGGGTGGGTAGGAGACGGCGAGTTCCCAGACAAGCTGCAGCGGTTCATGGGGTCTGCAGTGCTTATGGTGTCTGGTGCTGATGGTCCTTGGTAAGCACTAGGAGCATCGATTGGCAGAGAGTCCGTTACATTAACAATATGTGACTCTCAACATACATTGTGCGACATGAAAGGGACCTTTTGATGCTTGCGACAATTTACATGTTCGAGATTTAGAAAGGTGACATTGTGTTCTAATTTTTGACATGTCATCAGGCTTTCAATAATATAATAGGATACGGATATAGACACAAACTTATCACAAAGAAAAACGTGGAATTGGTGGCACAACCAGAACATGCATTTTTCAGCAGTGGTGCTGCCATACAGACCAAAATGTTATACAAAATACAGATAAATGAACATCACACACACAAAAATACATTTTCATTGTATTTTATATAAACATTTGACATGGCATTCTGTACACAACATTTCTTTAAATTAGAAGGGTTACCCTCTGTTAGGCCGCTGCCTATCCATTTTGTTATTAGCGCTAACCTACTTCTTTGACATTTCTTTAAATACCCATCGAAGTCCTCCATTTGTCACCTGCATCATGTGCGGTGGATCCAGTTCTCACATGACACGCTGCGCAACCACTTTGATTTCATAACAAAATGAACATGTATAAATGATATATAGGATGCCAGTGGTAGTCAAATCTATTCATCTTTCATTAATACGCATTCACCACCAACCAGTACTGAATTGGTCTTGGTAAGGGGCTGGGAGGGCACTGAAGAAGTTTTTTTTTAACTGGCAACCAATGAGCCATTTAGTGAACATATTGCCTTGCACCCATGCTCATTTTTGGGCTTCATGGTCGGACATGTTCTAGCCTAAATTATATGAAAATAATGCCGCATACATCACTTAGAACATTGATAAAGCCAGCCTGGAACTCTTGTTCTGGGCTGGCAGATTGACAAGAGATAAAGTTACACATTGGGAAGACTCGCAGTGCTAGCAGCATTTTTAGCATAATGATGCCTGTACGAATGTCCCTTTAAACTTTTTCCCTTTTTTTTTCTTGTTGCATGTTTCTGTTGTTGCTGCTAAGCTTTATATAGTATAGAGCCATAAATAAGATCTAAGTCTATATCCGCGCAAGGCTGTCGCTGGCATGTTCGGTTTGCTTAAATTAAAACACCGCTGGCACCAGGGTTTATTTTGCCATAAAATATGTTAATAGTTTTAATATCTGCCGAGTGACACTTGCAAAGCCAACCAGAAACTCCTTTTCTACAATCCTTGACTAGACGTCCTGCATTTTATCAAACCAGTCGCGTTTCAGAAGAATAACCGTAAAACTGGCAATATGGCCGGACCTCGGAGTAAATGGAGCATGCAGTGCAGAGAATATCTGTGGACAATTTATTCTATTGACTAAGCTATGGCAGAGTTACAGTTTATGTGGAATACCTGGTCACACTGAGGCCTTGTAAATATGATATTGATCCTTGCTTTCTATTGTTTAGCTAATTAAAGAAAAAAAAAAAAAAATGAAAGATGAGTTTATTGCAGAAATAGTTCCCCAGGTAAATAAGTAAGTTTTGCAGTATGTGTTTTCTTTTTTTATTAGATTAACAACACATACTAAAATACAAGTTTTGGTTCATTTCTTCTTCATGCCAAAAGCGGGCAGGAAGGGCTACGACACCCGTATATCTCACATTCTATCACTGTCATCCAAGTTTGGATGGATTCATACAGTTAATACAGACGTGGATTTTTTGCAGAAAGAATGGACTCTGAGGGTGCCAATTTTAGTGAAATTGCTCCAAAACTGTATGAAAATTGAGGAGGACAGAGCTTGTGAAAATATAGCTTCTATTGTTGTTATTACTGTTGTAGTGGTTATGGTGCTTAGTATTCTTTAACATTACTCTTACCGTATACATTGTTACAGGTCTATGCAATTTCCAGACCAAAGGAATCACAGATATCCTCTTTTATTATTTAATATCATTACTTTTTCCTCTTGCCAGTACCACTGAAAGGCTATGTTACACGTCTACTACCCTGTGTATTAAATCGCCTTGCAGCAGAAAGAAGCCAGGCTTACATTTTGGGCCAGGATTCCTTTTTAGAATGCCAATAATGTGTAGTCTGCTCCATCAGGACGCACAGATACATTCTTCCAGATTCTACCATATGAGGCAGAGAAAGTCCTATCTTCCCTTTGAGCTCTCCGTGTACATAGCTGCTTTATTTCAGACTATGCGATGATCTCATTTCCTCCAACAATCAGCCAGACAAAATATGATTCAGCCGAGTGATGCATGAGATTTTATTATTAGTACGATAAAGAAAAGCTGACAATTGGTGCCTGGCACTGCTGTGCCCGAATAAATATATACTTTCAAGGAATTGTACACTCCCCCCACCTCACACACTTTATTCCCTTTTAAATTTCAAATTGAATGTTTCTTTATACATTGTTTCAATGAGAAGTAATGCTAAAAGTCTTAAAACTGGCCTACTGTGTTATGTTTTTTCCATAATTCAGTATTTCTCCCAGTTATAGTTTTAGACCATATTTTGTGTGTGTGTGTATATTATAAAATAATCTAATGGCTATGAAGACATGATTGTTGACTGATCACTGTTTGCTACAGTTCCAAACATGGTAACACGGAATGTGAACGACTTTGCGTGAAAATGTAATAAAACTATGCGAATCATGAACAGCCGCATCTGTGTTCCTTTAATATCCCTCATTCAGTAATTAATATATTGGTGTTATAGTGAAATGCAAACTGTTTCAGACTAATATGCTCAGATAATAATGGAACAGGTTTCTTTAATCAGCATTTTTGTGTTATTCTCTAGAGCACTGGCGTCTATTGCAAACTGTGAATGGGTCTGTATGACTGTCTGTGAGTCGTTCTACAGTATATGGCTGTGTGTGTCGTTCTATAGTATATGGCTGTGTGTGAGTCGTTCTGTAGTATATGGCTGTGTGTGAGCCGTTCTGTAGTATATGGCTGTGTGTGAGTCGTTCTATAGTATATGGCTGCGTGTGAGTCGTTCTATAGTATATGGCTGCGTGTGATTTGGTCTACAGTAAAAAGGCTGTGTGTGTTGGTCTACAGTAAAAAGGCTGTGTGTGAGTTGGTCTATAATATATGGCTGTGTGTGATTTGGTCTACAGTATATGGCTGTGTGTGAGTTGGTCTACAGTATATGGCTGTGTGTGAGTCATTCTATAGTATATGGCTGTGTGTGAGTTGGTCTGCAGTATATGGCTGTGTGTGAGTTGGTCTACAGTATATGGCTGTGTGTGAGTTGGTCTACAGTATATGGCTGTGTGTGAGTTGGTCTACAGTATATGGCTGTGTGTGAGTTGGTCTATAGTATATGGCTGTGTGTGAGTTGGTCTACAGTATATGGCTGTGTGTGAGTTGGTCTATAGTATATGGCTGTGTGTGAGTTGGTCTATAGTATATGGCTGTGTGTGAGTTGGTCTACAGTATATGGCTGTGTGTGAGTCGTTCCCAATTATTTCCTTGATAGAGAGGAGGGATTGTGATGCATTGTGGGAGTGTTTAAAGGTCTGTGATTGGTCAATGTCCAATATGTTTCCCAGTCTTCCATCTGGTCCCCTAGGGGAGTGTCCACCAGGTGGAAGACCTGCATAAAAGCCAGGCAGGTAGCCCCAGTAAATCAGTTCTGCTTGACCCTCAAACAAAGTGTTGTCTCGTTCTTGGGGGGAATTGGATTGTATGCTGTTAGAGTGCGACTGCCAGGAGTGTAAACTGTTCGTATGGTTTTTCCTGTTCGGCTGTTTACAGCATTCGTGTGTTTCCTGTTCGGGAGTTTGGAGCATTCTCCTGGTTCCAGTTCGGGAGATTGGTAATTGCAGTAGCTGCCTGTGCATCTGAAAAGGGGAATATCTCCTAAACGGTTTTTAACCTCTGGTGTGCAAAATGGTCTGTTACAGTTGGTCTACAGTATATGGCTGTGTGTAAGTCGTTCTATGGTATATGGCTGTGTGTGAGTCATTCTATAGTAGATGGCTGTGTGTGAGTCATTCTATAGTTTATGGCTGCGTGTGAGTCGTTCTATGGTATATGGCTGTGTGTGAGTCGTTCTATGGTATATGGCTGTGTGTGAGTTGTTCTATAGTATATGGCTGTGTGTGAGTCTTTCTATAGTATATGGCTGTGTGTGAGTCATTCTATAGTATATGGCTGTGTGTGAGTCGTTCTATAGTATATGGCTGTGTGTGAGTAATTCTATAGTATATGGCTGTGTGTGAGTAATTCTATAGTATATGGCTGTGTGTGAGTCATTCTATAGTATATGGCTGTGTGTGATTTGGTCTACAGTAAAAAGGCTGTGTGTGAGTCGTTCTATAGTATATGGCTGTGTGTGAGTAATTCTATAGTATATGGCTGTGTGTGAGTCATTCTATAGTATATGGCTGTGTGTGATTTGGTCTACAGTAAAAAGGCTGTGTGTGAGTCGTTCTATAGTATATGGCTGTGTGTGATTTGGTCTACAGTAAAAAGGCTGTGTGTGAGTGGATTTGTTCAGTATATGTGCATGGTTCTGTATGGTTATCTGATTGGATCTATGTGGTATATGTGTATTGGTCTGTATAGTTCTATATAGTGCATGGGTCTATATCCAGCACCAGATTCAATACTTTGTGGTTAAACTGTTAAACATTAATAGCTAAACCCTTAAAGGCTAGTGCAAGGGACTTTTTGGCACCATAACAACCTAATTTTGATGAAGTGGTCATGGTGCCCAGAGAAAATTTGTCAAGCCATGGAAAACGTTATATTAAAGTAGTGTTTACATAACTTTCATGTGGTAACTTATTATTATTATTTTTTTTTTTTAGAAAATACAAAAGCTCGTAGCAATGAATTTGCTGAAAAGAACGAATTGAAGAAGTATGAGTATGTGTTACACCCAAGAACCACGGGGTTTACATTTATTGTGGATCGTCTGAGGGAAGGTAATAATTCTGAAATAACAAATTCTTCTGGTGTGCCCCCAGAATCTAAACACCCCCTCCCTCCAGTGCCTTAAAATGTTACTCTAAGCATCATAACCATTACACCCCACTGTAGTCGTTATAATGTCTGGAGTACCCTGGGCCTTTCCTTGCCAATGGGGCAAGTTGTTTTGCAGTAGGTTGCTTTCTTACCGGGGTGCCTGCTGCTTTTATTGGCTGGGAGTGACAGGTGACCGCCAATTAATGTCATTCTGTGCATTCTAATATGAACAGAATTAATGTTCTGGGCTCGTTAATGATGGCACAGTGACACTGCCTGAAGTAGAGTTATACCTCCAACAGCAAAGTCTTTAAACTCAGTATGCGCAGTATTTCATAGCGAAACACTGCACATACGGACTCCAGGCACCATGACCACTTCAAATCACTAACGTGGTCATGATGTATGGAGTAACCCTTTAAGAATGAAAACAAGAGGAGACACTCTTCACACATAAAGCTTTTAAGCTAGCTAAATTACTTTAAGGGTCTGAAGTGTACCTTTAATCTGTAGTGTTATCGATCACTCTACAAGTTGTAAATTAGATAAAGGACAACCACATCTTGTTTGCATTATATTAGTGTAAGGTTTGGTTAAAGGGACACTGTAGGCATCCAGACACCTACAGCTCATTAAAGTGGTCTGGGTGCCAACTCCCATCACGCTTAACCCTGCAAGTGTAATTATTGCAGTTTAAATAAACTGCAATAATTACCTTGCAGGGTTAACTCCTTCTCTAGTGGCCGTCTACCAGAGAGCCACTCGAGGGACTTCCGGCTTCTTAGACGACTTCTGGTCATCCTCACGCTATGCATGAGGACCTCTAGCGTTGCCGGAATCCCAATAGAAAAGCATTGAATAATGCTTTCCTATGGGGAGGTCTAATGCGCATCAGGTCTCCCCCAACGACGTCTGAGGAGCGTGGGCGGAGGCTGACCCAACACCGAGGGACATCAGCGCTGGATTCAGATCATTGTCATTTTAACCCCTGCACCGATGGGGGATGGGAGGGAGGGAGGGGGCACTCCAAAATTCTACAGGAGAATCCCTTTAGAAACTCAGTTGTGTCTGATAGTGAAGTAGATAATTCCTGCTCGTAAGCTATTTCAGTGTCGCCTAAAGAGTCACCGATATAGTTTATCATTGACTCTATTTGGTTCTATTTTAATGAGTCTAAGGTTGGATAGCGATGAAATAAAAACAGCCTTTACTGAAATATCCAATCCCCTCACAAAAACAGGTTTAGGTTAATTAAGTTTATCTAATGCTGTTTTGTATTTTCTTTTTTTATTGAATGTAGCGTTCACCTGCAGCTTTTCTTCATGATTTAATTTAATGCATTTAGTATCGAGTGCATGTTATACACAATAAGCTACTGGGATCTTTGCATATTATGCAAGGCCCACAATGGTGACTTCACCACTCGGAGTTTGGTGGCCTGGTGATGCAGTAGAGGTGAGTTATACTTACCTGATACTGTCCCCCGTTGTCACTGTTATCTGCTTTCTTCAGCTCTTGGTGCTTCACCCGCCAGGAGCCCACGCACGTGGGCACAACACTAATGTCTATGGAGGATCCCATAAGACCACAGTAACCTCCATCGATATTGTCTTCTGACGGGTGTTTGAAGAAAGAAAAAAAACTATTACATTTCAGGCTGTGAGCTTTGGAGCTGGTGTTTAGTGAGTGAGTGAGTGCACTGCATTCAGTATGTTATTCCTACGACTGTCGCTAGTTACAGCTGGGGGATGTGGCAAAACCGGGTACGAATAACTGTGCATCTGGTCAAGTTTAGGGATTTGCCATAACACAGAGTAGTCCAGTCTTGGTCTTATGATATGTTTTGACTGCATTGGAATTTCAGTGTAAAGATACATTTTATGAAATGCTCATTTTTTTTTTTTTGCTGACAGAGCCACTTTAAGATATTTAATGTGCATGGAATTTGTCCAATTGTGTTAAATGTCCCTTTAAGGGTTAATAAGGGTTAATAAATCCCCTGCTAGTTTGGCTTTATTTTCATTTACATTATTGCACACGTGGATCCCCTATCATAGCTATCCGTCCAGTATTTGCTTTGGATTTGTTAATGCTCTTGAGATTTTGAGGTCTGTACCCCACAAGGGTTGTTCTGTACAGAACACAGTGCAGTCTGTGTGTCAGTTCAGCGCTAGGACACGGAAAATATTTGCCTAGCAAGTATACTCTGCATTTTTCTTGGCTTGATGCATGAGAAATGCTATAGTCCTGAGCTATAGCAAACAGAGTCGTGAATTTACACTGCTTTTCAACGGCATGTACAATGCAGGATATAAGATTTATAGAAGCTGTTGGTAATCCATTCACATCAGTCTCGCTAATGAAAACCAGTCACAGAGCAGTTCTTTTATTCAAAAAAAATTTGGTGGGAGGATGGGGATTTTTTAAATGTTTTTCCTTGCAAACTTGGAAAGCAGATTTGATAAGTGTGACTATATTTATCGTACTATTTTCAGATGAAAACTATGTTCATTCCCTCTCATGCAATATTTTTTCTCCCCTGAGGAATGGAGTCTGTCAAAAACCAAAATGAATTAACACAAAAGCAACTGGAGTTCAATGTTGTAGCCAGTGCACATGATGTGCAGAATAAAATGTGCTTTGCACATTTAGTGTTTAACTCCTAAAATATATTGCTTTATCCTGTCGATAACTGCTTTGCTAAAAGGAAAACTCAATACACCATAACCCCTAAAGTGTACTAGGAGTGTCCTTGAAAGGCCAACCCATTTTAAAGGGACACTATAGTCACCCAAACAACTTCAGCTTAATGAGGTTGTTCAGGTGAGAACTATAGCTCCCTGCAGCCTTTCTCATGTAAACACTGTATTTTCTGGGAAAATACAGTGTTTACATTGAAAGCTAGGAATACCTCCAGTTGCAGTCACTCAGAGTGAACCAGAGGGATTTCCGAGTTGATGGAGGCATAATATGCCTCCATCCACTCAGATCTGCTGTCAGCAGAGCACAGGGCGGCACTGTGCACAGCATCCTGTGATTCAGTGTCTCCTCCCTCTGCATGCAGACACTGAACTTTCCTCATAGAGATTCATTGATTCAATTCATCTCTGTGAGGAGATGCTGATTGGCCAGGGCTGTGTTTGAATCATGCTGGCTCTGCCCCTGGTCTGCCTCTTTGTCAGTGTCAGCCAATCCTATTGGCACTGTGATTGGATCAGGCTACCACATGTCAGCAGACTGCTTGTTTTTCTGAGTCTAACAGCATGCAGAGTTACAGCTTCAAGCTTGAGTACAGTAAGGTTTTGCTATATTTGCGGAGGCATGAGGGGCCCAGGGGGCTAAATAGTGGTGTTAACACTATAGGGTCAGGAATACATGTTTGTGTTCCTGACCCTATAGTGATCCTTTAAGTAGTTAAACCATTTGTTGTTTCTGAGATTTTTGCACAACCCAGTTGGTTATTAAAAGTTTTGTTTTTAATTCACATGTCATACCTGATGTCCTGGCAAATCCTCGACATGCCACGTGCTCTAAAGTACCACATCACAATGCCATACCAGTGTGACCAGCAGCATGCACGCTACTACGGAGGAAGGAATACTTGACCACACATGTATTCGTATGGCATCTTCGACCGTTTCGATTCACTATGCATCTCTGGAGTTATCCAAGTTTTAGCAATAAATAAAATATAAAAAAAATCTTCAGAACTTTGTGCCACTTTCAGCTTCAGTTGCCAAACATATTTTTGATCTTGTGAACACTATAGATTTCAAGTAATTTCTCTATGTGTTTTCCTTAGGAAAGGCATGATATGTAGTGGTATGTGATGCTACATGTGCTGCTTGTTTCAGGATTACCTGTATGATGCCATAACTGTAGCTGTTATGCTGATAGTAGGTTGTGGGTGCAATTTTTATTTTTATTTTTTTTTTCAAAAAAATTCCTTTAAGCAGTTTAACAAGGATTCTGAGGATTGTCAGACTATTAAACTCTTCTCCCTCTCTGCATAGGGCTTGGCAATGAGGATACCTGGACCTTCTTTAAATAGACCACAACTGTGAACATTTACAGACTCGCTAAAATAGGAGCAATATCTCCTTGGCATTGCGACAATATCCATGCCTCCACACCGCTTAGTCCTGTCTTATAAAATTTTCAATAATAGGGATAAAAAATATCAGCATTTATATGGCGCCAACATATGTCGCAGTGCGTTACAATTTTAGAATGGGAATATTTGGCAACAAGTAATTTACATACATAATTAGGCATGAGGTGAAGAAAGCCCTGCTCAAATGAGCTTACAATCTATGGGGAAAGGGGTAAAGACACACAAGAAGAGGAACAGCAGGTGAGAGGGGAGGAGGGACTGATGGAAATATGTCTGTGTCTTAAAGTGGTGTGAGGGAGAACCAGTTTGGAGAGAGGGTTAGCTGGGCTACTGAGGCAAGGGAACCAAGGAGGGCAATTGTAATGAGAGAAGCGTCACCCAGGGAGATGGCAGGCTATCCTAAAGAGCTGTGCATACATCAGAAATAGTAATGAAAAATACACCATGCAGTATATAGCAATATACACCATGCGGTATACAGCAATACACACCATGCGGTATACAGCAATACACACCATGCGGTATACAGGCATACGCACCATGCGGTATACAGGCATACGCATCATGCGGTATACAGGCATACGCACCATGCGGTATACAGCCATACGCACCATGCGGTATACAGCCATACGCAGCATGCGGTATACAGCCATACGCAGCATGCGGTATACAGCCATACGCAGCATGCGGTATACAGGCATACGCAGCATGCGGTATACAGGCATACGCAGCATGCGGTATACAGGCATACGCAGCATGCGGTATACAGGCATACGCAGCATGCGGTATACAGCCATACGCAGCATGCGGTATACAGGCATACGCAGCATGCGGTATACAGGCATACGCAGCATGCGGTATACAGGCATACGCAGCATGCGGTATACAGGCATACGCAGCATGCGGTATACAGGCATACGCACCATGCGGTATACAGGCATACCACATGCGTATACAGGCATACGCACCATGCGGTATACAGGCCATACACACCATGCGGTATACAGCCATACACACCATGCGGTATACAGGTATACAGGCATACACACCATGCGGTATACGATATACAGCCATACACACCATGCTGTATACAGCCATACACACCATGCTGTATACAGCCATACACACCATGCTGTATACAGCCATACACACCATGCGGTATACAGCCATACACACCATGCGGTATACAGCCATACACACCATGCGGTATACAGGTATACAGGCATACACACCATGCGGTATACGATATACAGCCATACACACCATGCTGTATACAGCCATACACACCATGCTGTATACAGCCATACACACCATGCGGTATACAGCCATACACACCATGCGGTATACAGGTATACAGCCATACACACCATGCGGTATACAGCCATACACACCATGCGGTATACAGGTATACAGGCATACACACCATGCGGTATACAGCCATACACACCATGCGGTATACAGCCATACGCAGCATGCGGTATACAGCCATACACACCATGCGGTATACAGGTATACAGGCATACACACCATGCGGTATACGATATACAGCCATACACACCATGCTGTATACAGCCATACACACCATGCTGTATACAGCCATACACACCATGCGGTATACAGCCATACACACCATGCGGTATACAGGTATACAGCCATACACACCATGCGGTATACAGCCATACACACCATGCGGTATACAGCCATACACACCATGCGGTATACAGGTATACAGGCATACACACCATGCGGTATACAGCCATACGCACCATGCGGTATACAGCCATACGCAGCATGCGGTATACAGCCATACGCAGCATGCGGTATACAGCCATACGCAGCATGCGGTATACAGCCATACGCAGCATGCGGTATACAGCCATACTCAGCATGCGGTATACAGCCATACGCAGCATGCGGTATACAGCCATACGCAGCATGCGGTATACAGCCATACGCAGCATGCGGTATACAGCCATACGCAGCATGCGGTATACAGGCATACGCAGCATGCGGTATACAGGCATACGCAGCATGCGGTATACAGGCATACGCAGCATGCGGTATACAGGCATACGCAGCATGCGGTATACAGGCATACGCACCATGCGGTATACAGGCATACGCAGCATGCGGTATACAGGCATACGCAGCATGCGGTATACAGGCATACGCAGCATGCGGTATACAGGCATACGCACCATGCGGTATACAGCAATACGCACCATGCGGTATACAGCCATACACACCATGCGGTATACGATATACAGCCATACACACCATGCTGTATACAGCCATACACACCATGCTGTATACAGCCATACACACCATGCTGTATACAGCCATACACACCATGCGGTATACAGCCATACACACCATGCGGTATACAGCCATACACACCATGCGGTATACAGGTATACAGGCATACACACCATGCGGTATACGATATACAGCCATACACACCATGCTGTATACAGCCATACACACCATGCTGTATACAGCCATACACACCATGCGGTATACAGCCATACACACCATGCGGTATACAGGTATACAGCCATACACACCATGCGGTATACAGCCATACACACCATGCGGTATACAGCCATACACACCATGCGGTATACAGGTATACAGGCATACACACCATGCGGTATACAGCCATACACACCATGCGGTATACAGCCATACACACCATGCAGTATAAACCATCCAATTAATGAGAACAGATGTACACATCCTGTACTGGCATTCTTTTTTTTATTGAGTAAATGCTCATGTAATTTCAAAACATCATTAACTTGATTGGCTCTTGATTTAAACTCTGGTATGCCAAAAAAGATTTGATTGTTACTTTGTATATTCATAGTAGGCAAAAGCTTTGTGGTAGTTCCAAGAGAGAAATCCTCATTCATTCCCAAGAATACAGAATAGTTCAGTGTGGCTGAAAGTGATGTTAGTTGCTATTGCATGGCATTGCTGTTTGGATGAATTAATAATTCTGGCAATACTGTTACTATGACTACATTGCCGTATGCACTGGTCTTTGGGTGGCTAAGCTTAGTTTCTCTTCTCGTGTGGTTGAGCGGTGATTTATTTACCAACCTCGTCCCAGCAAGACGTTTAATCGCAGCTGATTTAAATATCAAGCATTTTTCAGCCTCGTTCACACGCTTGAAAGTCTGATGCCAACCGCCCGCTCTCACCAGCCTTTTAGCTCAAACCTAATTTTCTGCTTGGCCATATTTTTCCCCTTTTTAGACCTGAAGTTATTCATGATTAGGGGCACAGCAATATCAGGGCAGGTTTTCAGTGCAGCCGTGTGTGTACATATATATTATTGAGAGTGAGAGACATTTATACATACACACATGTATACCACAAAAAAAAGTATTCCACTTTATACACACAAATGCAATCTAGTACTTTACTTGTATCAGGCTTGGAATGAACAATCCAAAGCCAGCGTGGTGATCTAGTTGGGATACATGATGATGGGTCATCCTGCCCAGTCGGGTTATAGTCATTGTTTGGTTGGTTACGTGGGTTAATTTTATTGTTTGGAAGAAGTACCTAGGTGATACATACAGCTGAGTTTGGTACCTGAACAGTGGGCAGTGTTAGGTCACATTGATGCTGGCTATTTGAGTGATGGCATTGGGTTGGCATCGTTGGGTGACATTAGCTGGCATTATTGCGGACTACTGGTAATGTGAAGCCACATTGTTGAGCAACAACTTCCAAAAGAATCATACCTCCCAAGTTTTACTCTATTTTTTTTTTTATAAGAACACTTTGCAGCAATAAAACATCCATTAGTTGTCTTTAAACTACAATAAATGTGTTTAGGAATCGGTCTGTGTAAATCGGACACTTTGGAGTTGTTCTAAACTTTTTCATTTCCACAAATAGTTATCAGTGGGCCACAATGTCCTGTTGTGGAACTTACGTAGAGAGGGCCCTGGTGCAAGAATTCTTCTTGTGCCCCCCTCTATCACAAGAGTGGCCAAACCGTATATCCTCAAATGTCATACAACCCCCACAATGCATTTCCAGCTGGAGCTCTACTATTTGCCTATCCTTCCTGGGTTGTATTTGTGAGCAGTGTATGTGTGTTTGAATGTGTGTAGTGTTGGGGATTGAATTAAAGGGTGTGTGTAGTGTTGGCATTTAAACGCAGAGTTGTATTTGTAGTGTTGGCGTTTGAATTTAGGAGTTCATTTGTCTGTAGTGTTGGCGTTTGAATGTAGGGGTGTGCTTGTTTGTAGTGTTGGCGTTTAAATCCAGGAGTTCATTTGTCTGTAGTGTTACCGCTTAGAATGTGTGGCTGTGGCAGCATGAACTATTGCCAAGTCTGTCGTTGCCTGATTGACCCGAGGCATCGGCAGTGCAGTCTGAGTCAGTAGTTCCGCCACTGATAATGTCACAAGAACACTGTGGCATAGCCCTGACAATGGCAGTTTCCCTCTATGGCCGTCTGGAAGGTTGAACGATATGTATTACATGCAGGTGAAAACTATTTTTCTTTTTAAATGCAAATATCCTATTCTGCCATATTTATTATAAATAACATTTAAGGATAAATTATGGTGACTTCATGGCTACATTGAAGCTTGGTTCTGTTGCCTTTTATCTATAGTGTATAATATGACAGGACCTGGGGCCAGATACACTGACAGTATTGTGCCCTCCATAAGACAATCACTAATCATAATTGCAATGCAAAAGGCAAATTACTCACTTTAACACTTAGTGACCCCTAGTGGTCAGAATGATTTTATTTCTTGCAGCCTGCCCATCTAAAACTTGTTTGAGTCAATAAAAGGCAGCTTGCATACATCTGTTTATGCTGTAAGCAGCTAAAAAAAAACTTTATTTAAAACATATCTGTGTAGATAAAACATAAATATGACTTTTCTTCACAGCAAATGGAATATGTGACCAACCAGTGCTGTTATCCGAAATAAAGATACATAATTGTCCACAAACAAAACCTCCTGCAAAATTATTACTACGTTCACATGAACATTTTAATATACACGTACATGGATTTCATCTTGGTTTATGATTAATCCAGTTAATTAGAATTGTTTTGATGGAGGGATACAGGAAATGCTTCTGAAGTGTTTGGTGGATGGAACACTTGTGGATGGAGCCAGTATTCACTGCTAGAAGGAAGTCCATACCTTCTTTGGGATACAGGAGTCAGTGCGTGTCTCTTCTGGGATACGGGAGGCAGTGTGTGTCTCTGCTGGGATACAGGAGGCAGTGTGTCTCTCTGCTGGGATACAGGAGGCAGTGTGTCTCTCTGCTGGGATACAAGAGGCAGTGTGTGTCTCTGATGGGATACAGGAGGCATTGTGTCTCTCTGCTGGGATACAGGAGGCAGTGTGTGTCTCTGATGGGATACAGGAGGTAGTGCGTGTCTCTTCTGGGATACAGGAGGCAGTGCGTGCCTCTTCTGGGATACGGGAGGCAGTGCGTGTCTCTGCTGGGATACAGGAGGAAGTGTGTGTCTCTGCTGGGATACAGGATGCTGTCTATGAATCTGTATGGATATCAGAGACAATTTGTGTCTCTGTTGGGATACAGGAGACAGTGTGTGTCCCTGCTGGGATACAGGAGACAGTCTGTGTCTCTGTTTGGATATCAGAAGCAGTGTGTGCCTCTGATGGGATACAGGAGACAGTGTGTGTATGTTTGGATACTAGAGGCAGTGTGTGTCCCTGTTTGGATATCAGAGGCAGTTTAGATACAGGAGACAGTGTGTGTGTGTGTGTATGTTTAGATACAGGAGACAGTGTGTATGTGTATGTTTAGATACAGGAGACAGTGTGTGTATCTGAATACAGGAGGCAGGTGTGTCTCTCTGATGGGATACAGGATGTGTATGTTTAGATACAGGGGGGCAGTGTGTGCCTCTGCTGGGATACAGGGGGGCAGTGTGTGCCTCTGCTGGGATACAGGGGGGCAATGTGTGCCTCTGCTGGGATACAGGAGACAGTGTGTGTCTATGTTTGGATATCAGAAGCAGTGTGTGCCTCTGATGGGATACAGGAGACAGTGTGTGTATGTTTGGATACTAGAGGCAGTGTGTGTCCCTGTTTGGATATCAGAGGCAGTTTAGATACAGGAGACAGTGTGTGTGTGTATGTTTAGATACAGGAGACAGTGTGTGTCTCTGCTGGGATACAGGAGACAGTGTGTGTCTCTGCTGGGATACAGGAGACAGTGTGTGCCTCTGCTGGGATACAGGAGACAGTGTGTGCCTCTGCTGGGATACAGGAGACAGTGTGTGTCTCTGCTGGGATACAGGAGACAGTGTGTGTCTCTGCTTGGATACAGGAGACAGTGTGTGTCTCTGCTGGGATACAGGAAACCATGTGTCTCTGAATACAGGAGACAACTTGGCAAGTGTGTCTGTTTGGATATCAGAGGCAGTGTGTGTCTCTGGGATACAGGAGACAGTGTGTGTATGTTTGGATACCAGAGGCAGTGTGTGTCCCTGTTTGGATATCAGAGGCAGTTTAGATACAGGAGACAGTGTGTGTGTATGTTTAAATACAGGAGACAGTGTGTATATGTTTAGATACAGGGGGCAGTGTGTGTATCTGAATACAGGAGGCAGGTGTGTCTCTCTGATGGGATACAGGATGTGTATGTTTATATACAGGGGGGCAGTGTGTGCCTCTGCTGGGATACAGGAGACAGTGTGTGTCTCTGCTGGGATACAGGAGACAGTGTGTGTCTCTGCTGGGATACAGGAGACAGTGTGTGTCTCTGCTGGGATACAGGAGACAGTGTGTGTCTCTGCTGGGATACAGGAGTCAGTGTGTGTCTCTGCTGGGATACAGAAGACAGTGTGTGTCTCTGCTGGGATACAGGAGACAGTGTGTGTCTCTGCTGGGATACAGGAAACCATGTGTGTCTCTGAATACAGGAGGCAAGTGTGTCTGTTTGGATATCAGAGGCAGTGTGTGTCTCTGGGATACAGGAGACCTTGTGTGTCTCTGATGGGATACAGGAGACCGTGTGTGTCTCTGATGGGATACAGGATACAGTGTGTGTCTCTGGTGGAATACAGGAGACAGTGTGTGTCTTTGAATACAGGAGGCAGGTGTGTCTCTCTGATGGGATACAGGAGGCAGGTGTGTCTCTCTGATGGGATACAGGAGACAGTGTGTGTCTCTGAATACAGGAGACACTGTGTGTCTCTGTTTGGATATCAGAGGCAGTGTGTGTCTCTGATGGGATACAGGAGACAGTGTGTGTATGTTTAGATACAGGGGGGGCAGTGTGTGTCTCTGTTTGGATATCAGAGGCATTGTGTCTCTCTGATGGGATACAGGAGGCATTGTGTATGTTTAGATACAGGAAGCAGTGTGTGTATGTTTAGATACGGGGGGGCAGTGTGTGTCTCTGTTTGGATATCAGAGGCATTGTGTCTCTCTGATGGGATACAGGAGGCATTGTGTATGTTTAGATACAGGAAGCAGTGTGTGTATGTTTAGATACAGGAGGCAGTGTGTGTCTTTGTTTGGATACCAGAGGCAGTGTGTGTGTCTTCTGGGATACAGGAGTCAGTGTGTGTCTCTGCTGGGATACAGGAGGCAATGTGTGTCTCTGCTGGGATACAGGAGGCAGTGTGTGTCTCTGCTGGGATACAGGAGGCAGTTTGTGCATGTTTAGATACAGGAGGCAATGTATGTCTCTGTTTTTTTGTTTTTAGTATTTTTTCATCTAAGACATATTCTACAATTATTTTGTCATTCTGGTTAAAAAAAATAAATACACTTTTTCATTATCTTTTAGCATTTTAGTTTTTAATTCTCTTCCTCCAAGATTACAAGTTCTTCGCCTTCTTCCCATCTTGTCACAATCAGCATTGCTTTGTATGTCCATTACTTGTCAAATATCCCCATTTGATAATTGTAAAGTGCTGCGAAATTGCTTGCACTTTATAACTGCTTATAATAATAGTCCTGCAAATCACTGAGCAGCTGTGATATCAGGCTCATTAGCAACAAACATGGTGTAATCTGGACACTGAAACACAACTTTTATAGAACTCTCCTCTATATTTAACTCAATGAAGTGGTCTGGGTGCCATGTGCCCTCGTTTTAATCCCGCAGTTTTAAATATTGCCATTCTGCAGGAAACCATCTGAATGCACTCTAGCTTCCAAGTGCTTTTCTATGGGAAAGCTTTGGCTTGACTGAGATGTTTTACATTGATGATCTCAACCAAAGAGGTGAAGCTTACCGTAATTGGCGAAACCGGTGTGGCGAGGGCTGAAAGGTAAATCATTAAGTGGTACTATATCCACTTTGCACTCGTGAGGCAACACTATAGGGTAAAGAATACAAACTGTAAGTGTATTCCTGAACCTGCCACAATGTGAGTTAACAAGCTCCAGGATAGAGCTAAATAAAATGAAATACATTTATTTTTACAAGCAGTTTTTTTAAAGGAACACTAAATTGTTAAAAATACATTACATTTTAAAAGATCAACATGTATTCCTGACCCTATAGTGTAAACACCACCATCTAGCCCCCCTGGGCCCCTCATGCCTCCATAAATATAGCAAAATCTTACTGTATTCAAGCCAGAAGCTGTCACTCTGCATGCTGTTTGCCTCAAAAAAACAAGCAGTCTGCTGACATCATTAGAAGTGGTGTCCTGATCCAAAAGTGCTTCCCCATAGGATTGGCTGAGACTGACAAAGAGGCAGATCAGGGGCAGAGCCAGCATGATTCAAACACAGCCCTGGCCAATCATCATCTCCTTATATAGATGAATTTAATTAATGAATCTCTATGAGGAAAGTTCAGTGTCTGCATGCAGAGGGAGGAGACACTGAATGTTTGGATGCATTTTAGGCAGCCATGACCCAGGAAGGATCTCTAACAGCCATCTAAGGAGTGGCCAGTGAGGTTATCACTAGGCTGTAATGTAAACACTGCATTTTCTCTGAAAAGACAGTGTTTACAGCAAAAAGCCTGACGGTAATGATTCTACTCACAGAACAAATTCAATAAGCTGTAGTTGTTCTGCTGACTGTAGTGTTAACTCTCAAGTTTGTTGGCTCATTTAGATTTCTGAGTGACCCTTTAAAAAAAATAAAAAAAAATAATGTGTAACAATCTTTAAATTTTAATTACCTGTAGTCCAGTGCCAACAAAGTCTCTTCAGTGCAGCTTGATCTACCTCTGACATTTCTGTGCAATCAAATGCTAAAGCACTGTGTGCTTGGTTCTTTCAATGCACCAGTAAAATGCCTCTGTGAGAAGCATTTACTTTCAACATCCAGTACAGTCTTACTTTGTTCTGGATGAAGAAGCACCATCTAGTGGTGGCTATTTCCGAAAGATTTTACATTGCGGGAACGAATCTGCAGGTCACTGCCCCAAGACCATTTCATTGAGATGAAGTGGCCTGGATACTTGGTGTCCTTTTTAATTATAGAGGAGAAGTAGACATTATAAAAAAAATGAAGTGTGCAGTTGCCCATTTTAGAACAACCGAAAGTGAGGCTTACCTTGATAGCAAAGAAATAGAATCAGAATGTGTCTAGCGGATGTATTTGGCATGTGCTGTGGCCGGGTGGCAACCAAGTTGCAAAATTTTGGCCAAATAGTTAAGTTAAAGAGCTTGTTTAAGAGTTCAGTTTATTTTTTAACTTATACAATAAATATCTTTAAAAACCTTAATTCATGCAAAAATGTCAGCTATTGCAGTCATTTTCAATACAATAAATCATGTGCATAGAACCTGCAGAAGATTGTGCCATTATTTTATTAACCTGTCAGTGCTAATAATGCTAAGAGACAAATTGTTTGATGCAATTCCTATCTTGTTTAATTACCATATTCTCTATCCTGTGAACAGAATGAGGCCTGGTTATGTCAATGGGTGAGATAAACTATTCTTTTTCATTTTAAATATAGACTGTTCAGTGTAGGGATCACTTTAAATGTTTTGGGTGGATTTTTCCTTTTCACGATGTCTAGGATGAAATTTGTTAATGTATCTCTCTCAGATGTGGGTTTGTATTCCTGATGTTTATTATCCACAAGAACTACAACCTGACAAAAAGTGCTGATGCAAAGCAAGTGGCATGATAGGACATTTCAAGGACTTTTTCATTTCATAAAGCTGTAGAAGATGGCATGATTTGTAGCTGGTAAAATATAGAAGGCTGGTGTAATTTAAGGAAATATTTCCACCCATTCTAGGTGGGATAATAGATGCCCAGTAATGCGAAGAATGGGAGTAGTAAAGCAGAAGTAGCCAAAAATTCCAGCTTTATAGGTGTGTGTGTGTGCGCGCGTATATATGTATAGATTGTCACTCTCCTTATCCAATACTCGGTACGAACAAATTGCCTAGGTGCTTACCCGCATTGTAGAGGGTGCGCATACAGGACTTTCCAAAAATCAGCAGTGTTTAATGTGTTACAAAAATCACATCTGTGCTCCAAATAATCAACGTTTCGACCCCATTCAGGTCTTTTTGTGATGCCTTAATTTCCCCTTTCACAAGGTAATGTTGGTTTAGAACCAGTTGGTTTTAGGGTCGTTCTTTAAATATTTTAATGAAATACATTTTAGCTAGTTTTGCACAGCTGTGAAAGCCTCTTGTTTCTTGTTTTCTTTTCCTGCCTGGTAGCAGCTGGCTTGCTTGACAGCCATCACTAATCATAGTGGCCAACCAAAATGGGCTCCGGAAGCCACCTACTAATTATAGAACACATGTGTTACTACCCTCTCCATCTATACAAAGCTGGAAATATTAAGGCAATGGAGTGGCCAGAATGAAAGGTTTTCTGATTCGGTAATATCACCTGTTCCCACCAATTACATTTCAGCTGGCTATAGCAGTGTTTGCATGAATATTTTACTGACCACATAGCTATGCAAATAGATATTTTCCTTACTCTCGTAAAATAAGCAGAATAGAGATGGCATACACGTTTTATTTATTGTGCATTTATTTTACCATTATATCAATACAAAACAATCTGAGGCGCTTTCCCTTTAAGAAAAATATAAACTGGTTATCCCTTTGAATGATTATTTTCAAATCCTGTGCCGCTATCCTCTAATTCTCCCCTATATATCAGAATCACACATCCAATGTATTAAACCAATGAGTTAGAGCACAAAATTGAGAAAATTAAAATTGACAGAACTTATTTTGAATAATATTTTGCAGCATAAAAGATGTGTATATATAAACATTGTCCTGGAGCTCTTATGATAATTTATTATCGATTTAATAATAGTATAGTATGTAGTCACCCCCTCCAGACGTCTCCAACACTCCTGAAGGTATGGTTCGAATAACATTGGGGTGGGGGGGAGCTTAAGATGGTGTAATATTATCAGGTGAGAATCCTCCACCATACACACCCTATGTGGACATCTCACCTTGTGAGAGTTAGTATCTGTTGCAGGGATTTTAACTAGCCCCACAGTATATTGCACAATATGGATAGTGAATGACTATCCAGTTTTCAATGTATTCACACTTCATTAGGTTTCCAGAAAGATATGGAAGATAGTAAAAAAAATAGTAAATTAAAACAGTTCAAATCTGTATAGCTGGCTCACAGTTCTTGCGGTATATGCTGAGATCGCTGTTGCGTTCACAGTCCACTGATGGTCTCGCTTGATCCTTCTCTCCCCTGAACGCCAGGTACGTAATGTCGGCACTACGTGACTTACGCGTTTCGCCCTGGGCGGGCTTTCTCAAAGTCATAGACTAACTCATTGGTTTGATACATTTTACCATTATAGCTTTAAGCTTTCAGATAGGTTTAGATATGTTCTTACACAAGTAGGTAAACATTAAGTAGTGGTTGTCCTAATATAGTGGTTGTGTGATATATACACACACAAGACAAGTTTGGCACTCACCTCTTCAGAGTAATAAAAAAAAAGTTATTTTCTTTGTGCAAACCCTTGTTGATATTATAATATGGAGGGTGCACTCAAAGGTCTTTTAATTTTAAGTGCCTGGAGCCCTTTTCTGGAAAATACTAGAGTTGGATCTAACCCTGCAACGACCACTGCTTTCAGACCTCTTCATTGAGACTGTAGTGTCTCTTTAAGTCGAACGTTTTTGAGTTAGAAAATATTTTTTTCACTTCTGGTTTTTGGAATAAAATTAGCTACTCCCTTATTAATTCTCCACAAATCTCAGTTTAGTAAATCAACAACTTGGTAACTCAGCTGGAAAATAAATCCGAACTACTAGTACTGTTTTTTTAGATCTGTCCTTGTTTTCTTTTTTTACTTGCGTATATTGTTTTACGCACATTTTCTCTGCAGAGCACACAACCTCCGCAGACAGCAGTACGTGGCGTATGGAATACAGTGTAACATGACTAATTTAACCGTAGAACATAATAAATATCCAAACGGTACACTGTTGTTGTTTTTTTTGTTGTTTTTTTTTTGTTTGTTTTTCTGCATTGTGCAGGAACTAACGATGTGTTGTTTTCACAATATGTCAATGGTCATGTAGTCGAGCCTATCTTTTTTGTTTTTTTTCAGGCCACCAAACGTGTCTGATAATATTAATACTATAAATAAATTATGACGGAGGAACAACGCACTAGGTTGTATTTTGCCGCAGAGTGGAAACTTGTCATTAAATAAGATCTTCTTACATTTCAGGCTTTGAAACACAGTCAGAGTTCTGGGAACTAATTAGCCAGCAGTGGAAAGCAACATGGAAATATATTAAAAATACATAACTGGACAGGCATGAATACTTAATGCAAGCAAAGACCACTTTATTTATTTCCTATACTTATGGAATAAGATTCAAGAGACTTTTGTTTAAACGGGAACAAGTACAATACTTGTCAGACGGCAAGAGATGCATCTATGATTTCTTTATACAAAGCTCCAGGAAATGGTATTATCCAGAAATAAAATATTTAGGTATCGCCACTTTGAATGGTTGTGAAACATGGCACTGTCTGGAAACGTGAAGCATTGTCTGCGGCTGAAGTGGCCCTCATTCACCACAGTGTGTCTCGTAACAAACGTCCCATTATTAGAATGAAAAATGAATCTTTTGTCCATCTACGTAAACTACTGGAGCTTAGTTATAGCGCCGTCAACACTTTCCTGGCCATTCCTGCAAGCAATGTTTAGTGAAGTTAGAACGTAGAATTGAATTAAATGTTCTGTAGCACATTTATAATGCATCACTCCATAAAGTGACAGTGTGTGCATACTAGCAGGTGTTTCACTTCACTAACATAGTTGCTATTGTGACATGCATCGCCGCATGCGTATGATTTAGAATAAATAAAATACTTCCCATGTTCCCGTGTTAGCAAAGTCCTGCTAGAGCTTGCAGATTTGAGTCTTGGTGTGCCTCTGTCTGCTTGGTGCTTGGCTTCATACTGATCTGAAATTTGGACTGTGTTCTTTACACCAAATGAGTTCCCTCTTTTTTTAATAAATGTTTTTCCAATTTATACTCTTGCTGCCACCCTGAACCATGGTCTTCTTGACTTATTCCTTTAGACTTGCATTTAGGAACCAGTTGCACTCTGTTGGCCCATTATTGTTCGCTCATTAGCAGGTCATTCATTAGTGTCGCTAGATTATAGCCCTCAGTAAGCTCCTCATGGGTAGTTCCATATATTTTAGTATTATTAGGAAATAATGCGAAGCCCAAGAGAAGGATTACGGTAAAGACATCACAGATCGTAAACTTCACTATAGAATGTACACACCTCAAGATATCAACCTCACTGTGTAAACCAGCGTGAACAAGTGCCACATACGGACAATGTTGCCATTTATGGGGAGTTGGTTGTTTATGGGAGGAGTCAGGGGAGGGTTTGCTATTTCTAGTTCTGGCAAAACTTATAGTATAATTTCCACAATTTTTTTTTGCCAAAAATCTGTAAAAAAAAAAAAAAAAGTGTTCCTTAGGATTTATTATAGATTTGAATTATTTATGCAGGATCTTTAATATTTTATTGGGCTATATATTTGCTGTTGATTGAAATGTTTTTATGTTAATTAATATCCTGGTAACCTCTTCCTCTTTTTTCATATTTTCCACCTTGAGAAAGACCAGTTGCAGGACTGGACGTAAGCTGTGTTCCCAATCATTGAGTTATACAGCGTGTCTGCCTACCATACTGTCTTTATTTATATAATTTCAACATAATGTTGACATATAACATATACAGAAATGTCACAGGGAAACAATGCAGCTTTATTTGTAACAAAAAAATACATTTAAAAAAAATCACACTTTACGAAAACATAATAATGCATATGTAGAACCAGATAGCGAACGGCACAGGTTGATACCAAAATATTGATATATTTACGCTTTTTAAACCATTATTGTTTATAAGCCAATCTTACAAGGGTTGTAGCCTACACTATCCTCTGAACCAACGTTATTCTTCATTGTCCGGAACCTGATCTACATTTGGCAATATCTGAGCTATTGCTTTAAAACAATTGTTACGAAAGAAATCAAAGATCATAAAAAAATCACATATACAACAAAGATTAATTATTACCCCAAATATTCCTTTAAAAGAATCCATAGCTGCCTGAACTGCTCAGTATGCGGATTGATTTCTGTGAGCGTAAGCAGACACTGTGATCTTTCAGAATGACGTCAAAATGAAATCTTCTGAATTATTAATGCTTGGGACATCAGTGTGTTCTGCCATGACTTATTTTAAAACCATACACTTCTGAACACATTCTCAAAATGTAAAAATCTGTGTATCTTACTTTATAGATTTTAATAGAACTGATGGGAAAGGGAATCGTGGTATTGATGTAAAGGAAATTGACCCTAATTCTGTTAAACCAGTGAAATATGATTTGTGTATGGATGGCCAGGTTTAGCATGAAAGATGAGTGAAGACCTCAAGGCACCATAACCACTTAATTGAGATGAAGTTCTTATGGTGCCCAGAATGTTCCTTAGACATAGATTGTTTATTCCTGAATTTTATCTTGGAGTGCAGACACACATAGGAGATATAACATGCTGATATGCTTACATTCACTGTTTATTTTAATCAACAAATCGGTGAACTGGAAATAGATATTCTTCAGACAGATTTATTATCTGATAAACTGGAAAACCGCACGTTATTGTCACTCTCATAGATTCTCATGCTCGCCAACTGCAGAATCCTCAGATGATGGGATTCAGTGAATATGTAATCAGTTGTATGTTGCCTCTGATTAGATTATGCGGAATTAAAAACAAAACAGTGCATTTAGGCCATGGTACATGTATGTTAGATTATTAAATAACACTCATATTTACTTAATCTATGGCTTGTAATTTCTGGCAAAGTTGGCTGCGCAAATCTTAACTATTTTCACACCAAAGCATTTTAGCAACGGTGTCTGATTATTAAAACATGGAGTGTAACAGCTCAGTTTAGACCCACACAATTTACTATTTACCAAATTGTGAAATTATATTGTTAATCGTTTTATTATTAGAAGTCTGATTAAATAGCTTTATGATCTTGGGGTGAAAATCCCAAAAGAAATCCTATATGCACCCCTTTGTGGCATGGAACCAAGAAGGATTTTTTTTAATTCAATTTTTTTTTTTTATACATTCTTAATGTTATATTACTTTTTTTTTTTTTTGTGCCATTGTTTATACATAAAAAAGATGTTAAAAACAAGTACAGTTCAGCAAATTAAGGAGGGAAAACGAAGTACATCCCAGGAAGCCTTACATAATTCCTGTCTAAATTGCTGGATGTTCCGACACATTTTCCTAGGTACAGTTGGAAGAATGTCTCGCTTATTCTAGCAGTGTGATAGCTATTGTTGTGTACTTAAGGCAATTACCATTACTTAGTTACCTAGAGTGTTGCTGAGTAGTGGGGATTAATAAGGGGGTGAGAAAAAGAAAGTGGGTATAATCAAGAGGGGTTTCCACCTAATTGCTGTTAAGATGGAGGAAGGCCATTTAAAAGCAATGTGGTTTATTCCCCAAACCTAGGGGTCAATGTGCCACAGATCCTCTCAAAGTTCTCCTGGAGGAGTCAGAGTGGGTAGACGTCAAGAAGTGTAGGGCTAAAGTGTGACCTGGAAATAGAAACCTTGAACTATGTACAAGCCCGTGTGAGCGAATGTAATGTTGCTGAACAGAGTGTAGAAAACTGGAAGGAGTGTCTGGACACGTGTAAAAGGAAATGGTTTGAGGTGAAGTGGGTACGGGGAGGGGATATGAAAGAGGTATCTCTGGTCTTGTGTATGTTTCACTGAAGTAGAGTAAAGGGAGCTGGTAGATATCTTTTGGTTAGATCAGGAAGGATGTTTCAAGCATGTCCTCTGTGCTGTTTAATTTGACAGGTTGTCCTCATGCTGTAGTTGTTATGGTGCAAGGTCTGCCCTGGCACCCCATAGTATAAGTAGTCAGTTTATTTCTGTCTCTCAATGGAGGAGATTGTAAAACCATTGGCTAACTGTTAGCAAATTGTCTGACTACTTTTATTGGGGGGAAACTAGGATGCTCGTGGAACTATAACAACTACATTGTTTTGTAGTGGTTATTGTGCTTGAAGTGATCCTTTAATTCATCCATGAAAAAAAAAAAAAAAAAGCATTGAGGGTGCATTATTATTGGACAATGTTTTTTTCTAATTAGGCAATTAGTTAATTTGGTGAGAGTACACACACAGGGTTTCTTAGCGAAATGCAATGATCAAATAATTGCTGTCCAGTAACTCGTGCCGTGATTGCATTTAAATTTTAATATAAATATGTTCCATTGTTAATTCATTGATCATTTATAATGGCAGCTAATTGGTTTTTTGTAAAAACAAAACAAAACAGCAAAACACATTCTTCAACTGTCCCACAAACAGTCTGCTCAAGACATCGCCCCATCAATGGATGCTGAGTGTACTAAACATCTGGCTATTAAATATTGTAAGCGTGGGGGTTCACCAGAAATAGGATGTAGTTTAATGGCAGCTTACTTTATCTGTGTGCCTTGTAGGTGATAGCTCCACTTTAACATTAAATTTTTGCCATTTAAAGCCAAAATCAACGCTCCAAAAAAAAATACGTTTGTCGAGGTCACTAGATCTGCAATGTGTTTAGCAGGACCGAACAAGCTGCATTACACTCCTATTAAACTTTCTAAACAATCAATTTTTAAATAAATTGGCAATAGAAATATCAACTAATCAAATAAGATCAGCAGAATAATCAAGAGTGGATTAAAACTGCTCACTGGAGTACAATATTCCAAAAATCCTGTCTGTTTTAATATGCTGGCATCGTGTCGCCAGTTCAGTGATAAAAAGGAGAAAACAAAAAGCCCTTTCCTTTCCAAGCCCATGGCGAAAATCCAAATAAAGAATTGGCCAAAAAACAAATCCCGTTCATGCTTCTCTGTCAGTGAAACAGTCTCTTAAAATACAGCACTTCTCACAGAAAATATGCGTTTGAGTCATCTGCCAGAATGGCATTTTAACTGGTAAATAAGTTAATGAATCGTAATTCTTCATATATAAAAATCTTTTAATTCAAGTAGGTGCTTCAAAACACTATCTGTTCTTTATTGGTGATTTTTTTAAATTATTTTTTTAATATTATTATTTAATGGACAATCCAGACATCTTAACCACTTCAGCTATTTATTGTAATTGTGATACAGTTTTAGAACAGTCTGACGATAAAAACGGAATTCTAGTGACACAGAAGATGAAAATTTCAGTAATGAAAATGTTTCAGAGGAAAATAAAAAAAAGACGTACCTGCTGAAAATATGTCAAATAAAATAAATAATTGGGAATGGTACCTTGCTACTGGTCCTAATTTTCCAAGACACCTTTTTACAGTTCCCAAACCAGGACTCCAAATCCCAAATGGTACATGTGAAAGGGAAATTGATTTTTAACTCAGTTTTTTTACTGACCAGCTACTGAATCAAATTGTTGCCAAAATGAACAGATATGCGACAGTAAAAATACAAGAATAAACTCCTCTGCCTCAATATTTCATTTGGAATACTTGGAAGGAGTTGAATTTGACTGAAATAATAGCCTGTCAGGGTGTTATAATGAATATGGCTCTAAATTCAAAATTAGAGTTGAAAGAGTTTACCCCCCAAAATTGGTTCAATCGCATGCCTTTACTGATTTGTTTTCTAGATTTTACAGATGCTACATTGGTGCCATCCACCACTACAGTAGCCATTGAAGGCTATACATTGGGAGAGCAAAATAAAAAGTGCAGTGAGCTATTTATACCTCGGGTGAATATAGCCGTAGATGGACAGTGGAAATGTTACAATCCACAAAAGCACACAAAATGGGGACTTCGAGTTATGTGACAGTGAAACCGGTTTTTGTTTTCCATTTCGGCATAACTACTACAGAGAGAGTTTAGTTTTCCCTGACCTTCCATTTACCAGTAGAATTGTCCTTCATTTGTGCGATATGTTACTTTCACTGTCTCAAGAAACAGGTTATCTTGTGTTCACAGACCGATTTTACACAGGACCTCAACTTTGCGAAGAACTATGTGCCTTGGGATCCCCCTACTGGCACGGTTATGACCAACCGCAAGGGTTTCTCACAGGAAATGAAGTGCAAAACAAAAGTGGATAAGGTCATTGCATACCAGAAGGATAATAAAATCATGACCCTACAATGAAAAGATAAAATAATTGTATCCATGTGTTCAAGGGAGTACACTGCGGACACAGAAGTAGTTAAACGTATAGATGCCTGAGGCAAATTAATAACAATTTCAAAGCCAGAAAGTCTGTGAAATGGTGGAGGAAAATGTTCTTCTGGCTGCTTGAATTTGCATAAGTAAACAGCTTTATGCTATACAATCTATGCCGAGAGCAGAGAAAATTAATGGTAGTTACACACAAAACATTTAGAATGGCATTGATTGAGCAGCTCATTAGCCAGTCCGAAAGGCCAATTCATGAAAACGGGGAAGGCCTTCAACACAAGACACTGAAGACAGGCTAAATGGTAAACCCCACTTCGTGATGACAAAAAAAAAGGACAGTACCATTGATAGTGAAGTATGTAGCAACAGAAAAATCAAAGGTCAAAGACCAGAAACTGCCTACTTCTGTGAAACATGCCCAAGAAAACATGACTTACACCCAGGTGGATGGTTTAAAAAGATTCATAAAGTGAAAAAACATAAAGACTAACATAAAATTTTAAGTTTTAGCATACTCATTTTTAATTGGTTTACAGTTATAACAAAAAAAGTTTATATAAAATATGTGGGTTTTTTTCCAAAAAAGAAAAAAGACCTTCTGTGAAATATTATGTAAATTTCTTAGACCAAAAAAGGGTTAAGAAGCAGGGCTATGCTCCAACAGAGAGCATCCAATAGGCTCCAGATAACAGCCAAACTGTTTACAGTTTTCCAAGACACCTTTTTACAGTTCCCAAACCAGGACTCCAAATCCCCAATGTTACATGTGTAAAGGAAATTGATTTTTTTAAGTCAGTTTTTTAACTGTTAACAGTTTGACATTGGGGAGGACACCTGGTGCTCTGTACACTGTAGTGGTTATGGTGCTTGGAGTGTTCTTTTAAAGAGGTAAATATACTCTAGGGGAGTTTATAGCTTCTCTCCAAAAATGAGCATCTATGGGAGATTCTACATTATTATCCTTCTGCAAAAAGATTCCATAAACGTAGTGCAAAACATACCTTTGCCAATCAGCAGCAAATGTAAGGACATGTTTAGCCTTGCCAATGGCATATAACATTTAAATTCAGTGCAGTCCTTGGGCACTTTTATTATAACAATTCTCGGTACCCGGGGTTTTTGTTTTTTCCTCCACATTAAGACTTAATTTTTTTTATCCTTAACTGTTAACAGATCCCTTTGTCTCTTCAATTGTATTTATATTATAACCTCCCTTTTATTGCTTTCTAAGTACAAACAAGTACAGTTTGTGTAACCGAGCTCACTGCGTTCATATTAATTTCTGAGACGCCTGGCTCATTAAACGTTTTGTAATAGCGTGCTTCATTTTAATTGTTTCAACAGCTTTTTATTACTGCCGCTATCCTTGGTTACAGTATAAATTGTTTAATTATTTCCAAATTAAATTTTAGCTCAGTTTATTTATATGCTCTGTTTGTTTTTATTATGCATTGTTTAATTGTTACTCTTTTTTGTGTGTGTGTGTGTGTGTTTTGCAATAGCTGCCTGGTTTCACACTTATATATTTTCTTATATATTTTCAGTACTTTTTCAGTATTTTTTCAGTGAAGGCATGCTGTTTAAAAAACCTCCAGATCACCACTTAGGTTAATTTTCCTGTAACTAAGATGAGTTTAGATACATTTGTGTTCAGACTACTCTGCATTAAATCCTAGCTTAATAGCTACTGTAGCCACCGCTGATCTCATAAATGAACTGGGTGATTTAGAACCTATATCAGGCATACTGTTCTGGTTTCCATGGATATGGATCTCATATGGACATAGACCCATCCTAGCGTCTATGGATATCACCAATGTCATAATTAAATTATAATCTGTCAGATGTACAGTTCTGGTCACTATGTATTTTATAAATCTAAATAAACTGACTGACGTGGTACGTATTGCGGGTGGAACCATAATAACCACAAATATTGAAGTGGTAGCCAGAACCGTGTTCAGTAAAGTGCCCCTGCCCAAATACAAAATAAATAAAATCACTGTTTAGTAGATATAACACTATACATATTTAATTATGCTTTTTTTTTTTTTTTTTCATTGGTGGTATATAAAAACAGTGTGCAAAACCTACAGATCTCTTGTCTGCAGCCTTTACAAAACGCCTTACCCCCCCTTCTAACCCCGCCCAGACTTTCTGTGGCTGCCTAATCACAGACTTTCCAATGCAGCTCAATGAGGAGTCTTTGCATGGCAGGTGCTCTGGGCAATTGCTGCCTCTTAAGTTTAGTTCCACTGAGCTAACCAAACCAGGAAGGAACAGGACCGGCTGTCTGCTGGACAGCCAAGGGGAGCAGGTTAATTTATAAAAGTGTCAATTTCTATTGAAATCTTTTTCTTTTCATTTTGCAAATATATTAGACATAAAGTATAAGAGCATACTAGATGATTATCCAGATGAATGTACATTAATGCCTGTGTCTTGCAGCAAAAGGAAATAGCTAAACAATGCAGATTCCTTTTTATCTACTGGACATTTATTTGTAGATTAAATCCTAGCAATAGCCAGATTATCTGATTTTAACAATGTATATATCTTTACATAATTGTATCATGATGGTTAAAGATCATATGATTACAGTAACAACTGCAACAATGAATAATGTTTTAACCTTAGAAGAAAATGTAAAATGTTTTTTTAATGTTTAGGGTTCTACACTTGTACACACTGCACATATTACTAGGTGTTTGTGGAGCTCTGTGATTCACTCATAAACACTACATATTACGAGGAGTTTGTGGAGCTCTGTGATTCACTCATACAGACTGTACATATTACGAGGAGTTTGTGGAGCTCTGTGATTCACTCATACAGACTGTACATATTACTAGGTGTTTGTGGAGCTCTGTGTGATTCACTTATACAGACTGTACATATTACTAGGTGTTTGTCGAGCTCTGTACTCATACTCACAAGACATCACTGTGTGTTTCATTGCTGTGATTCCCATGACTCAAACATCGTTCACATTACTGTGAGTTTCAGTCCTGCAGAGCCCTATAATACAGTACACATTACTAATGGTAGAGAGGAATTCGAGACGAGTTCAAAGTGAATTTCAACTTTAAAGCAAAACTAGCCGAACTGGGGGGAAAAATCTCCAAGTCACCTGTGCTTCCAATTCAACTACTTTGGCTTTAAATGTGAAATTAATTCTGCAATAATTCACAAACAAGGTTTTATGTATTTATTCTAATGTGATTCTAGATGCCACTTGTTTCTGTGAATCAATTTTGAAGAGAGAGAGAGAAAATAAATATAATGTATGACATGTATGTGCATATAAACACAAGTTGTCGTTTTTTGTTTTTTTTTCGATTGCTGAAATAGAAGACCTTTGGACCTTTGTTTTACATTTTGTTTTCTGTAAGGAATGAACATTTTGGTAACATTTCCTTCTTAGTAACATTTAATAATAGCTTAGTACAAACTATTTAGCACTGTAAGCAGCTTACCAACCACTCATTAAAAACACGCTCACTTCCCCGTCACCGACAATGACTGCGCTACATGTGATTTTAAAGACTCCAATAAGCGTTTTCCTGCTTACCATGCAAGAGGGGGATGAAATTTGAGGTTCCGTGTTGGAAACCAATAAAGAATAATGATTCCCTGAAGCCATTCCACTTTAACGTATTACACCACAGAGCTGGAAAGCCGTTTTCCCATACAGGTCAGCCAGCAGTGAGTTTTACAACACGGGGCCACAATATGTGCGTGCGTGGATTCTTAATGAACTGTGGGTTTGTGGATCGCTAATCCTCTACCCAAAGAGGTTCCCAAACTGTGTGCGGCAGTGCCCCAGGGGTGCTATAATCATAGCACCGGGGAAACATTACTGCTGAACAGGGGCCCGGTCAGGTGCTGCGATCCTTTTAGACCACAACCGGACCCCTGTAATGTCGGCCGGCTGGGAGGAAATGACAGCCTGTCACTTTCTCCCAGCAACCTGCAGGGAGACAGCGTGGGAGAGGAGAGCAGTACAAAGAGCTCCAGACCCCTCACTCCCACCAGCAGTAGGACTCCAAGCCACCCTCCTGGCACAAAAGGTAAGCTGACAGCAGGGTGGCTGGAGAGCTAAAAAATTTTTTTTTTAAATCACGTTTGTGTGTATGTGTGTGAGTTTCTGTATGAATTTGTGTGTGTATATAATATATGCATGCTAGTGTGCAGTTATGTCATCTGTGTATGTGCGTCTGTGTGTTAGGGTGTGTGTATCTGTGTCATGGTGTGGGCATGTATCACTGTTTGTGTGTGTCAGGGTGCATACCTAGGGCATGTGGCACCCGGGGCGGGTCCTGGGTTTGGCACACCCCCCCTCCCCCGCTTCTCTAAAAAAAAAAAAAAACCTACTAAAGTTATAAAATGTGTTATATTTTTAACATTTTTTAAAAAATGTATTGAACAAATTTGTAAACTTTTTAAAATCCCTGCACCACCTTACACACAGTTACAGACAGACAGTCACACACAGTTACAAGCAGACAGTCACACACACACAGTCACATGCAGACAGTCACACATATAGTCACAGGCAGTCATACACACAGTTACAGGTAGAGAGTTACACACACACACACACAGTCAGTTACAAGCAGTTACACACAGTCACGCACACTGTTACAGGCAGACAGTCACATATACAGTCACACACACAGTCAGTTACAGGCAGTCACGCACAAAGTTACATGCAGACAGTCACAGGCAGACAGTAACACACAGTTATAGGCAGCGTCACACACACACAGTTACAGGCATGCAGTCACACACACACACACACAGTTACAGGTAGACAGTTACGCACATACACACATTTACAGGCAGACCCTTACACACACACACACAGTTACAGGTAGACAGATATGCACACACACACAGTTACAGGCAGACACTTACACACACGTACACACAGTTACAGACAGACAGTTACACACACGTACACACAGTTACACACACACACGCACACACAGTTTCAGGCAGTTACGCACACACACAGTTACAGACAGTCATACACACACAGTTACAGACAGTCACAAACACACACACACAGTTTCAGACAGTCACACACACACACACACAGTTTCAGACAGTCACACACACACACACACACACACAGTTACAGGTAGACAGTTATGCACACACACACAGTTACATGCAGACAGTTATGCACACACACACAGTTACAGGCAGACAGTTACACACACAGTTACAGACACACACACAAGACAGTCACACACACACAGTTACAGGCAGTTACACACAGTTACAGACAGTCATACACACACAGTTACAGACAGAGAGACACACACACACACACACAGTTTCAGACAGTCACACACACACCGTTTCAGACAGTCACACATACACACACAGTTACAGACAGTCACACACACACAGTTACGCACATACACACATTTACAGGCAGACCCTTACACACACACACACAGTTACAGGTAGACAGATATGCACACACACACAGTTACAGGCAGACACTTACACACACGTACACACAGTTACAGACAGACAGTTACACACACGTACACACAGTTACACACACACACGCACACACAGTTTCAGGCAGTTACGCACACACACAGTTACAGACAGTCATACACACACAGTTACAGACAGTCACAAACACACACACACAGTTTCAGACAGTCACACACACACACACACAGTTTCAGACAGTCACACACACACACACACACACACAGTTACAGGTAGACAGTTATGCACACACACACAGTTACATGCAGACAGTTATGCACACACACACAGTTACAGGCAGACAGTTACACACACAGTTACAGACACACACACAAGACAGTCACACACACACAGTTACAGGCAGTTACACACAGTTACAGACAGTCATACACACACAGTTACAGACAGAGAGACACACACACACACACACAGTTTCAGACAGTCACACACACACCGTTTCAGACAGTCACACATACACACACAGTTACAGACAGTCACACACACACAGTTACAGACAGTCACACACACACAGTTACAGACAGACAGTCACACACACACAGTTTCAGACAGTCACACACACACACACACACACAGTTACATACATAAAACGGGTGGAGCTTCTTAGAATAACAATATAACAGATATTCTGTAAAATAGAATATAAACCATAGTGCAATACAGTGCAATACAGTAATATAAATAAAATTGAAAGTATATATGTAGTAGATATTCCACTCACAAGCCTGGAGTCATAGTTTCATATGACTCAGATGATGTGTGCCTTTGGACCAATTTAGGATGTCCAGATCCTTCTTTCTTGCAGGATTCCGTCTGTGACCACCTTTAACCAACTTTCAGACCAAAAATGTCAGGTCAACAATAGGTAAAAGGATGGTGCTTTATTTGAAATAAAAATAAAACTTTTTTTTAAAAGAAATTAACATTTAAAATCAAAATAAAATATAACAACTTTAATGTTGCGTTCCAATCGTGCCATTTCCTGTTTCATCACTTCCGGATACTAATCTCGGTCAATTGGAACGCACAATGTGTTCCACCGGCATCATCTTCTAATATCTCTATTATTTTCATTCGATCCACCAGGACAGCTTCTTTTTCACACATTTATATGCATATATTAATGTACTTTATTAGTGTGTCAAGCATGGAGGTCTGTTCTATATACTATTACACATATGTTGGTAAACTCTACATATATATTAAAAGATCCCAATCTATATTTTATAATAAAAGATGATGCAGATCCCTTTGAATCTTTATACAATATACAAGACATTTTTCTTAAGGTGTTTTTATAGGGAGAGAGTGATTTGAATATTTTAAAGTGCTCTTATATTATAAAGGTGATATGAACATTTTCCCTTAAAGTGCTTTTGTATATTGAAGTGCTTTTAAGTGCTTTTATGGTGTTATTTAGATTTCCACAATAGTATTCAAGAGTATGCCATTTCAAAAACTAAAAAAAAGAGAGTTTAAAAGATGGTATCCTTGCTAAAAATACATATAATTGAGCAAAATACACCTATTTAAAATTATTTAAAAAATATCTAAAATAATTTGAGTATATCATATAAAAAAGTTCAGTTCATGAAATGACATAATTCAAAGTCTTGGTTTAAACCATGAGGTGCCATAGTGTTAAAATTAAAAATAAATCTCATTTCTTCTATTCCTATTTTCCTAATGTAATCTCCTCCTCTCCAATCTTTTTTAACCAATTTTATTGCACAAAAGAACAATCCTTTGGGATCTTGGTTATGGAATGTCTTAAAATGGTTGGAGACGCTATGTGACTCCAATCCATTCTTTATATTCCTCGTGTGCTCTGCTATTATCGTATTTAAGCATCTAATCGTTCTTCCTACATATAGGAGATTACACTGACACTTCAGGACATAGATGACCCCTTTGGAATAGCAAGTTAAATGATTTCGGATTTGAAATTTTTGATTTATCCAAGGTTTCATATCTATTATATGTCGCTTCCTGCTTTTAGTATTTCTGCATGCTAGGCACTGACCACAACCATAAAAGCCTTTATTTTAACACACACACACACAGTTACAGACAGTCACACACACACACAGTTACAGTACACACACACACAGTTACAGTAACACACACACAGTTACAGTCACACACACACACACAGTTTCAGACAGTCACACACACACACAGTTTCAGACAGTCACACACACACACAGTTTCAGACAGTCACACACACACACAGTTACAGACAGTCACACACACACACACACATACAGTTTCAGGCAGTTACACACACACACAGTTACAGACAGTCACACACACACACACACACACACACACTTATACTTACAGTGTGGGCTGGAGGAGTGGATTCATCGAAGTCCTTCCCTGGAGCCTGTTAGGTGGAGGTGCAGGGATTTCTTCTTGCTGCACCTCCATGTGCAGCAGTAACAGCAGCCCCCGCTCGCGGTTAGGCTCAGCCCCTAAATATCCATAGCTCCACCCCCTTCCTCCAGTGCGGCCAGTTTATCTTGCTGGTCTCTCCGTGGGAGCTGTGTGACACCCCAGCTGCCATGGGGCACAGCTCACACAGCTCCCTCCAGCCCCCAGACCAGGGTGAAGGCACCCCCCTAGCAGGTGGCACCCAGGGCGGACGGACCCCTCAGCCCCCCCCTTAGACCGCCACTGGTTTGTGTGTATATGTCGTTGTATTTATATGCATCTGTGTGTTAATGTGCATGAATATCTGTGTAAGTATGTATGTATGTATGTGGTAGTGTATCCAAGCACTTAAACACCAGCACAACATACAAGCACACTCCTGCAATCTAACACAAATATTACATACAAACACAACCCTGCATTCAAACTAAAAAAATATACAAACACACCCCTTCACTCAAACACAAATACTTCAAACAAATGTACATCTGCATTTAAAAGTGAACATTACATTCAGACACACCCCTGCAATCAAACGCAAACATTACATACAAACAAACCCCTGTATTAAAACACAATAACTATATACAAGCACCCCTTCAAACACCAACACTGTACATTACACTATAGTGCCAGTAGGTGCCGCAGTGCTGTACAGATACGCATCCTAGATGGCTGTAAACTACTTGATCTATGGGACAGAGTCATAGATATTATAGTCTACAGCAGTGATGGCGAACCTATGGCACGCGGCCATAGGTCGCCGGAGGGAGGGTGCGCTCCGCCGGCGCATCCGTAAGGCGGCACAAGTGGCCGCCTTAGGGTGCACCGGCCCGGCGGGCGCAAAACCAGAGTGACCGGCAGGAGGTGAGCGCAAAGCGCTCCCTCTTGCCAGGCACTCTGTCTAGCGTGGCCGAGCGCGCCGCGGTACAGGAACTTATGTTTCCTGTACCTGGGCGGACGGAAATGAAGTGCTCACAGAGAGAGCACTTCCTGTCCGCCGGGTACAGGAAACTGAGCTCCGCGCTCGGCCACACGACAAGGTAGGAGACTGAGGGAGAGATGGGGGGCGGGAAACTGAGGGAGGTATGGGAGGGGGGATAAAACTGAGGGAGAAATGGGAGGGGGGATAAAACTGAGGGAGAAATGGGAGGGGGATAAAACTGAGGGAGAGATGGAGGGGGGAACTGAGGGAGAGATGGGAGGGGGGGAACTGAGGGAGAGATGGAGGGGGGGGAAACTGAGGGAGGTATGGGGGGAAACTGAGGGAGGAATGGAAACTGAGGGAGAAATGGGAGGGGGAAAACTGAGGGAGAAATGGGAGGGGGGATAAAACTGAGGGAGAAATGGGAGGGGGGATAAAACTGAGGGAGAAATGAGGAGAAATGGGAGGGGGGAACTGAAGTTGAGAAACGACAGTGCAAGAAACAAGTTAATATTCAGGTTGGTTAGCATTACAGGGAGTGCAGAATTATTAGGCAAGTTGTATTTTTGAGGATTAATTTTATTATTGAACAACAACCATGTTCTCAATGATCCCAAAAAACTCATTAATATCAAAGCTGAATATTTTTGGAAGTAGTTTTTAGTTTGTTTTTAGTTTTAGCTATGTTAGGGGGATATCTGTGTGTGCAGGTGACTATTACTGTGCATAATTATTAGGCAACTTAACAAAAACCAAATATATACCCATTTCAATTATTTATTATTACCAGTGAAACCAATATAACATCTCAACATTCACAAATATACATTTCTGACATTCAAAAACAAAACAAAAACAAATCAGTGACCAATATAGCCACCTTTCTTTGCAAGGACACTCAAAAGCCTGCCATCCATGGATTCTGTCAGTGTTTTGATCTGTTCACCATCAACATTGCGTGCAGCAGCAACCACAGCCTCCCAGACACTGTTCAGAGAGGTGTACTGTTTTCCCTCCTTGTAAATCTCACATTTGATGATGGACCACAGGTTCTCAATGGGGTTCAGATCAGGTGAACAAGGAGGCCATGTCATTAGATTTTCTTCTTTTATACCCTTTCTTGCCAGCCACGCTGTGGAGTACTTGGACGCGTGTGATGGAGCATTGTCCTGCATGAAAATCATGTTTTTCTTGAAGGATGCAGACTTCTTCCTGTACCACTGCTTGAAGAAGGTGTCTTCCAGGAACTGGCAGTAGGACTGGGAGTTGAGCTTGACTCCATCCTCAACCCGAAAAGGCCCCACAAGTTCATCTTTGATGATACCAGCCCAAACCAGTACTCCACCTCCACCTTGCTGGCGTCTGAGTCGGACTGGAGCTCTCTGCCCTTTACCAATCCAGCCACGGGCCCATCCATCTGGCCCATCAAGACTCACTCTCATTTCATCAGTCCATAAAACCTTAGAAAAATCAGTCTTGAGATATTTCTTGGCCCAGTCTTGACGTTTCAGCTTGTGTGTCTTGTTCAGTGGTGGTCATCTTTCAACCTTTCTTACCTTGGCCATGTCTCTGAGTATTGCACACCTTGTGCTTTTGGGCACTCCAGTGATGTTGCAGCTCTGAAATATGGCCAAACTGGTGGCAAGTGGCATCGTGGCAGCTGCACACTTGACTTTTCTCAGTTCATAGGCAGTTATTTTGCGCCTTGGTTTTTCCACACGCTTCTTGCGACCCTGTTGACTATTTTGAATGAAACGCTTGATTGTTCGATGATCACGCTTCAGAAGCTTTGCAATTTTAAGAGTGCTGCATCCCTCTGCAAGATATCTCACTATTTTTGACTTTTCTGAGCCTGTCAAGTCCTTCTTTTGACCCATTTTGCCAAAGGAAAGGAAGTTGCCTAATAATTATGCACACCTGATATAGGGTGTTGATGTCATTAGACCACACCCCTTCTCATTACAGAGATGCACATCACCTAATATGCTTAATTGGTAGTAGGCTTTCGAGCCTATACAGCTTGGAGTAAGACAACATGCATAAAGAGGATGATGTGGTCAAAATACTCATTTGCCTAATAATTCTGCACTCCCTGTATTTACAGGCTATATCTGTTAGGGTTTATGTAGAGTAGGATGCCTGTCAGGCAGGGCTGTGTAAGCGTTAACAGACAATAGGCGACCATATGCATGGAAAACATAATAGATTAAACTGTGTGTCTATGTTGTGTTCATATTAGGTGCTATTAGCAAGATTACATTGTATGAGTATACAGGTTGTAAGTTCCCTGTGACTGCATCTCCCTATCACACAAATGTACATGGTAGCTCTGTTTGTAATGGAAATAAACTGTACAAAAAAGATGGTTTGCATCTTTCTCAAAAGGGAACAAATGTTCTCAGTGAGCAGTTCAGAGGTTTTGCTAGGATGTATTTAAACTAGGAGGGGGGGCAAAAGGGTGATAAAATATCAACCCAATTGCCCCCCAAAACAAGGACAGAAGGTGCCTTTAGCAAGTGTGTTAAAAAAGGATAAGCTTAGAGTCATGTCTACAAATGCTCTCAGTTTAGGGAATAAGATCCATGAACTTGTGGCAATAATGGCAACTGATAGTGTAGATTTAGTCGCTGTTACTGAGACATGGTATAATGAGAAAAATGACTGGGACATAGCAATACCAGGGTACTCTTTATATAGAAAAGATAGGGAAGGCAAGAAAGGGGGAGGGGAGGCCCTATATGTGAAGGATAGCATAAAATATAGCCTAATAAAAGTTAGTGAGGCGAACATAGAGTCAGTTTGGGTTACGTTAGAATTTGGTAATCACACAGTAACTCGTGTAGGTGTGATTTATAGGCCCCCAGAACAAATAGAAGAGTTAGATAATCAACTAGTTGAGGAAATAGCTAAAATGACAATGAAGGGGGAAGTTATCATCATGGGTGACTTTAATCTTCCTGATGTGAATTGGAAAACAAAATTAGCTACTTGTGCCAGGAGCACACATATTCTAAACTCCCTACTGGGATTGTCTCTAAAACAAGTCGTTGAGGAGCCAACTCGTAAGGAGGCCATACTAGATTTAGTGTTAACAAATGGAGATTTGGTATCAGATATTACTGTAGGTGAAAGTGTGGGATCCAGTGATCATCAGTCAGTGTGGTTTACTATAAGAACAGTGACTGTGTCACACCACACAAAAACAAAAGTTTTAGACTTAAAAAAAAACAAAAACTGACTTTTCTAAAATTAGAATATGTGTAAAGGAGTCATTATCAAATTGGAGCAATTTAAATGGAGTCTAAAAGAAATGGGATTATTTAAAAGTTGCACTGCTGAAGGCAACAGAAAATTGCATTAGGCTTGTCAGTAAAAGCAAAAAATTCAAGAAACCACTATGGTACTCCGCAGATGTGGTCAAAATAGTAAAAAACAAAATGTTAACATTTAATAATTTAAAAAAAAAAAAACAGTGAGGAAGACAGAATGCTCTATAAGATTAGGCAGAAAGAGGCTAAGCAAGTTATAAGAGCTTCCAAATCACACACAGAAGAGAAAATAGCACAGTCAGTAAAAAAAAAAAAAGGGAACAAAACATTTTTTAGATACATAAATGAGAAAAGGAAAGTAAAACAAGGATTAGTTAGATTAAAAACAAAAGAAGGAAGGTATGTAGAAGAGGATAAAGGTCTAGCTGACTACCTCAATTAATATTTTTGTTCAATATTTACAGATGAAAATGAAGGAAAGGGACCTCAGTTAGGAAAAAGTACAAATGAGCCATTTATTACATGTGAGTTTACAGAGGAAGAGGTTTTATTTCAACTGTCAAAAGTAGGGATCGACCGATTGTCGGTTTTACCGATATAATCAGCCGATATTCGGTATTTTCGACAATATCGGTATCGGCTAATTCAGATACCGATATTGCCGATAATACCTCCTAGGACCGCCAGGCTCATTATAAGCCCGGCGGTCTGGGGGTGGGGGGGAAGGGGGACGGAGAGCAAGCGCTTACTCACCTCCCAGCAGCTCCTCCAGCTCCCCAGTGTAACTCTTGCGAGACCCGCGGCCGTCAGAGCATTGCCATGGCACGCTGGCCGCGAGAGTTACACTGGGGAGCTGGAGGAGCTGCTGGGAGGTGAGTAAGTGCTTGCTCTCCTCCCCCCCTCCCCCCCCAGCTCAGCCAATGCCACTGGACCACCAGGGATTGCTATCCCCCCTCCCTGGCCAGGTAACAAGCAGGGAGGGGGGACAACAAAAATAATAATTAAATATAAAATTTTTTAAAAATAATAAAAAATGCCCCCTCACACACACACACACACACTCCATTATATACACATACACTACACAAACACACTGTGTATATAATGCAGTGTGTGTGTGTTTGCATAGTGCGTGTGTATATAATGCAGTGTGTGTGTAGTGTGTTTATATAATGCACACTACACAAACACACTGCATTATATACATACACTATACAAACACACACACTCTGCATTATATACACACACACTACACACACTGCATTATATACACTCTACACACACACTGCATCCACACACACACTACACAAACACACACTGCATCCACAACACACACTACACAAACACACACTGCATCCACTACACACACTACACAAACACACACTGCATCCACTACACAAACACACACTGCATCCACTACACACACTACACAAACACACACTGCATCCACTACACACACTACACAAACACATACAGCTCCCCTGTCGAAACACACTACATCCACTACACGTGGCATGTATATTTTGTGCATTTACCTTTAGAAATAGTTTTTACTTTCCAAAATGGTAAACGTACAGAATATCGGCAAATTATATCGGCTATCGGCCTGAAAGTTCACAGAATATCGGTATCGGCTCTAAAAATTTATATCGGTCGATCCCTAGTCATAAGTAAAGACATATAAGTCAATGGGACCGGATGGAATATACCCAAAGTTATTAAAAGAGCTTAGTGGTGTACTAGCAAAACCATTAACAGATTTATTTAACCAATCATTGTTAACAGGAGTTGTCCCAGAAGATTGGAAGTTAGCGAATGTTGTGCCCATTCACAAGAAAGGTAGTAGGGAGGAGTCGGGCAACTATAGGCCAGTAAGCCTTACTTCAGTAGTGGGGAAAGTAATGGAAACCATGTTAAAGGGTAGGATTGTTCAACATCTAAAAACACATGGATTTCAAGATCAGCAACAACATGGGTTTACTTAAGGGAGATCATGCCAAACTAATCTTATTGATTTTATTTGATTGAGTAACTAAAATAATAGACCAGGGTGGTGCAGTAGACATTGCTTACCTAGATTTCAGTAAGGCTTTTGACACTGTTGCACATAGAAGGCTTATCAGTACATTGCAATCTTTAAGTTTGGATTCCAATATTGTAGAATGGGTAAGGCAGTGGCTGAGTGACAGGCAACAGAGGGTTGTAGTTAATGGAATATATTCGAAGCTTGGACTTGTCACCAGTGGGGTACCTCAGGGATCTGTACTTGGACCCATTCTCTTTAATATTTTTATTAGTGATATTGCAGAAGGTCTTGATGGTAAGGTATGTCTTTTTGCTGATGATACTAAGATATGTAACAGGGTTGATGTTCCAGGAGGGATAAGCCAAATGGCAAATGATTTAGGTAAACTAGAAAAATGGTCAGAGTTGTGGCAACTGACATTTAATGTGGATAAGTGCAAGATAATGCATCTTGGACGTGAAAACCCAAGGGCAGAGTACAGAATATTTGATCGTCCTAACCTCAACATCTGAGGAAAGGGATTTAGGGGTGATTATTTCTGATGACTTAAAGGTAGGCAGACATTGTAATAGAGCAGCAGGAAACGCCAGCAGAATGCTTGGTTGAATAGAGAGAGGTATTAGCAGTAGAACGAGGGAAGTGCTCATGCCATTGTACAGAACACTGGTGAGACCTCACTTGGAGTATTGTACACAGTACTGGAGACCGTATCTTCAGAAGGATGTTGATACTTTAGAGAGAGAGTTCAGAGAAGGGCTACTAAACTGGTTCATGGATTGCAGGATAAAACTTACCAGGAAAGGTTAAAGGAACTTAACATGTATAGCTTGGAGGAAAGATGAGACAGGGGGAATATGATAGAAACAATTAAATACATAAAGAGAATCAACACAGTAAAGGAGGAGACCATATTTAAAAGAAGAAAAACTACCACAACAAGAGGACATAGTCTTAAATGAGAGAGTATTACTTTACTGAGAGGGTAGTGGATGCATGGAATAGCCTTCCAGCTGAAGTGGTAGAGATTAACACAGTAAAGGAGTTTAAGCATGCGTGGGATAGGCATAAGGCTAGCCTAACTATAAGATAAGGCCAGGGACTAATGAAAGTATTTAGAAAATTGGGCAGACTAGATGGGCAGAATGGTTACTATCTGCCGTCACATTCTATGTTTCTATGCCATGCCTTAGTTACTTGATGTTAACTGTTAAATCATGAGTACATGCTGTTGGGGCATGACAAACGTATTTGTTACTGCTTTTTCTCTATGCACTTAAAAATAAAGAATAAAAAAAAAAAAAAACTAACGCCATTTGTAACAATAAATCCTAGCTCCGTATTCTACCTCTTTAAATGTGATATTTTTTAGAATTAATCATTCCCCCATTATTTGCCATAATGTAGAGAGGTATCCAGCTCTGCTGTTCTCTTATCACTTTGTAAATTGCTGTTTAGTGAATAGCCTCCTTTCACATTTTCTGGTTAAAAAAAAATGTGAGCAAAGCTATAAACAGGAAGTGTTCTACATTGATTACAATGGTACATATAGTGTGTTCGTGGTGGGAGCTAGGATATACTCTTTGGCAAAGTACAGGAACAACTGAACCAGAAAAAAAGAAAAACACAAATACAAATGTCTGTAAATCTCTGCTTTGCTACAACTTTGAGTTTTGTACATTGTAGATGAAATCTATTTATATACGCCGGTGTTCTTATGGACAGCATTTATGACTCATTGCAAAAAAAAAAAAAAAAAATTCCATATATTTTATTATCGTTCTAATAACAACAGTGCTTTTCACTGGGCACATAATTGCAGCTCGGAGGGTTAAACCAAGCAACATTTGCCGATTGTCTGGTATCGTTCCCTACTGTTTTGTATTCTTTGTCGGAAGGGATGCAATGTCCGCTCTACACAAATTGCAGCCTTGACAGGATAATAGGTTCTTGAGCAGAAAATAAACATTGGCATTTGTATGTTTTTTTTTGGGGGGGGGGGTTTGCTTAAAAACAAAATCATAAGAAAGCAATTATCTTGTCCTAGAATTTCTTTTGGAAGTGTGTTACAGGAGTTCTGACAAACAGTACGTAAAAGTTTACACCCCCATACGGGGAAACAATACCTTATCCGGCATAGACTTACATGTACCGCTGTCTACGTAGTCTATAAGTGTTAATGTCCCTGTGGATTAGCCTATTTTTGGAAAAACAGACTTGCCTCTCAGAGAGAGAATAAGGAACCACAGGTGAAACATTACGGTTGCATTTAGAGACCATAGAGTGGAACTTGAAAACTGCCCATATTAAAATTCCCAGCCATTGATCATTTTCTGCCATTTAGACAGGGTGGTGACCGCAAGAAACCTCTCTTGCAATGGGAACTATTCTGGATCAGAACTCTTGATATAATCTGGCCTAAGGGACGCAATGAAAAATACCGACACTTAAGGTGAAGGCAAAGTGTGATATATTTGACAGGCTGTATGCATCTTTCTAATTTATTGATCTTTATATCAGATTTTTCCCTTCTATTTATATGTGAACACATTGTCCTGGGTTTGTAGAATCGATATTGTCTGACATTTCCCTTAATTCAGCTACTGATACAACTGCATATACAATCATATACTAAAATGGTAAAGATATACCAATAGTAAAGAAAGTGCGTAGTGCTTAAAATTATGTTACACTTACCCCCTAGGGATTTGAAAAATGATAACACTGTAGAAATAAAAGACATATAGTGTAGCAACGTAGATATTAAGTCAATGGACTAACTTAAAAACTTGCGTGGTATAAATCCAGTATGTAAAAAGGAATGAAAAGACAGATCCCCATAATCACAAAAATATGTGAATTGGTGAGAACTGTCTTAAAAAGAGCCTACCTCAGAGCTACAATATAGGGGGTAACCCAGAAAGAAATATAGTTGAATGACGGAGACCCTTGAAACAAGGGGATCCCAGAAGTAGCTGCTGAACTTAACAGAATAAATAGTATAGTTACCAGGTGGCAAGTAGAGAAGAACAGGGGGCTGTACTTGTAAGTGGATAAAAGGGTGAAGGGGAATAAATAGAAATACCCATATATGCCCTATATAAGCCACTGCTAGTTGTATTTAATAGCAGCAAAGGAATGTCCCTTTAACAAAAAAAAAAAAAGAGACTCTAGCATTCATACTAGAAAAAATGTCCAAAATTAGTTTCGTTATCAGGAGGAGGGATGCTTGATTTTGCACCCTGCTCCTGTATTGATTGACTGATAGATCTTCCAATGGTTATCCCCATGTGAGCAGCAGGGTTTGGATAGGTGTGTTCTGATTATGCATAAGTCGCTCCCCACCTCTCAGTGATTGACTTTGTTATTCTCCAATGAGACTCCAGCATAAGTGATGACATGGTTGAGGAAGAGTGGTGACTCCATGTCAATCACCCACTCCTCCCACACGCCGGATCAGCTGGAGGGACTTTTCTCTGATTGCTCAGGTATTTAACCGGCTTCAATAGGAACTGCATTTGCAATAGGTCCTGACGACGGTGTGTATGCACGCTGAAACGCGCGTCGAGCGCCTTATTTGATTTATCTTTTTTCTCTCACATTGGGTAGCACTTAGGTAGTTAGTATGTTTGATTTAGTTAGTATAGTTAGCAATTTATTATTTGGCATTTAGAGTTTTTTCTAGGCAGGCATTTTTTGGTCCTGGGGGGTCTCCTCTGGACTTAGGGCTTGTCCTTAGTGTGTCTGCCCCTGTCCTCCTTTGCTCTCTTTTCTCGTATTCATGTTTGTATAGGCTCCTGTTTGCCTGCCTTTATATTAGTGGGGTGATTTATGTATTACACATATTTTGTGTTGCCTTATTGTATTTTTGCAGCTTAGGTGTCCTAATTTTGGAAATTTTTTCTAATATGAATGCTCATTGCCTACTGCAATATTCTGTTATTTTGGCATTTTTTTTATATATATATATATATATATATATATATATATATATATATATATATATACCTTCTGCTGACAGGCAACACTCCAGAGTAACAAAATTCTAATGCCCTGTGCTGGTCCGCAATTAATATATTCTAGCAAAAAAATAGCACTCCACTCCAGGACTTTGTTTAAAGCAAAAATAAAACTTTGCTTTAAAATATAAAAATGTCAGAGTTAAAATTTTGGCAAAAAAGATAAAAGCTTAAACATGAAAAGACTGTGTATATTTAAAGAAAGCAAAGCGCTCATCCCCCTCTTGTGCTGAACAAACGCTGTAAACTTGAGGCAGTGAGTGTGTTCACACTTTTGACACACAAGTAAAATCCTCAAATTGTAAACTCCACAACGCTGTGTCAGTGTGTTCTTTCCAATAAAAGAGCATCAGAAATGTGTCACTTTGGGCACAGATTTCAGCATCCCACACTTTCCTACCCTCATCATACTTAGAGAAATGTATTAAAGATTTACTGTAGACACAATAACTGTTAAAGGTCATATAATATTCATGCTGACATGTCTTTCATGTCGTGTTCATACTGTAGATTTTTGCGAAAATAATGGGATATATTCAACTTGAAATCTGAACTCCTATCTTGTAAAATATTCGCTCATTTCATCTTTACCTGGTTGGAAATTGGCCTCTGTTATTTCCTATATAGAGGCTCTCTAAATTACATAATGTTACTGAGTATTTTGCAATTTTAATTTTCTTCTTTCCTAATTACATTTAGCAGCAAAATGTGTTACCTGCTGTAATATGTTAAAGTAGCTCTCAGCAGCTGTATATTTGATTAGAATTAAAGCAAATTGTGGCATTCGTCCTGCAGACATGCCTTCTGTGAGTACAATATTGGTTAAGCTTGATGCATTGTTAATGTGCGCGAGGTGGCTATATGCAAATTCCAATAATGGATTCTTTATAGCGCATGTTTTATGATAACAGATGTCTTCAATTTATTCCATATAAACCTATTCCCGTCTCTGGATGAGAATACCTAGTGGCGCGGTACTTCTGCAGAGGGACCTCACACTGCTTTGGAACCTGTACGAGAAATATAAATAGTTGCAGGAACTATGCAGATATATTTATTTTTTTGTACATGCAGTAAACTATGTATAAGAAGACTGAAAAATGAAGTCGCTATTTTGTAGACCAGGGGAATAATTGACGTCAGTGCATGTTTGCAAGGTTTTGTTAGTGTCTATTCTGTTTATTGTGTAGCTGTGCCTGTATAAATAACATCCAGGAAATGTGTCTTCCAAGAACGATGATCATCGGCACACCAAAACCATTTTTTGGAATATTTGAAACAATCCTGGGTAGATTTACCAACTGTCTTTTATAAAAAATGCTTACCTGCATGAGTATATAAATAAGGCAATAGTTGGCTGAAATGACACACCACTGCCCAAATCCCCACCAAAACAACAAAAACACTATTTAGTAGATACACCCCTTATAAAACATGCATGTATTTAATTATGCATTTTTAATTGGGTGTATATCTAAAAATAGCTTGCAAGATCTGCAGTTCTCTTGTCTGCAGCCTTTGTAAGCCCTCCCATTCTAACCCCGTCCAGACTTTCTGTGGCTGACCAATCACAGACTTCCCAATGCAGCTTCATGAGAAGTCTTTGCAAGGCTGGTGCTCTGAACAGATGCTGCCTCTTGAGATTAGCTCCGTTGAGCCAACCAAACCAGGAAGTAACGGGACCCGTGTCTTATTTTGGGGTGTAACTAGGCTAATTTAGAAAAGTGTTAATTTCTATTAAAATCTGCAATTTTACACTCGTCACACATAGAGCACTTCGTCATGCAAAAGTGCGTTTGTGGCCTGGAGTGTCTCTACAAGTTGAACACTAGCCAGGCCTTAAAAGTTACTCACTTCTGCGAGCTATAGCATTCACACCAGGGGAGAAATTCTACTCGTTGAGGCTACATTTTCACTCACCAGTGGCCACTGTTGACAGTAAAGGGTTTAAATGTAGGTTTTGGGTCACAGCACATGTTAGGATTTGAACAAACCATAGCTTAGCTCAGTTATTTTGCCATGACGAGGCACGTCACTGTGGCATTGGCTCAATTCAGATCAGCTCAGATGGAAGTCTGAAGGACATTCTCAGACTAAACATTAGCCGCTTAAGGACGGAGGTAATTGTCCAAGTTCAGAACTAACACAAAACCTAGAATTTGAGCTATATGTCTGTTCAACCATAATTTACCTCTTTCTTATTTCACTTAATAGAATATAAAAAGAAAAGGTTCTGTATGGCATTGTAACTGTGAATGTCATAATACTGTTGGCTTTTACTGCAATACTGCAATAAATTACACATATTTGTATGCTATGATGTCCTTCGAGTAAACCAATGCCTCCCATGTACAGGTTTAATGGGGTTTTGGAAAGTTACAGGGTCAAATATAGGGCTTGCAAATTAAATTCTTTGGCATTTTTGTTGGGCTGTTATGATATATAGCTATTTGTACAATCTTATCAAGCAAAGTCAAATTAGTGAAACTGATAGGACAATTTCATATGGAGTTAGACTTAGTTGTCACAGTTAGACCATTTCTGCTGCATTCTATTAATATCCAAATTACACATAAAATGAAAATGTGTTATATATATATATATATATATATATATATATATATATATATCATGTAGTAAATACAATTATACCTTCCAATTAATCTCATCATATAACTTGCGTTTATGATGATGAGCTTTACGAAGCAGAGAGAATCCACAGATAATCCGGGTCAATTTGAAGGAGAATGGAGATCAGTGGTTACAACAATCCAGGTTCGGTACACGTAATTTGTAGAAAGAGAGAGCTTGTTTGTAGCCGGTCTGATTGATCAGGAAGCTTCAAAATAATCAAGCACTTTGAATCTGGCGCGGTTCCTCTTAGTAGCGTGAGGAAGCCGCGTCAGAGGAGGCGTGTCAATAGTCCGTGAAAACACGGAAGTGTCGGATCGCAGCAAAGCCGCTAGTTAAGTTCTGACACTAGCACATAAATCTATTTATATACCTATCTGGCGATAACACTATTATCTACATTTATACAGATTAAAAAGTTTACTTTGAATATTTTTAAAGTAAAATGTATCAAAATAAGTTATCCATGGCAGCACAGCAATGGGTAGCTCCTCCCTATTCCTAATTAGACGGGAACTAATTAAAGAAAGGGTATGAATAGTCTTTTTGTTCCTGTTCTATATGCCTTAAACATGTTTCCTGCAGTTACCCAAGGGATAGCAGGCTGGCATTTCCATATATACCGACACATATGGATAGGAACATAGATATGTCGTTATGTATATACTTAAATAACTAACGAGTTGTTAGGTACATTGCCAGAGCCTTTAGATATCCAGAGTAGTAGAAAGCTAGCTGCACTAACGGTCTTCCATAAAATCAAGTCTTTATTGAAGTTTTTAAAATAGAATCAATGTTTCAGTCCTTTCCCAGGACTTTTATCAGGTGTTGATCCTGATGAAATTCCTGTAAAAGAACTGAAAAGTTGATCCTATTTTAAATTGTGACTTCAATAAAGACTTATTTTTATGGAAGACCGTGAGTGCAGCTAGCTTTCTACTACTTTCTACTACTCTGGATACTACGTCTACTGCTATAGATTATATATATATATATATATATATCAGTAGGAAATATATAGACTCTTTTTATCCAATTTACCCCTTCTACCTCTATTTCCCTTCATTTAATATTCTATGAAAGCCTTTTTTAGTTAATGGTAACTTCGTGTTACCTTTTTTCCTGCTTCTTCCCACTTTCCCTGGTGGTTCTCTGGGGTCAGCAATTTTGCCATGGTTTTGGTGGTTTTATCGATTCCAGGCATTCGAGAACCACTGTATTGGGTGACATTTGGTCCCGTATGTGCGTGCACAGACAAGCTTTTGTGTCATATCTGTTTTGTTTTTTTTTACATGCGCAGAAGTGCTGATTTACGCATGCGCATCTGTTTCAGCTAGAAGGGCACTCTGCCTCAGATCCTGGTCTTCTGATGCCTCCAAAAGCAGTCTGTGTACTCTCCCTATTTATGGAGACCTGCTGTTTGGTAAGAATCCAGATGAATGCATAAAGAGTGCAGCTGAAGGGAGCAGATATTTTCTCTGCCAAGGTCAAAGAACCAGGGGTTGCAATGCTGTGAGCACTATTTCCTCAAATTTGTGAAGTCACGTTTTGGCCGGAGTTCAGGAACTGTTCATAGGATCATTCGTATCCTTGTGGAAGACAGCAAAGGGTTCCATAGAAGATAGTGTGTGAAACTCTGACACGCGAGAAGTGAAGGCCACCAGTAATGCAGTTTTGATGGTGAGGGCAAATAGAGTCCAAAGGTTCAATAGGATGGGACATTAATGCTTTTAATACCAGTGGTAAATTCCATGGAGGATCAATGGGCTTGATTGGTGGATTGATGATTAAAACTACAGTAAGAAATCTGGCTACATCCATGTCAAAGGCGAATTTATGGTTGTTAAGTGCTAAGACATGAACTTTTGTTATAACGCTGTCCCTTATCGAGGTCAGATGGAAGGAACTCTAGAATATCTTTGATCAAGAGCTTCTGTATCTCGATATGTCTGGAATTTGTCCATGAAGACAAAACTTCCCATAGGTGGCTGAGGTGGAACATTTCCTGGCTTTTAACAGAGTGTTGATTACTGCCTGGGAAAAAAACTTCAGTCTGTCTTTCAGCCCTTCCCTTTTAATCCCCATACCATCAGGTTAAGCGAGGCTGGATCTGAGTGAAGAACTGGACCTTGTTGGAGAAGGTAGGAAACTCTTGGAAGCTGTCATGGAGATTCGATGCAGAGGTTTTAGCAGGAGGGGAAACCTATGTGGCCAAAACAGAGGTATAAGGATGATGGATACTGTCTCCTGTCTTAATTTCCTCGGGAGGGGGAAGATGAGAGGAGTTAGAGGGGAAAGCATATCCCAGGGTGAATTGCTATTTGCATGATAGTGCTAGGGTTTTTAGAAAAGAACTTGTGAACTTTTAAACAAATGTCTGCAAGGCGTTTCTTTTTTCTCTGTCCTGTGGCCATATAATTTTCTGGAAAGAGCGATGTGGAGGAGTTCTGTAAAATTCTAGAAGATATCCTCTTCGAATTATATCTAGAACCCATTTGTCCTTTGTGGACTGCTCTCATGTCTTTTGGAATAGAAGCAGACGTGCCTCTACTCTGCCAGACTGGGAGAATAGCGTGTCAGAAAGATCTAGCGTTCTTTCCACCTCTGATGAAAGATTGTCCACTGGCACACCAAAGCTGAGAACTTCTGTATTCCCCTCTCGGTTTGTAAGATCTGTTGTCCCGAAAGGAGCGATATTCTGAAGATCTCCAAGTTAGTGGGGAAAAATGTGAACTTTCTCTATAGATAAGGTTAGATGTTAAAAAATGTATGTAAACAGATCTTCTACCTGGCGTATTTTTCAAAGACTTTTTGTCATCCGTAATTGTGCCGAGAGAGGTCTTCAAGCATCTAAAGCAGCCATTAGTAGATGGGTTGTGGCGGCTATTGTTCAGGCTTCAAAAAGTTTAGGAGTTCTAGTCCTTTTCTTCTTCCAGGGTGGCGGCTGCTAATGTTTCCCCAGAACTGATATGCAGGGCAGCCACTTGATCCTTGACCAACACTTTTATCAGACATTATCAATTGGATGTAAAGGCTGGACAGTTTAATCTATTTTATAAATGTTATTTCAGTTTTCTAACATATTGTCACGGCCCCGGCTCGCGGCTGCACGTGGTCGCACCTGATCGGTGCGACCACACAGACAGGTTACAAAAAAATTACCTGTGCAGCAGCGATTTGGGCGCCGACCCGCTGGGGCGTCCGTCCCCTCCACACGCGGGATCCAATATGGCACCAACCGCAAGGTCGCAGCCATTTGTAGCCCCGCCTCCAAAAATCACGCAAACGTTATGGGGTCTGAGGCCAAGCTCTGACCAATCACAGCCCAAGGAGGGGTATATAAACCCCACAACACCTTAGTTCATTGCCCTGTCTAGGTTTCCGTTCCTGGTATCCGTGCATTTTCTTGTTCTTGTATTTGATATTCCTGGTATTCGACTTTGGCTGTTCCTGACTATTCTAATTTCTGGTTTCCCTGACTTGGCTTTCTAATCGTAGATGTTACATAGTTTTGTGTGTTGGATCTTATAGTAGTCGTGACACATATAAGTTGATTTATTGGTGTGAATGTCACATTTTTGATTGTGCAAATACATTTGCATTAGATAATCTTTATATACACTGTGTGTATATGTGTATACTATATATATATATATATATATATAAATATATATATATATATATATTTATATATATATATATATATATATATGTTATATTGTACTGTGGGGAGTTTAACTGTGTTTGAATGGCCAATGGCAAGCTGTGTCCAGAAGCTGGCGTGTGAAGGCATGTTGCGTGTCCTGTGGCAGCTCCCTGTAAGAGGGGAATTAAAGCCATGAAATGAACATTTTAATGAAGTTGAAAGACTATTGACGTCAAGCCTGCTCATTGATTGTGGATTCCAGGTGGCCTAATGAAATGAAAATTAAGTTTATACCCTCAGCGAGTTTAAGCCAGGCTTGTTTTTGGACTGTGATTGAATTTTAATGAGAAGACACTGCTGTGTGCAAACATGTCTGGGCCCGCAAACCGGATTGTGAAAATCAAGACACAATGCATGTCGGATCTGATGCGGAGACAGGAGCCGAGGCACGTGTATCTGCTCCAGGCTGGTAATAGATATAGATGTGTTTATAATAAAAATCTATTTATAACATCACAACTGTCTACAGAGGCTATTAATATGGTAGCGTTAATGTGAGAGCGACCGCATTCTCTGGTACATAATGCACAGGGATAAATATAGATTGATGTCCAGGGCAGAGTTTACAGAAACGAAGGGTCTGGGGCTGCTTTAATGCAGACGGTTTGGAACTTTGTTTCAGTGATGGCTATAAAAGAGGTGCCTGGACATGGTATTGGTTTAGGGCCTTGAAGAAATAAAATAATTAAAATTCTTCCACAAGCAGAACAATATCTATGCAATATCCTGTTGAGTTGCATTATTGTATTAGAGGGACAATCTGGACACCATAACAACTTCATGGCAATGAAGTTGTTGTGGTGCCAGGAGGTGCCCAGGAACCAACTCACCTCAAGGGGTTAAACCTTTAACAAATGGTCTAACCCCAAGTTGTTAAATTTGGGACCAGATCGGTCTGCCCACGAACATCAGCTCTCCAAGGCTTCCTGATTCATACCATGGACTGCGGCAGATGTTGGTGGACAGAACAATCTGACACCGGATTTAGCACTTTGGGGTTAATTTGTTCATTAACAGTTTAACACCTTAAAGTACACCTGTGAATCGCACCATAAAAATGTTATATGATGTATGATGTTATTATGGTGCCTGGAGTATTCTATCTATCTATATATATATATATATATATATATCTGCATTTGGGACCTATTTACTATTAAAATAGAAAATTTGTTGAAACTCTGCACATCATCTGCTGATTAAGGTAGAAATCATGCTCTAAAGGTGTATTTTGCTGACAATGCATATGTTTATGTATGTGTTTGATGTAGATCAACATATAGATGGTGCAGTCCCATAATGCATTTCAGTCCGCAACAATGATGATTTTAAGAGTACACTTTGACTATTCAGATTGCCTAATGCAAGATTTAATATATAGGTGAATCTCAAAACAAAAAAAGACCTTCATGAGAATCATCAATATATCCCTCATTATCCACATAATCTGTCAGATGGGAGACTGTATACAGCGAGGATGCATTTGATTAAAGCACAAGAAAGTAATGATTGCTTAAACCAGTGTGTGTAAGCGTGTTATTGTGTGCATTTATCAGAAGGTACATGCTAAACCTGTGTGGGTATATGTGCAGACACACTGTCAGGTACCGACCAGCTGTATGGGAATGTATGTTTATTAGGAGTGCACCCTTAAAAAAAACCCAAACTGTTGTTTTGGTCGAACTAAAATTAGCCATTCATCATATGACTGGTGAAATTGATAGCGTAAGAATTAATTGAGAGATTAAGTTTCCACGCTTATTATCAGAGTTTAAAGAACTCCATAACAGTGTCACCCTTGACAGCAGTGTAGACCAGCATTTCCCAGGGGAATTATCCTCTGATTCTGTGCTACCCGAATCCTGCCAGATGGTTTAATTTAATCCACTGTTAGATTGCATGAATTAACATTTACAAAATATCCTGCCGTATCCGCAGACAAACTATTTCCATGAACTGCATTTCACAAGATTACTTGACCCTGGATAAGTATTATGAGAAATATTGATCGCAGATGCATTGCCAACATACGCCATCTCTGTCCCCGCAGTCAGTCTTGACCTGGACACCTGGAGTTACATTGAAGATCTGTTATTGATTCATTTCAGAATCATATGTATTATAATTTTGTTGCCAACTTTCACCCAGTGCACCTTTAATATGTGATTTCTTTGGTAGTTAATCAATACTCTGTCTGGACAATGACCTTAACTGGATCCTCTCTATTGGCTATCGCAGTGGCAGTCTGATCTTACCTACAACCACCATCTGTTGCCTTCCCAACATCCACCACTGGTTGCCTACTGATAATGACCACCGATGGCTCCAGCTGTCCACCTGCAACAAACCTATATTCATGTGAAGTAACAAAATTTAAAGCATCACTCTAAGCACCATAACAGAATATGCTCGTTACATGCACAGAATATCCTGGTCCTTGTCTCCTTGCACAGAGTGGCCTCTAAAATTGACTTTGCTTTGCATAAGTCACTGCGGCTACAGGACTGCCCTATTAACATGGATGTTAGAGAACGATATTTTATTTCATCATTACTGTCTGCAAAACGGTGAATAGGTTGATTACAACTGTAGTTGATGTGGCTGCTCTCATGTTATTGAGCAGTTATGCTCATTATGTCTGAGTGGAACTGTCGCTGGAGCTGAACTTGTAAATCACATCACATACACTCCCCTTGGTGGAGTCTCTTCCTGATCCAGGAGGGTCGTAGTGTGCATTACTGCATCTCCTTTTTTTTTTTTTTTTTTGCTACCTTTTAATTGTATTTTAGATTATCTTCCAGTTGATAGTGACTCTTTAATCCAGAAATATAATGCTCATTTGAATTCTCAGTTCTTCTAAATAACAAGCTTTTTATTTTGAAACACTCGTTGACATAATGTGCCGTCACCAAAGTCTGGTCATTAACGAGCCTATGTTTGTGTAGAACATCCACTTTATTTCTAGGTCTCCTAACTCGGGCCATAGAAAGGCAATTTCTGAGAAATATTCTCCTAGCAGAGATGTACTACGGGTTCCTTGACGTTGAATTATCCGAGAAGAGAGAAATATCCTCTGTGGCTTATTCATCAAATCTTATTCCTGCGTAATGTGACATAAATAATACCGCATGCTGGCTTATAGTATTACGTTGATTCATCAGAACATCTAGAGTAGTTTAATGTATGACGTGCTATATGCGGAATAAGCCTCACTGAACAACACAGCTGGAATAAACAGGTCCTTCTGATGACATTACATGGAATTCTGAGCAGTATGTAGCCTAGGACATCACAAACAAGAAAACATTAATTACAGGTCTTGATAAACATTGCTACCTTTTAACCAGCTACATGGAAGAAAATTAAATGTCTGTACAATGCTGTCTGTCTGTATTTTACATAATATTTACATAAACTATTTATCTCCTAAAATTTCTCAATCATCACAGGCGAGTTACTTATTGGGACTTCTTGGCTGAAGTGTGTTATGTCTGTTATGACAGAGTGTGTATGTGTAGATAAAAAGCCTTGTTGATGTGACATTGCAATATATAGATATAGAAAAAGGTGTGAGTGTGTATGCGCACAGGAAAAGGTGTTACGCGTGTTTATAGGTATCTGTTTTTTGCTAGTTGTGGATATGTAGCTAATATAACTATAGTGTTTTTCTTTGAGAGAGTGTGTGTGTGTGTGTATTTTATTTTTTTCTAAAATATTTTACTAGGAAGGATATGTGGCGGGACCGCTGCCAGTCTGTGAATTGCCTGTCTGATATTATGTGTGTTTCCCCATCTTTTTGTGCCTTCTGCCCGCTCCCCGTTCGGGAGTGCTTCCTGAAAGGAATTTATTTGCATCCCAAATGGGGACCACCCCGATACCCCATTTAGAATGTTGGCTAAGAACCTTCACACCTCACCATGTAGTGTCAAACCGTAAGGGAAGCAATTAGTTCGTACAGACGAACGCTAGCCAGGGGGAGCGTTCGTGGATTGTTTCCCGACTCGTTCATTTCCTGAATGAGGGCCTCCCCAGTGCCCCGTTAGAACGTTCACACTCGCAACATAAGTGTGAAACAGCAAGGGAAGTAATTAATGGATGCTATCCTGGGTGGCCGCCATTTCGTATAGGCGAACGGCACATATGGGGAGCATTCGTACCCCAAAAGGAGATGTTTTCCTTGCCTGCTTTCCACACAGGGACCCCGCGAATGGAGGCAGTTCGCGACAGGGGCCGTCGTGAGGGTTGGTGTGGACACTTCTGGGGCGCTGGCGAGTTTAGCGGGCTCTGCGATGTCTGCTGGGACAAAGAGACCAGCTCTTTTTCTGCGGGCAGGCTCTCTGTGCCTGGGAGACAAAGGGACGGTCCTTTTTTCTCGTTCTTGGTCTCCCAGGCTCATTGGATGAAGACCCACCTGTCCCCGGATGTGGGAAACCCTGTATTTGGGTGGCGGGCTTTTGGAGACAAATGGACAAAGCCCTTTCCAGCGTTAGGTTCCCGGGGAGGGGAAGACACTGGGAGGAGACATTGTATGGTGTGTGTTACACCCCTTGCATGGGGTTATGCTTAAAAGCCGTGTGTGGCCAATAATGTTGTACCTTCAGAACTGTGTGTAGTCCAGTTACTGAGGGGGAAATGGGTTTCTTCGAATCCTAAATGGTTCCTGTTCAGCTGAAGGAAGAGAAATAGCGGAGGTAACCAGGAGGGTTACCAGGTGTTCCGCTACAGGATACATTGAGATTTCTCTTGTTTTCAAGTATGTCCTGGGTCCACAAAACATTGCATTGATACAGTAGGGTACAATAAAATACAAAACAATATTAATACACAATATATACAAAATTTTACATAGAACAGGTAGGAAATATATATATATGTGTGTGTGTGTGTGTATATATATATATATATATAATATAAATTCAGACAGGAGCACTCACTTGGATTTTCCAATAGTATATTAAAAAATATTCATCAATCTACATCAACGTTTCGTCACTTCAGGGTCTTTATAAAGACCCTGAAGTGAGTGCTCCTGTCTGAATTTATATTATATATATATATATATATATGTGTGTACAAATATACTATTATATTTATATATATATATAAATAAAATGTAGATTGGATTATTATTAATATTATAGGGACACTATCAGCACCCAGATCACTTCATGTCATTGAAGTTATCTGGGTGTTTAGAAAAACTGCAATGTTTATATCGCATTGCTAAGCCTGCCTCTAGTGACTGTCTACCAGAGACCCACAACAGGTGCTTCCCGCACAACGCTGGATGTCCTCACACTTTGCTTGAGGACATCTATCGTTAAGGAAAACCCCATAGGAAAGCATTGATTCAATGCACATGTACATGCGGTCCCCACCCATTGGCTGATGTCGACGGGGAAGGACCACCACCCACACTGAGGTATATCAGCACTGGAATCAGGTAAGTAATTTAAAAGGGTATTTTCAACCCTATCATGTTCAGGGGAACCAGGAGCGAAGGGACAACTTAGTGTTAGTGTTAGTATTTGTATTTCTAATACTACACTGTCCCTTAGATCCACTGTGAGATTGAGAATTATTCGCAAACTTTACTTTTTTTTTTTTTTTTTTTAAGACATTGTCCAAATGGACAGCAGTTGGGATAAGCATCATTAATCATTGTTACCGAACAACCTCTCTGTTTTCCTTCTTTTTAGAGAAAAAAAGTTATTGATCATATTCAACTGAGAACAGACCTCATCCTTAGAGGGAGTAATATGCATGTCAGGAGTAAATCTATATATCTATACTGCCTCACATTTCTCTATAATGGCAGTATATATTTCAAGGTCATTATGTAAGCCTGTAACCTAGATCAATTTAGTTCTGAAAATAGCTGAATTATTGACAATAAGTGTACAAATCTACTAAACAGCATGACTTGAGCAGCTAATTACACATTGAATTCAGTTGCATAGTTGGTAAAACGAATAAATAAAACCTCTGCTAAATCGCAGATTTATACAAATATGCTTATATTAGCCCAAATTCAGTACTCCTATCTCCTCATCCTACCTGCCTAGGAAACTGTCATGTGGGGAGACTTTCATATTTTAGAATTTGGGTTAAAAGAACCATTACTAGATAAAACCTCTTTATCCATATGTGTAAGTAAAGAATAAACCCCATAGTTGCCCGTAGAATGTGAGCTAAAGTTGTTATGGTGGTGAGAATGTTCCTTTACAGGTTTTTAGATGATTGTAGAAACCCTGCAGCTATTGCTTCCATATGAAAACAAGAGTCTCTCGTTATGAGATTGAGATAATTACTGTACAACTCTGTCTATAAAAAGAGAATAATGTATAGATAAAGAAAAAAAACACCTTAAATACCTTTAAACACCTTTAAAAATACACAAAACTAACGCAGATTGATATTTATAATTGAAATCTAGGTATAAGTTATGTTATTCGTTTTGCCACGTCGTTTCTTTCCGGGCTTTTTATTCGTTCCACACTGCAGTTCTTAGGACGTTTAGTGACACACTGCGCTGTGACTGCTTCAAAGCGAGTTGTCCCAGAAATCATTCCGTCAATTCTGCTAGCTGCGACTGTTAGTGTCTCAGCCCTGTATATAGTTTATGCAGATCATGTTGGACCTTGAAGAGCAAACAACTCAGCAGGCTCAAATCAAGCTTTGATGGACCTGAAATCCTTGGTAATATCGGATGCATCTGCTCTAGTGTTACATTGTTTACTTTAACGTTCAAGGGGATTTCTGGATCATCTGTCTTTCAATCACGGCGGTGGAGTTAAACTGCACAATATAACAAATGGGCGACATTATTGAGGAGCACAGATCTTAGATTGAATGCCTGATACTCCAAAAATACGCCCTGAGCACAATGTGCCGCATCAGCGAATCCTTTTAACACCAAAAGCCTGTACATAATGTGAAGTTCAGCTTAGATCTGCCACTAGGCAGCCATTAATCAAGGTGTTCATCTTCAGCTGACGTAAGTCAGCTTCTGTGTATGTGACTGAATTAGGAAGTGGCCTTAGTGATGTCAAGGCAGTGAGAGCCGCCATCTCTCCGTGGGGAGGAGGAGGGAGGAGAGCTGGGTAATGGAATCTCTGTTAAACTGCACAAAGAATAGCTGAGCTTTTTCTGATGAAATTGCTGAAGCTCAAGACCCATGGCCTTTCCTCACTGAGGAAAATTACAGGCGAATCTTCAAAGCAACAGCTCAGCGTATCTGAAAATAATTTTGGCTTTCTTAAATAGTTCAACCAAGAGATGTAAATAGAATGTAGAAGTGCCAAGTATGGCTTGCATGTGTAGGAGATTTACATAGCACCATAGGATATGAAGGCAACGACAAGAGCGTTTGTCTCAGTGAAAAATGCACTCCATTATCTACCAGCAGATTCTGTTTTCCATGCATTTCTGTACTCATTACACTAATACGGTCTGCAGCAGGAAGGAAACGTGTATAAACCTCCAGCCATGGTTTTGCTACAGTTTCCATGATGTTTGGACAGCCTAAATACATTGTAACCCAATTATTCTAGATATGTAATACCTAGTGACAGCACAAAACTATCACTGGGCCCGTCAATTGTTCCTATTTCTTAATGCACATTGCAGTCATTCTCTGTTATTTGGAAGACTCTTCGTCATATCTTGGTCCTCTGAACCGTCCTAGCTTGATATAGTGTCCAGACAGGTTACGTCTCCAGTGTTTTACTGTCCAGGGTTATCTGTCTAATGTCTAGCCTTTTCAGAATAAATCTCCAGTGTCCTAATGTTTAGGGTTGTATGATGTCCAAGGGTATAGCCAAGGCTATATTGTTTTCAACATTGTCCAGTCACCCGAGTTATTGTTAGAGTGCCCACCAGCTGCCCAAGAATCTCTCAGATACTAGAGAAAGTAACACTGTATATCAAACATATGTATACATTAACAGAGAGGTTATTAGCTAAATTACACATCCCATCTTTTTGGAGGATTGGACGTTGTCCTTGACGCAGCATGCTGTCAGCCTCTCTTTGCTGCACGGTTCCTAAAATCAAACATGCGAGTTTTGAAAGGCGTGACACATCTACTTCTCTTTCTATAAAGTTTTCCCTACATTACGCCTCATTCTGCCCTCTTATTTCAGATTATAACCGTTTTCTAGGATTACATACATGTTTCTTAGAAATTCTAAATAAAGTTGGTCTCTGCATTTGTGACATATCTGTCACATACCCCAGACTTAATTCTTGTGAACCTCATTAGTCTCCCTGGTCCCTGCATCTCCATGGCACTAGAAGAAAAGAGATTTAATGTGACTTGATTTACTGATCACTGTACATTTGGCAATGTGTATAATATTTATGCAGCCCTAGCCACTCCTCCCCTGGCTGTGACTAACACCGTCTGCATGAAAAAAAAAGTTACATTTTCTAACAAATGCGAACTTGCTTTATACGTTTTTATCACCTGCAAGGTCTAGCGAGCTATTTACAGAGCAGGATATAAGACATTAAAAAATTAAATAGAATGTGCAATAAAGGAAGTCTAAGCATTAGACGTCTGTTCACAGAAAGTGTTTAGGAAGGCTGTGCAGCAAGGTGTGGCTAACACAGTGGTTTTACTTTTAAATGCAAGAGAATTGAGCAGTGAGACTGCAAGGACATGATCTACAGGTGATACTTGAAACATTAGAATATCGTGCAAAAGTTCATTTATTTCAGTAATGCAACGTGAAAGGGGACACTAATATATGAGATAGACGCATTACATGCAAATCAAGATAGTTCAAGCCGTGATTTGTCATAAGTGCGATGATTACGGCATACAGCTCATAAAAACCCTAAATCCACAATCTCAGTAAATTAGCATATTACATGCAATCAATAAAACAAGGAGTGTACATCGAACAATATCGGACCTCTGAAAAATATAAGCATGCATATGGACTCAGTACTTGGTTTGGCCCCCTTTTGCAGCAACTACTGCCTCAATGCGGCATGGCATGGAAGCTATTAGCCTGTGGCACTGCTGAGGTGTTATGGAAGACCAGGATGCTTCAATAGCGGCCTTCAGCTCTTCTACATTGTTCGGTCTCATGTCTTTCATCTTTCTCTTGGCAATGCCCCATAGATTCTCTATGGGTTTCAGGTCAGACGAGTTTGCTGGCCAATCAAGCACAGTAATCCCACGGTCATTGAACCAGGTTTTCGTGCTTTTGGCAGTGTGGGCAGGTGCCAAGCCCTGCTGAAAAATCAAGTCAGCATCCCCATAAAGCTTGTCTGCGGAAGGAAGCATGACGTGCTCCAAAATCTCCTGGTAGACGGCTGTGTTGACCCTGGACTTAATGAAGCACAGTGGACCAACACCAGCAGATGACATGGCTCCCCAAATCAACACAGACTGTGGAAACTTCACACTGGACTTCAAGCATCTTGCAGTGTGTGCCTCTCCATTCTTCCTCCAGACTCTGAGTCCTTGGTTTCCAAATGAGATGCAAAAGTCTCATCAGAAAAGAGGACTTTGGACCACTGAGCAACAGACCAGGTCTGTTTTTCTTTAGCCCAGGTAAGACGCTTCTGATGTTTTTGTTGTTCAGGAGCGGCTTGACAAGAGGAATACGACATCTGAAGCCCATGTCCAGGATCCGTCTGTGTGTGGTGGCTCTTGATGCACTGACTCCAGCCTCAGTCCACTCCTTGTGAAAGTCCCCAACACTTTTGAATGGCCTTTTCCTTACAATCCACTCCAGGCTGCGGTCATCACTGCTGCTTGTGCACCTTTTTCCCTTCCACATAACTTTCTATTAATGTGCTTTGATGCAGCACTTTGGGAACATCCAACTTCCTTCGCAGTTACCTTTTGAGGCTTTCCCTCCTTATGGAGGGTGTCAATGATGGTTTTCTGCACAACTATCAGGTCAGCAGTCTTCCCCATGATTGTGATTCCTACTGAACCAGACTGAGAGACCATGTAGAGGCTCAGAAACCCTTTGCAGGTGTTATGGCTTACTTAGCTGATTAGAGTGGGACACTGTGAGCCTAGAATATTGCACCTTTTCACAATATTCTAATTTACTGAGATTGTGGATTTGGGGTTTTCATGAGCTGTAAGCCATAATCATCGCACTTATGACAAATCACGGCTTGAACTATCTTGCTTTCATGTAATGCGTCTATCTCATATATTAGTTTCCCCTTTTACGTTGCATTACTGAAATAAATTAACTTTTGCACAATGTTCTAATTTGTCAAGTATCACCTGTATACACCAAAACAGCTCCATTCAATTACAGTTGTTTTTTTTTACCTACCCTTAAGTGTCTCTTTAAAGAGAAGCTAGTGTGAAAAAAAACTTGATATTTTGTTGCATTTGTAGCAGTTTTTTGCTACTCTGTAAACCAACCTCATTCTTAGAGGGAGTGATAGGAATGTCAGGAGATAAATCTATTTATCTATACTCCCTCACATTTCTCATAAAATGGCAGTATATATTTCAGTGTCATTACGTAAACCCTATAAATAAAATCAATTTAGTTCTGAAAATAGCTGTTTCAGGTAATTGGGATTTTCTTGTTGGGATTTTTTTGGGTAAATGCACATGCAGCCTCTTTATATCCAGGTGACGGGTGGGTGCACAGAGCTTCTCCTTCCAGCCTGTCACTCTCTGTAGTGTGGCCTATTAACCCAGGGTAGAGGATTTCATTTATTCTGTACCTAGTTTGGCACGGTGCTGCTTGCTTGGGGGAGTGGGAAATGAGCAGTGGGCAGCTTCCTTTAATTGATGTAGCAGTAGATCTTCTACCATGGTTTGTGAGGTCACGTTACAGACAGAGTGTGGGAGACACACACACAAGGGAGGAGAGCAAGAAACACAGGGGGTTGAGAGAAACAAAGACGGAGGGGTAGAAGACACAGTGAGATGAGACCTATGGGGATGAGTAATTGACACAAGGGGGGAAAAGACACACATTAGTATTTGGGCCCTTCAATTTAGGTGCCTATGATCCACAACACAAGGTGGGTTAAGTGACACAAAGGGAGGGTAAGAGACCAAAGGGGGATAAGTGACATGAAGGAGCATAACACATTCAAAAAGGGAGATAAGAGAACTCAAAAGGGGGATACAAATCTCCAATAGAAAAAGAAAGACACAAAAAGGGGGGTAAGATACACAAAACAGAGGTTTAATAGACATACAGGCCTAGACACGTTTTGGGGGTCGACCTGGATAGAATCCTGAATATCTGTTACACTAAAAGGATATGTTAATTATAACTTTGTAAAGTAGAATATATTAAAATATGAAAATAATTGTAATTATCGGGTATTAGTGGGAGGGGCTGCTGACATCACATGTAAGTGAACGGGCCTCCATGATTCATCCCTGCCTTAGATGGCCTAGCACAACATGTGTAACATAGTACCTTTCATTGATCACAGCTTCTGCCCGATTTATCGCCCAGACTTTGTTGTTTGAGATTGGTTTTATTAATCAACCATTAATATTGCTATTTCTGATCTGTGCCAATTGTAAGCGCTAGCATGTGTTTCGTGTCTCTGTCTGGCAGTGAATTTCTACTGATGTCAGCAAAAAACTCAGCGTCGTTCTTTGTATTTTTCTGTTTTTGTGTTTATGCAATTTGAAAGCAAGTGTGCTGCTGACAGCAGTGAATATTGCAGCTTTAATATAAATGGATGCCTACAAAAGATTACTCTTAACCTATTAATATGGCTACGCTATGCAGCATTAATCCGACGTATTGCTGGGAATAACAATGAACTATACATTATGCATTTCCCCGGCTATTATATAGCTTACTATACTTACTAACGATTGCCTACTTTGATTATTCCTTCATAAAATCTTTAAAGCGCTCAATTTGACATTTGTATACGCTCTATGCATTGAAATTTACTGTACCAGCCTCATTTACAAATATTCCAGGCTGTTTGTACAATCTACATGAAATTGATGGGATTTATGGGTTCTATTAAAACTGCTAATTCTTTTTGTTACACTAGATCGCTGCTTTCAGGATTATATCTGATTTTTACTAAATAGTGCTTAATATGGTAAAAATTTCTCAACTTTAATAACCTTTTGTTGTCAAAGGAAATCGGAAAACGCAAGTGATGGTAAATCACTTTGCCAAGTCGCTGGCTTTAGTGCCTGTTCATACCTCTTGGTGGCAAGTTTAATTTGTGGCAGGATCTACTCATCACTCCGAGGTTGATAAAGTGGACACCAATGAGCTGGGTAATCGCAATACGAGCCATCCATAAATTATTAATAGAGAGCATTGTTTGCATTCCCATACTTGCTGTCACTTTGAAAACCTCTGCTTTTATAAGTATTTGGGAAAAAGGAATAAGAGATAACAACCTCTAGTTTCTGTACCTCCGCCAGTGTTCCCCAATCTGTAATCATAATGAACAGTCTAATAATTCATTTTGAATAATCTGACAGGTAGCCTAGTTTTGGTCAAGTAAAGGGATTGGTCGTGAAGTTTGCTGGTTTGCAAGGACAGGATATGTGTTGCCTATCAGGACATGGAATTTGGGGTGATTAGCGTCCTGGGTGAGGATGTAACAAAGTCTCCACTCCAAAAACCCAGAGCTCTTTAGCGCGCCGAAATGCTTTATTTTGTAGAGTTTATCCTCAGACAACCGTTCCTTCCTGGTTTGTTTAGTTCAGTGGAGCTCACCTCAAGGCAGCAATTGCTCAGAGCACCATCCTTGTAAAGGCTTTTAATTTAGCTGCATTGGGAAGTTTATATGATTAGACAGACACAAAGTCTGGGTGGGATAGAAGGGGAGGGCTTACAAAGACCGCAGACAAGACATCTGCAGCTTTCCCAAGCTGTTTTAGGTGCAGTTGCAAACATATGCAAGTTTTTAATTATGGTATATCTACTAAATTATTATATATATATATATATATATATCTTTTTATTGGACTGCTCCTTTAAGGTTGACATTAATATTTCTGAAAATGTTTCATCTTTTACTTATTAATACAATGCTTCATGAAAACTATATGAAATACACAGCAAGAGAAGTGAAAAAAATAAATAAATAAAAATACAGTTTTTGATCTTACAAGGTGGACTACAATCACCTGTCTCATGAAATATTGTGCGAATTTAGTCACACCATATGACCACCACTACAACATATTACCTATTGTCTGTGCATGTCTGCTATGGATGCTTTACTTACCGTTGTTGAGACCCCCTTTAAATGTAAATAAAGTGTGTTTCATGGCCTGCGGGGTAAAGAGTAATTTTAATTAAATTACATCAATTACAGACATTTTTTTTTTTTTTTTAAATATTCACTTTTTGTTTCCTTTTTTTTTTTTTTTTTTTTTAAAAAAATTAAAGGGACACTATAGTCACCTGAACAACTTTAGCTTAATGAAGCAGTTTTGGTGTATAGAACATGCCCCTGCAGCCTCACTGCTCAATCCTCTGCCATTTAGGAGTTAAATCCCTTTGTTTATGAACCCTAGTCACACCTCCCTGCATGTGACTTGCACAGCCTTCCATAAACACTTCCTGTAAAGAGAGCCCTATTTAGGCTTTCTTTATTGCAAGTTCTGTTTAATTAAGATTTTCTTATCCCCTGCTATGTTAATAGCTTGCTAGACCCTGCAAGAGCCTCCTGTATGTGATTAAAGTTCAATTTAGAGATTGAGATACAATTATTTAAGGTAAATTACATCGGTTTGAAAGTGAAACCATTTTTTTTTTCATGCAGGCTCTGTCAATCATAGCCAGGGGAGGTGTGGCTAGGGCTGCATAAACAGAAACAAAGTGATTTAACTCCTAAATGACAGTGAATTGAGCAGTGAAATTGCAAGGGAATGATCTATACACTAAAACTGCTTTAGCTAAAGTAATTTAGGTGACTATAGTGTTCCTTTAAGTAAAATATTTCAAAAACGAATGCAGAGTCCCATCATGCTTTCATTATACAGCCTCCTGGTAATTTCCAGCCAGTCTCAATTATACTTTACATGCGCAACCTGTGAGCTGGTCTTGTGCAGCCTGCGGAGAGAGCAAGAGATGATAAGCACATTGAAATTGCTGTAGAAATTGAATTTATTTCCCAGGCTGATTTCTGTCCTCTACCTGCTCTGCTTTTATGTGGCTACTTCTCTCCCTTTGGCAGGGGCGGGCTGGGCCGGGGGGCAGGGAGGCAATTGCCCCCCCGGCCGCCCTAAATTCCTGTAAGGCCGGCCGCGACGGGCCGGCCCTTTAAATACTGCAGCCGCCCGAGCGCTCTGTTAAGAGCCTCAGGCGGCTGCAGCTTCTCCCCTGTAGCGTGGCCGAGCTGCACTCCGGTCCGCGGTGGCCGGCCAGCCGGCCGGAGTGATAGGAAGGTGCACGCTCAGTGTGCACCTTCCTGTCAGTCCGACCGGGTACAGGAAACAGAAACTCCTGTTCCGCGCGGAACAGGAGTTTCTGTTTCCTGTCACCGGCCGGACTGACAGGAAGTGCACACTCAGTGTGCACCTTCCTATCACCCCAGCCGGCCGGCCACCGCGGACCGGAGTGCAGCTCGGCCACGCTACAGGGGAGGGGGTAAGAAGAGAGGGAGGAGGGGGGGTAAGAAGAGGGGAGGGGAATAGAGGGGAGGGGGGGAATAAAAAGAAGGGAGGGGGGATAAGAAGAGAGGGAGGAGGGGGAGAGAATAGAGGGAGGAGGGGGAGAGAATAGAGGGGAGGGGGGAATAAAAAGAGAAGAGGGGGGGAATAAAAAGAGGGGAGGGGGG
>OW240913.1:361936105-361970376 GCA_933207985.1 Pelobates cultripes
GAAGAAGGAGGAGTAATAATAAGAAGAGGGGGAGTAAGAAGAAGAAGAGGTGGGGAGTAAGAAGAAGAAGGGGGGAGTAAGAAGAAGAGGGGGTAAGAAGAAGAAGAGGGGGATAAGAAGAAGAAGGGGGAGTAAGAAGAAGAAGGGGGAGTAAGAGGAAGAAGAAGAAGGGGGGGTAAGAAGAAGAAGGGGGAGCAATAAGAAGAACAGGTGGGGGAGTAAGAAGAACAGGTGGGGGAGTAAGACGACCAAGGGGGGAAGTATGAAGAACACAGGGAGGAGGGGGGTAAGACGAACACAGGGGGTGTGAGGAGAACACATAGAGGGAGGAGTGAGAAGAACACAGGGAGGGTGGAGGGGGGGGATGAGAAGAGCACAGGGAGGGTGGGTGAGTGTGAGAAGAGACCGCTAGGGGAGGGTGGGGGAGAGGAGAGACCACTAAGGTGCAGGGGAGAGCTCTACGGGACAGAAGGGGCAGCTCTATAGGACAGGGGCCAAGACAGGGAGCTCTTTCACACTACGCGCGCGCACACACACACAATGCATCCCTATACATACACAGAAACACAACATGCTTCCCTTACACACAGAGAAACACACAATGCATCCATTACACACACACACACAATGCAACCCTTACACACAAAGACAATGCATCCTTTGCACACATACACAGAAACAGACAATGCAAACCCGTACACACACATGCAAACACACACACTTTTTCTTACATACACACAGAAACACAATGCATCTCTTACACTCAATGCACACACATACAGACACACACCTTGCATCCCTTATGCATACAAACACAGATTCACACAATGCATCCCTTACACACAACCAGAAACACATAATACATCCCTTATACACAAATACACACTGCTTCCACTACACACAAACACACTACATCACCTGCACAAACTGGTAACCCTATACACTACATACCATAAGCACACATATTAGATCCTCTACAATAACACATAACACATCCCCTACACACTCCACTCCCTGTGAGCGAACTCATGGGTGGGTGGAATTTATGAGTGGGCCTTATGGGCATACTCACCATCAGGCCCTGGGGCCCAGACCTTGAGCTGTGTAAGGGGCCCCAAAAAATGGAGCTGCTTCCAATTCTCCCAGAACATTGAATTTTGTGACCACAGTTGCAAACAGCCTCCAGAGATCCTGTTCTACACCAGACCAGTGGAGCCAAACTGCAGCCCATCATCATCCTCATCTGCTTGTAAGTAGGCAATCTAGTATATTATTAGTGACACTAATCTATAATGTACCTCACATTAAAGGGACACTATAGCTTAATGAAGTGGTTCTGGTGTCTATAGCTGGTCCCTGCAGGCTTTTTAATGTAAACACACACTGTGTGCAGCACTGGCGTTAGTTCATATGGGTGGGGCATTGTGATGTCACATGGGGGGGCAGCAAATTTTTATTTTGTCTAGGGCGGCAAAAATCCTTGCACCGGCTCTGATCCTGGGCAGGTGCACCAGTCTACTGGTGACCCACAGGAGGGGAGTGCACTGATTGCACTGCACTCTCCTCCTGTCCAGCCCCATCTTTACCGCAGTGCAAGTGCCCTCTGCCCCTAATTTACAGTGGCTCACACTCACAACAAGCAGTGCCTGGAGCCGTGAAGGAGCGGGTATGGCAAAGAGCTACTGATTAGCATAACATCAATATCCGTTATAAAACCAGGAAAAGGTGGGCATGGATGGTGAACTGATTTGGTGGTGCAATGGGCCACTTGACTGGTTTTGCCCTCCAGGCCTAAGGCTGCCAGCCCTCCCCTGCCCTTTGGTCAATGAGATAAATCTATACACATAAAATTAAGAGACAATCTAATTTGGAAAAAAATAAATATTTTTTTAGAAATGGCCTTCTGTAGGTGATCAAAACATGCACTGAAATACTTGAATGTTCGGCACTGAAACAATCCTTCCAAGAACTCCTAAAATGAATTGTAAAACATAAATTGTAAAAAAAAAAAAAACTGGCCTTACATCAGTGAACATTAAAGCAGCTTTGTCCGCACAAAATCTGGGTGTTCGTACGTAAAGATGTAATCCGAAACATTACGTTTTTTTAAACCCCCTACCTCACACCATCACCCCCAGAAAAAGGTGGGCATGGATGGTGAGCTGATTCGGTGGTGCAATGGGCCACTTGACTGGATTTGCCCCTCTAAGGCTGCCAGCCCTCCGCTGGTCCTGGGTTAGACACGATTCTATATGGAAGAGTAAAATCAATAACATGGATTCAGTGCATCCAGCTCCAATGTAGATCAGTGATTCCCAATTCAGACAAACAAACATTCCAGAATTTCCCAATTATGTTTCTTGTAAGAATTAGATTGGTGATTTCCTGAAGAATTCTCTGTTGTACTGTATAACAAATGAAGAAAGTTAAAATCTTTGGATATGACTCTCTATGAACGTAGACTCTGAAGACCAGACAAGCAGACACAACTTTGAGCTGATATATAATAAATTATATAGATATAATATGTAGCTATTATACATTTTCTTTTTGCATACGCTTGTTAATTGTCCTTCTCTTTTTGTTTTTTGTATTTTCAGTATTTTGAGTGTTGATTTCAGTGATGTGTAATATGATTGTCATTTTGGTGCCTATAACGTTCCTTTAAAGTTAATTGGACAACATAGATGGTGTCCCTTTTAAAATAAACTTTTTTTAAAATCAGCTTGTCCTTAAAACAAGCAGATTGTATTTACTATTTTCAACACAATGATGTTAACATTTAAAGCTTGTGAAACCATTCATGGCATTTTGTGTGACTTTCAGAGCAATTTTGCCATCAATGTTTGCTTTAGAAAATTATATACTTGAAATGACATCTGGTGGAGATCTCAACCTTTTACAGCTCATTCCGTGAAAACAGATTGCGAGCAGTACATGCATTTTTGGAATATTTGTAAAAAGCGTTATTTGTTGTCTATGGTAGGCAGAGGAGAAATGGATTGCCAAAAATAAGATATATATTTTTCAGTCAGAATGAAATGTTTGAATTGTCCAGAAAGTGACTGCATTATAAAGTGATCAAACAGGTTTTCTCAACATACGAGTCAGCATTTCTAAGGGCAAGACGTATAATCCTTGTAGTGTCCTTGGAGTAATAGAAGTAAAATCACACCAAGTATGGATTCCATTGCATATAAACTTAACTGTATCTTTAAAGGCACACCAAAACAACTTTAACGTAAAGGGACACTATTGTCACCACAGCAACTTTAGCCTAATGAAGCAGTGTTTGTGTTTATATCATGCATCTGTTTCACTTCTTGATTCTCTGCCATGTAGGAGTTAGCTTTGTTTCAGTTTATGCAGCTATAGACACACCTCCCCTGGTTGTTACTGACACAGCCTGCATGAAAACAAAATGGTTTCATTTTCAATCAGATGTAACTTCATTTTAAAGTTTTTATCTCCTGCTCTTTAAATTGAACTTTAATTACATACATGACGCTCCTGCAAGGCCTACCAAGCTATTAATAGAGCAGGAGATAAGAAATTGCAAATGAAACAGAATTTGCCATAAAGGAAGTGTAAACATTAGATGAAGTGTTTAGGAAGGTTGTGCAAGTCACATGCAGGGAGGTGTAGTTGGGGCTGCATAAACAAAGTGATTCAACTCCTAAATGTTAGAGGATTGAGCAGTTAGACTGTAGGAGCATGATAAATACACCCAAACTGTTTCATTAAGCTAAAGTTGTTTTGGTGACTCTAGTGTCTCTTAAACTTCAAGTACAAACAGCATGCTATTAACAGAACAGGAGATTACAAATTCTACATTAAACAGAATTTGCAAGGAAGTGATCACTCTTTACAGGAATGTTTAGGAAGGCTGTGTAAGTCACCCGCAGGAAGGTGTGACTAGGGCTGCATAAACAAAGTGGTTTGACTCCTAAATGGCAGAGAATTGAGCAGTGAGACTGCAGGGGCATGAGCTATACGCCAAAACTGCTTCACTAAGCTAAAGTTGTTTTAGAGGTACAGGACCATGCATGGGGCATGGTGGACCTAACCACATGTGTCTCCATGAACAACTCTGTGCTGCTGAAGTCTCAACGCCGTGCAAGGGATAACATTTTCATAATATGCTAAATATGACCATTTTAAAAGGTGCTTGGTGTAATTGTTTTTTTTTTGTTTTTTTTTTCTTATTAGCTGTGTTTTTCTTTACAGGTAACAATCTTGATGCCATCCATGATATTACCGTTGCATACCCTCATAACATTCCCCAAACAGAGAAGCATATCCTTAATGGAAATTTCCCCAAGGAGATCCACTTCCATGTCCGCAGATATCCAGTAAGTAGCCTTCCAGCTTCCAAAGACGAACTTCAGCTTTGGTGCCAGGAGCGTTGGGAAGAGAAGGAAGAGCGCCTGCGTGCATTCTACGAAGGAGAAAAATATTTTGATGCCTCAAGACGGAGTAGAATTCCACCCTGCAAATCGGAGTTCAGAGTCCACTTGATAAAGTTTGCTTCCCTATTTTACTGGACCTCCTTTACGATAGCAATGCTTGTTGTATTATACATGAACAGCTGTGTCAGATGGTATTTCCTAACTATGGTTGTGGTTTTTGTAGCCCAAGAAAAATTCTTTGGTGGACTTGAGCTCATTGAATTGGCCTGTCACAGGTATTACACCAGTAAGCAACGCCTAGCTCTGTCGGAAAAAAAAATAGAATAAAACTAAGCTCTATAACCTACAAACTTTATACACCGTGACAAGTTTTGCATGAAAAATGTATATCAGTGGTGTCCACTTGGGCTGGACTACCTTGTTGGTCTACATTTCCCATAATTCCTATAACATCACCTGTAGTAATTCAGAGTATTTTAGGGCAATTTGTAGTCCAACAACAATGGGACACCAGTGCTATATACAATTATAAAATATGTATACGTATATATTTCCAAACAACACATTGCTGTTTTTTAAGATACATTTTGCACTTCTTGATAAAAAAAAAAAAAAGGAAAAGAAAAGAAAAATAAGCCAAAAAATATATGGGATTTCCAGTGATATATAATTCCATCAGTAAGCGTGTAAACCACATTGTTGAATGTAATTCCACCGTATATTAACAATGCATTGTTAGTTAACTTTGTGAAATGATGTTAAGAAATGTTTTGTGTAGGTATGTTAAAAGTGCATTGAATCTGTTATATTACTGAACGTAAATAATAGGAAAACGTATGAAATTCAGAACTTTGTATAATCTTGTTTATTCTTAGTAGACAATCAAGGGATATTTTTTTTATTATTATTATTTTATTTAATTTTTTTGTACTTACAAGATATTTATCTTTGGATTTTCTCAGAAATCATATAATTGCAGCAGTGAAGGCTGGTCCATAGGTGCAATAGTTTTTTTTTTGTTGTTGTTTTTTTTTTATAATAAAAAAAAACATACACACATAGATATAATTCTCTTGCTGTAACCTCAGACACTCTTAGCCGGCTCGGATTTTTGAAGTTGTCCATTGGCTATGGGTTGTCAGATCATGGACACTTTATAAGATAGGCCAGCATATTTTCCAATACCGAATGTCTGTCATTCGGTTACACTTGAGTTGATTCTCCATAAAGTGCTTTTACCCCAAATATACTGTCTGTATATCTATAAATGTATGGTGTTTAACAATGTACAACCTCTCATTGGGTTAAGATTTGAATACATGGGGAGTAAAAAGGCAGATCCTAAATTTCAGAGGGCAAAGTCAAAGTGTACTGGTAGACTAAAGCATCCCTCCATCTTTAAACTTCACCAATTGCCACTGAGTTCCTGTTCAAAACAACTTTAGAGACAGATTCTGCCCTAATTACCTTAATACTGTAGTTTTGGATTCACTTTAAAAAAGTATGCGTCATAATAGCATGCACTACATTCATAAGATTTTAGCATCATATTTCCATTTGGAATGATACATTACATAGAGGTGGACAGCTGTCCTTTTAATGTTACCTCCTAAATCGCAAGGTTACTTGTGCTTCTCGGGACTTCTAGCGTTCTCAGTCATGCTTTGTTTGAGAACTATGGATGCAGGTGAAAGTATCTCTACTGATGTTATTTAAAAGGAAACTCTTATCAGTGAAGCACCATTACATTAGGGCTCAATAAACGCATGATGTTTCGATCTGGCTTTGATTTTGACATGAATGGGATAGTGCACACTAAAGCACTATGTCTGAGTCTGATCTGTGTCCCTATAGGTGTAGATACAAAATAATGATTATCGCCGTTTATTAATACCTTTTTATTGGGCTAACCTAAATCTGTAATGACAAGGAGCTCCTATTATTTGTAGGTGTGTCCTACAAAGCTGTGTTGTTCGGGGACACATTGTTACAGACAGGAAGCACCCAGAAATTGGAATCTAAGTAGACAATCAATTAAAGGAACTTTGAAGAAAGGTGTTATGGCTTACTTCTAACTTGAATCAATACAACTGTATTTTGCATAGGATCCTGTTTAATTTTTATTTGTTTTGATTTTTCAAAGAATTTGTGCATGTGAGTGGCTGCTACGACATGTTTACAAAATGGAAGAAATTTTAAATAGTGCCACCGCTGCGTTATTCATTGCTCTGACATTTCAGCATTATTACGCAATTACTGTTAATGTATCCTCAGTGTCTTAAACATAGAAACATAGAATGTGACGGCAGATAAGAACCATTCGGCCCATCTGGTCTGCCCTCTGACACTGTCACTAAAACTTTCTTCCCAAAAATCTATTTTAAACAATAATAATACCATGAGTTAATAGAATTTTAATCTAACTAGTTATAGTATGCTGCCATTTGAATATATGGCTGGTCCCGGCTTATAGGTTTTTAATATTGATATTGCATGCTGTTTTCTTTATTCTGCATTCTGGGGATGTGCTAGATATATCATTCCATTACTTCCTGTAATTGAAGTGAATATATTTAACTTCTTTTCAATGTGTAGATGAAGGAATTCAAATTAAAAATCTTTTTTACCTATAATTTTGGAGTGTTTAACACTATTTAGATTATTAGGCACTCCATAATGTCCTATAAAAAGAGTTAACCTATCTCTAATCCTGCGACGAGTGGGTTCCTTGTCGTAGCTCTGCTTCGCCTCTGGGAGATGATCTCCCAGCTAATCCAATACTTCGCACATAGAAACATTGGGACACAAGGCACATGCACAGCAAACCCCTTTCTGTGTCTGCAGAGCTTCTCACGGACAAGACCTTAAATATGCTTTGTGCTACAGGACCCTCCTGGTGGTTTAATGGTTTGCAGTGTTCCTAAAAAAAAAAAAAAAAAACTTTTACTTTTTTTTTTTTTTTGGTGCATCAGATGAGCCAATTATTGATGAAGCAGAAAACTGTTATTCAATGTACAATTACAATATCTCTCTGCATACATATTACATTATATAATTTTATTCTATACTGTATACACTAACCCGGCCTCCCTGTTATATCCAATAAAATGATCACTCAGTACTCTGGGGCAAATTTAAAACTGAGTATTTGTACTACACTGTGATATATTACTCCATTTTCAGATTCACCCAAATTAATAACCTTACCTTAATAATGAAAGGGGGCTTAAAATAGCCCAACCGTAATGCTTATATCATTTTGGTTGGCATACACGGCAAAAACTAGAATGAGTTTTGTTTTTATTTTTGTCATTTTTAATTCTGATAAACTTTATTAAAAGCTTATATTCTTTCTCAGTTTATTATTACTACTTGGTAGATTAAGAATACTAAACTGATACAATTTTAGACCCCCCCACCCCACAATTTTAAGAAATATTATATATATAATTATTTTAGGCTTCAGATGCTGGAGAGTCACATTAACCTAACCACGGACGATATTATTTTGGGTCAATCCTCTAGACAAGTTCACAATCAAAGCTGAAATGCTACCTTTCAGCAAAATAAGCAATCTTTAATATACTTACTTTTGCTTTTTTTCCTACCTGATTTTTAACTTTTTGAACTTATCAATGATTCTATAAACATTGTTCTATTATTAATTAGTTTTGTTCTGGAGATGGAAAACCCTCTGTCTATATCTGCAAAAATCACTCATCTATCACAGCATCATATCACAGGACCTCATAGCTAACTAGCTGTACAATTTATGGTAATGATGACACCCCAGTCAGGTGGATTTTCAGCTCTAGCAGCCAGAGGGCTTCCACACCGTATGTACATAATTTCAGTACCGAAACACTGCACAAACACTGCTTGAAGTAACCCGTTAAAGACAAAAAAAATGGCCAAACTCATTAATTGCGTACTTAAAAGTAATCCATGATATTACTCAATACATAGACTTACTCAAATACTGTTTGTTGCTTCAAACGCTCTCTGTATTAGATTAAAGGACCACTATAGTGCCAGGAAAACACTTGTTTTCCTGGCACTATAGTGCCCCGAGGGTGCCCCCACCCTCAGGGACCTCCTCCCGCCGGGCTGGAGGGCAAGGAAAGGGGTTAAACTTACCTTTTTTCCAGCGCCAGGCGAGCATTCGTAATGCTTTCCTATGGACGCTGGCGTCTTCTCACTGTGATTTTCACAGTGAGAAGCACGCAAACGCCTCTAGCGGCTGTCAATGAGACAGCCACTAGAGGCTTTAGAGGCTGGATTAACCCATTTATAAACATAGCAGTTTTTCTGAAACTGCTATGTTTATTGAAAAAAAGGGTTAATCCTAGAGGGACCTGGCACCCAGACCACTTAATTAAGCTGAAGTGGTCTGGGTGCCTAGAGTGCTCCTTTAACATAAGCTATAATTTCTCGTCCCTCATTTTTTTAGACAGGATATTTGTGCAATGTTTTTGATTGGCCGTGTTCTGTTATGTCAACAATGACCAGGGATAATTCTTACATTGTGAAACGTAAAACTTTACCAATGCAATGGCAATCACCCCATTTTTAAACAAGCACAGTATAAATCAGTTTGAGTTTGTTATCTTTCAGTATCTATTAGTCCCCAGAACACCGTGTTTAAGTCTTAGCGGTCACTCTGAAATTGGTTCTTACATGGAGAACTGGCGGGGGATCAAACTGAATTTTTAATTCAAGGTCGAAGCAGCTGAACTGACTTTGAGAATTTTTCCAGTTCATTTGTTTTGGCCTTAAATTTGAAATTTACTTTAAATTCCTGACAAATCTCATTTTGGTAAATAACCCTGTTTGAACAGCAAACCAACCATTTATCATTTTAAAAGGGTGCACCGGGCTCTTTTGGAACCAACAGAATTTAAGTATATTTGATAGGATTTGTTTCATGTTCACTCTGCATTTTTATCCACATTCAAATCTATTTACTAATACTTAAAATGAAAAAAAAAAGGTACTTTCTGCATTATAACTCCACCCCCTTAGCCACAACTTATTTTTCCACTAGGCGACTTCCTTAGTAGAATTTGTATGGTTATTTAGCACCTAATGAAGTTATGAAAAGAAAGAAAAAAAGCTTTCTTATTAGAAGTCGTAGGACTCCCTTTAATTTCAATGATACCATCTTTGAGGTTTATTCAATAAGCAATGCATTGTGTTAAACTGAAAATTATACTGTTGAAGTTTAGAAGACTTTTATCCAATTCATTTATGTGTTCAACTCGGTTAAAACCTTAACTGTGGGCATCATGAAGTGGGAGATTTGGGTGACAATTTTAGGAGTTTGAATCCATCCCAAAATCCACCATTTACAGGTATTTTTCACCCTTTGATAATTATAACCACAAGGATTATATTTACAACTTTTCTTTACACAGGAAAGATCACAACCCGCTCGGTGAGCTTGCAGGGATTCTGTGAACTTCCATGAAGATTTTCCCACTCTGAGCCACATTAATTACAATGTTAAGAGCTGAAAATGACATGATCTGCTTACATTTCCAGAGTGTTATCAGAACTAAGTGATGCTTTCAACGCATTGAACTCACTGGCGGTGGGGGGTTACACGTGTTCCCCGATATAGGACAGATTTGCAGATTCTCAAGTTTACAAACACTGCCAGAGTTACTAACTAAACAGGTCCTTATCTTGAAATCATCAAGGACTATGTTACTTAGAGTTTATTTTCCAATTATGATCTTTTGGTCTAACATTTAAGCTCTTAAGGAGAATTCCCATCAATTTACAGTATATTGAATAACCAAGAGAAAATTCTTGTACTTTTAATACAAATCCAAAGGGGGTCTTTGTCAAGTATGTCTCTAAATTTCAAATTTAGCTTCCAAAACAGTTTTAGAGCTGTGACTTACCACTATTATTATTATTACCCTTATGCCCGACAATGGGTATTGTTTATACTTGTTACCATATATTTTATGTTTCCAGAGAGATTTGAAGATGTCGGTCAGACTGTCAATAATTTGAGGTTACTATGCAGATTTGAAGGATCTTGTCTATTGATTTAAACAATTGGATGTAGCAATGAGGTTCTCTAGTGAAAGAGGAACAAAGTTTATGTACATATGTTTTATATTAATAGGAGGGTACATTTGTGAGATACACTTTATGTATAGATTGGGTCAAATAAATTGTTTAAAAGGCATAGTGTCAGCATGATGTACTCATTAATTTAATGCCTGTATTTGTGTGTATACGGTAGCTTGTTAATTTTAACTGCCACCAGAACCCATCAAATTTTAGTTGTGGCTCAGGGGAATCCATCAATCTTTAATTTTATGTCAGGAGAACCTGTCAACTTTTCATTTCAATTCAATCCATTATTGTTTAGTTAATTGTAGTAGAAGTCATCCGTATATAATTTTAACTCAGCAGAGCTCAGTCACAGAATTTTCCCAGGTTAGTCTGGGCTGGGGGAAAACAGGAGGGCTTGCAAATGCTCCTGACAACATCTGCAATTTTTTCAAATAGTTTTTAGATATATTCCCAAAATGCATAATTGATTTACTTTCATATTTAATAGTTGTTATTATTATTATTAGCAAGTAAAAGAACCATAAAGGTTCTGCCAGGATCATTTATCAAACACCAGTTTACTTGGCTTCATTGATCATCCATTGAGGCCATCATTCCCTGTTTGTAAATTTATATCAAAAAGCAACAGGTAGTAAGATCGCTCAACAAGCACCTGGTTAAATCCTTTGAGATGTTTATTAAAGCACCGTACGTGGCCAGCTTCTAGGACCTGAAGGTTCTGAATTAAATTTTACATCTTAAGATAGTTTAGTGTAGTTTTGTCCTGTCCAGGTCTGTGCAACTGGCCTCACACTTGCTGTATCTGAAACCAATCCCATCCATATCTGCCAGCCTCTGTTATCATTAAGCTGGAGCTAGAGGTCACTCATTGTACAAACATGGTAAAGCCCATTAATGCACTAATTGGGAATTTGGTGACTGATCATAAGTCATTGATGTAACATAGTTGTTCCCAGTTTGAAACACAGAATTGGTTGTACTCCAAAACGTCCATGGCTGCAACCAACAATTGTGTATTTAAGAGATTTGTCATATTCTACACCTGGATTTACGTGTCACATTAGAAAAATAGAACTTCTCATTTAAATTTGAATAGATTGTATCTATTTTAGCTTTGATATGAGCTTTATGTCCATGCCTTTGTTGTGTGATGATGTCTGTACACTCTCTGATGTTTTTATTCATCAAACTTTATAATAATATTGGTTCTTTTTTCCTCTGAAGGATCAAATGTGTCTTTGATCATATGTGCTTTCCACGTATGCATAAAATATATTTTCTTTATATTAATATTCTGCAAATCACAGTAGAGTAAATTACATTTCCAGCTCAGTAGATCACCTGGAGAGTGAATGTCTTGTACTTCCACGGGTAGGCAAGGGACTACTTCTCAAGCTGATGCGGAAAAGGATTAAGATCCCACAAGCTGAGGCAGGTTACCTGAAATAGGAATGGCTCCAGTGCCCCTGTCTAAATTGTAGGTCCTTGGTAGCTGTATTGGGGTCATATGATGGTTAATCCTGCTCTAAGCTAGTTGAGGACTGTCATTTTCTTGACAATTTCCCTGCACATAATTGTACGGAGACATCTTGCCAAGAATTTATGATCAGGGTAACTTCAAACACAACCCTGTCTATAGGCTTGGCAAAGATTGCACTGAGGGTCCAAATATTGCCAGGTCTATCATGCTTGATGATTAAGTACAGAAGTTGTAACTTAATAATTATATGTTTGTCTGTTTAATTCTTCTATATCAGTAAGTGTGGTTTTTATTTTTTATATATATATATATAGTACCTGTAATGTGTAATGATATCTATAATGATATTTGGAAATAAATCACTAGACGAGTAAATAAGCCACATTACTTCACCACAGAGTTAAGTGGCTTACCCCTGACTGGGGTATATCAAAGACACGAAATTCTGTCCTTTTTTTTGTTTTTCTGCCCAAAGCAATGCCTTTCCTGTTGCGTCCAGTTGACAAGTAGACATTCACCTTTACAGACATCTTGCCAACAGCTTTGGGTGATGAATGCACTTGAGTCCTTCTATTGGCAGCAGCTGATTTAAAAAAATATATAATTATAGACAATCAATTGGACAAGTGATGCCTCTATACTTACATTGTGATCAGCATAACATTGCCTGAATGTATTAATTATATGACAAGACTCTACATAGTATGGTGCTTGTTCTGTTTTAACAAAGACAGATGTGAATACAGTTTTTATGATTAAATGATAGTCATTGGTTCTATGTATGTCCCTTCCATAATAAAATTATCAGTCACTCAATGCAACTACATTCAAACTAGTTTGTTTAAAGTGAGAAGATCGAATGCAAGATTCACAAAAAGGGTTCCCTCACCACCGTCCATATTTTAGTTGTGGAATCCAATGGACACGTAGGCTACCGGTTTGAAACTTGATGTGAGGCCTCTTTCCTACCTTGGTAGGGATGGGCTATAGCTGTGCCCTCTTTACACTGGGCTCCCACCTGGTTTTGTTTTCAGAATGGAAAGTTGTGTGTGTATATCTTATTTGTATCCATTGTACCCTTCCTTTAGTCACCATGAGTGCTCAGCCGCCACACCTAAAACTTTGTCTCATTTTGTATTATATATGTGAGTACAGTTCTGCTAGCACAATTATGTATAGGCAATTGTTGATACATATTGTGTTCACTGTAGGTGGTTCTTAAAACAATGTAACCTTATCATAATATCCAAATTGGGTAATCTGATAAATTTGGGACTATTGCTGCTTTGAGACGACTTTTTTTAATTGTGATCTTCCACAAAGCTTTCTTTTACAAATATGAACTTTAAGGCAATGTTGTATGATCAATATTGTCTTGCAAATGTAACCATAGAGCTGAACAGTATCCACTGTTGTTTGTCACCAACACCAACCCGTACTAAAGGTAGGGCTATTATGCCATTTTCTTGTAGAAGTAGCATGGGTCTGATGCACCCTGTTCTGATTTTTTTAAATTTTCTTTTATTAGAACATGGGAGACTGATATTGTTTTATATACATTCACTCGTACATCCAGTCTTACTGTAATACAGTAACAATGCCAGACGTGTTATTGTTAAAAATAAATGTTTTCTGATTTTTCAAATAAAACTTTGTGTTTTTAAAAGTTTAAGAAAATAAACACTATTTAAACATTTATATGAGCTTCTTTCTGTTCTATAGGAGCTCACACTATTCCATCGGTTGCTACATTGTCTTAAAGAAAAATGTTAAATGGATTATTAGACACAGCTGATCAATTACATGTATTATAATATGTCACATGAACTGTATTTTTCGAGTCCTGTTATACTTACATGACTTTGACTTAAATCTTTTGTAAAATACAGTAATTTTATTTTTTCATTGTGTTTTTGACCCTATTTATTTGGGCTAACTCTATCCTCTTACAACTATAATGAAAAATGTTTGGGGGTCAATATTTACAGGTTATTATACGTGTTGGATTTTATAATGTTAAGATATGCTTTTTATATACGGATCCAATTCTCTACCTGTATTTTCTGTTAACTTTGTTATATTATGCAATTCAACACCATTGTAATGTTTAGTTTTTCGTTTGTTTGTTTGTTTTTGTACTGTTATTGACCTTCAATAAAAATTGCTTAAACAGAAAAAATAAAAAAGAGGAAACCATATGGAAGCAGGTTCCCAATTAGATCTGTAATTTTTCCGTCAATGTCTTTTGAACAAAACTGAAGATGTTTTCTTTATTCTTCACTGTGTCCTGTCTAATGTAATTCTAAAATAGATAAATGCCATATAGAAGATCATTTTGGTGCGTTATCCCTTAGGAGAAAAGGACTAGATATTTTCTGACAGTCTCTCTGATGTATTGTTTCATGATCTGCCTATTATTTCCACACATACATGTGTTTAATCTTGTGCCACCACTATTTATTACATTTTTCGAACATCAAAGCAACACTTCAATTGCCATAACCACTACAGCTTGCTGGGCACTTCTCTCTGCTACTACGAATGCCGGAAAGCAAGCGTTCCTAAGCAGGACTTCTCATTGTCTGTCTGAGAGCAATCTGCTAAAGATCCTAAAGCCTTCTGTAGTGGCTATGGTGCTTGATTTTTCTTTAACGCCAAGTATATCATAAATACGCAAAAAAGACCACATCTGACGAGACAGGTAGACTAACAGTAAATCACCCATTTTGGAAGACATTGCATACAGTAGGTATGGACACGAGTGAACTGCAGGAAGAAAAAAATATATATACTGTCCGTGTGTCACAAGTTAAGTAGGTTGCACCTCCAGGGTTTGTATCCTAACTCTGTAATTGGGCTTCAAGATATGGTAAATGAACAAATAAATATGAATACCGCACTCTAGTCATGTATATGACAAAAAGATGAAAAAAGTGTAAATAATGCAATTACTTTATTGTTACCTACTTTTAAATATGAGTGATTACGAAAATATTGTTTACATCGTATATACGGTTACATTCATTTCATCGTATGTACAATAGCTATTTACAAAAAATAATAACCAAAACCCTCCATAAGTTCTATTTAAATTCATCAAATGGATGTATATATGGCAATGATCCCACCGGTGATGTCCGAGCAAAATATCTAGCATGTGAAAAAAAGCTGCTGCTGACTGTGTAAAGTCATAGAGACAACGAAGAAAAAAGGAAGAAAAAAAGGAAAAAATTAAAAATTATAAAAAAAATTAAAGTCCAAAGTCCTAAATGCAACAGTCCAGAAAACTATAGTGCACTATAATAATCTCTATATATAAGTGGATCTCACCAGTTGGGATATCCTCTTTATAAAAAGAGAGTTGAAGAAGATGGAGAGTTTTCTGTTGTTGGATGAAAAATGAAGAGGGTGAATCTACTCCAGCAGGTTGGATAGGCTGTCCTTCCTCTGTAGTGAAATGCTCCTGCTGCAAAGTCGTCAGATGAAGAGTTCACCTCACCGAAACAGGTATGAATGCATGTGATTCAAAATGGCCGACAGTATATGGGCTGCGAGCTCGGGACATCCATGTCCCTTCGAAGGTCCCTGTAGTCTGCCAAACGAAATAAACAGTGATTTATATACCAGTCCAGGACGGCTAAATCAAGCCATATCCACCCCTTTGTGCTCTTCCACTTCCGCATTGCGACGTCTACGTGCGTCAATGGGTCATCCGTATTCTGCACAACTTTATTGTTCACTCTTCTAACAGACAGACAAGTTAGTGAATGGAAGCAATCGAAGAATACTTAATCTTAATACCAATAAATTATTGACATATTGAAATGTCGAAAATTATAACTGCTGTATATAGCAGAAGAGAGCTATGGGGTAGACAATTTATTAAAAAAAGGAATATATAATATATAATCCTTACAAAGGAAATAAAATAAACTGTCTAAACATACCTATTTGCAACTATTTATATACGGAAAAAGAGCTAAGTAAACCAAATTACCCTGTTACAGATAAGTAAAAAATGTTGAGCAGACCCTATTATAAGATCAAAAGGTTTTTATAATAACCAACAATGTGGTATTTGAAAATTGTATAAAAAATAAAAAATAGAAAGATATCTATAAAAAATACTACATTCTTAATTAAGATAATATAGTGTTCATATTGACTGCTAACCATCAAACTTACCTGCAGCAGGTGATCAAGGGGTAAAAAAGAACGAAAAAAATCTTTATAAGTCGGAAAACTGATCCGCTGTATGAAAACAAAGGGTAAAATTCTTATCAATATTTTGAAACCGTATAACAAATATAAGCATTATCCATAAGTGCAACTCACCAGCCATGCAGTAGCCCAAAGTGCCCCCGGGCCATATACGTGAGGGACCCTGTGCTGTGGGCAGGTAGCGGACCCATAAGGGTCAATATGACACCGGGAAAGGACGACGGACCAATAATGGTCAAAAGAAGCCACTGTAAGGAGCACAGAAACAAAAGAAAGCAGACCATCATGAGCTAATGTTGTTGAATAGGAAAACACTCATAAAAAATGTTTAAGGTCATAGTCCTCGTTAAGGCCTAGTGGTGACAAGGTCTCCAAGGTACTAATCCATTTTGTTTCCCTTTGAAGTAAAAGTTTCTGTCTATCACCTCCTCTACGGAGGGGTGGAATTCTATCTATAACCTGAAACCTCAATTGGTTCACATTATGGCCATACGTTTTAAAGTGCCTCGGTACCGGAGCCTCCACTGTATCATGTTGCAACGCTGCCCTAATGCTCCTTTTGTGCTCCCCTATCCGTTCTTTCACCGGCCGGATGGTCTCCCCCACATATAAGAACCCACAGGGACACTTAAGTATATACATGACAAAGTCTGAGCTGCACGTAACAAAAAAATTTTTCCCGACCGAGGTTGAACAAAATATTCCCCCTTGATCACACTACTACAGTGTGAGCAATTGAGGCATGGAAATGTGCCCTTCTTAGGTTCTGAAAAGAATCTGGTTTGTTTTTTAGAGCTACCGATGTCTGACCTTACTATGAAAAAAGTGGAAAATGTTGAAATATCGGGGGTAATTGAGAATCATCCTGAAATAGCTGCCAATGTTTTAATATAACTTGTCAAATATCCCTATTCAGTGGAGTGTATGGTGTCACGAACGTTAACCTCTCTACCTTATTGTTGGCTCCTGAGCCTGAGAGGGTTTCCTGACAGGAAAGAATTTCAACTTTCTGTCGCTGATTCTCAAATATTTGTGTAGGATATCCCCTCTCCACAAATTTGTTGGCCATAAAGTCTAATCCTGTAATCACTTTATCCTCTTGTGATACTATCCTCCTCACTCTTAGCAGTTGACTAAATGGTAAACCGTTCTTGAGGTGAATTGGGTGAAAGCTGGCGTATGTTAATAAGTTGTTACGATCTGTCAGTTTTATGTACAAGTCACTGTGAAGACAATTATCTACCCTCTGTACTTGGACATCTAAGAACGGGACCGTAGTCGTGTCACAATACATAGTGAATTTAATATTAAGATCTTGCGTGTTCAAGGACTCATAGAAATCCTGTAACTGGGCCCTAGTGCCACTCCAACATATGAACACATCATCTATATATATCTTTTCCAAATCAGGCATTTCACAAATAAAGGATGTTGATAAATATACGTCTCTTCCAGACGATTCATATAAATGTTTGTGTATCTTGGAGCGACATTCGAGCCCATAGTTGTACCTTTAATCTGTTTGTAGTATTTGTCCCCAAACAGAAAGTAATTCCCTGTTAAAATAAAGGTCAGTAATTCCCTAATGTATTTTCTGGTGTCCTCTTGTTGGATCAGTTTAGGGTCCTTGTCTAATGTCCAATCAACCGCCTCTATCCCTCTATTATGATCTATGGAATGTTAATTTTACCTCCATCTTCTTCAACTCTCTTTTTATAAAGAGGATATCCCAACTGGTGAGATCCACCTGTATATAGAGATTATTATAGTGCACTATAGTTTTCTGGACTGTTGCATTTAGGACTTTGGACTTTTATTTTTTTTATAATTTTTAATTTTTTCCTTTTTTTCTTCCTTTTTTCTTCGTTGTCTCTATGACTTTACACAGTCAGCAGCAGCTTTTTTTCACATGCTAGATATTTTGCTCGGACATCACCGGTGGGATCATTGCCATATATACATCCATTTGATGAATTTAAATAGAACTTATGGAGGGTTTTGGTTATTATTTTTTGTAAATAGCTATTGTACATTCGATGAAATGAATGTAACCGTATATACAATGTAAACAATATTTTCGTAATCACTCATATATTTAAAAGTAGGTTAAGGTAACAATCAAGTAATTGCATTATTTACACTTTTTGTCATATACATGACTAAGTGCGGTATTCATATTTATTTGTTAATTGACTATGAGGCTTTATTAGGGTTAACCTTGAATACCTGCACCTTAGACGTGATTGAGTGCCAGCACAAATTGTATTTTTGTATGTCAAGATATGGTAAGGTGGATTGGAATAAAGCATGCTGTCCAGTCTTATTTCCTTCAATAAATCATTAAAAACTCACTTCTCTAACCCCTTCTTACCGTTCAGGACCAGCACTGTTTTTACATTTCTGCGGTGTCAGAGTTTAGCTGTAATTTTCTTCTTACTCATTTACTGTACCCACAAATATATACTGTTTTTCTCGCCATTAAATGGTCTTTCTAAAGATACCATTATTTTCATCATATCATATAATTTACTATAAAAAAAATTATAAAATATGATAAAACAAAATGTAAACAAAAAACACTTTTTTTAACTTTGACCCCCAAAATCTGTTACACATCTACAACTGCTAAAAAACACCCATGCTAAATAGTTTCAAGATTTTGTCCAGAGTTTAGAAATACCCAATGTTAACATGTTCCTAGCTTTTTTTTTTTTTGCAAGTTATAGGGCAATAATTACAAGTAGGACATTGATGTTTTAAAATATATATATTTTAAAAATGTATCCATAGTGACATTGTAACACTGTTATGTGTTAAATCTCTGAATCACACCTCACATGTACATATTTATTTTAAAGTGGGCAACCCAGGGTATTCAATAGGGGGTATGTCCAGTCTTTGTTTGTTAACAAAAATACAAAACACTATTATGAATGCTAACTTTGGCCAGTGTATGTGACTAAGTGGCTACTAAAAAAGACTGAACATAACCCATTTGCAATACCTTGTGTTGTCTTCTTTTGCAAATGGTATGCCATCATGGGGGTAATTCTCTTTCCTGGGCTACCATGCGCTCTGAAAAGCAATGTAACTAATATGGCAAATTATAATGTGAAGAAACAGAAAATCAAGCCTTCTATTTGACCCTGTAACTTTCAAAAACACGATAAAACCTGTACATGGGGGGTACTGTTTTGCGTGGGAGACTTCGCTGAACTCAAATATTAGTGTTTCAAAACAGTAAAACAAATCACAACAATGATATCGGGCAGGTCCCTCGAATTGTAATTAATAAAATGACTTAATTATGTAAAAATGTTATATAAATATATTTGTATAATTTAAATATATACATGTGTGTGTGTATATATATATATATATATATATATATATATATATATATACATATATATATATATATTATTTTTATTTATATATTGCTATATATATCCAAAAGACAAAAAGAGAGCACTCGGATTTTCAAAAGTCAATGATCGTGTATTCAAATTTGCATAGGAAATAAATGTTTCGACCTTAACTAGTTCTTTATCAAGATGCTGTATAAACAATAATGCAAAGTATATATACCCCATAAAATTAAAAGAAAGTGATAAGCTTACCAGTGATCAAAGTGCACGAGACCCTGTCCCCCATGCCAATCGGACCACCCCTCATTAACGTGCTCATGATGACGTCATGCGGTAGGACCTCCAGAACTAGAGAGCGTCCCTTTGCCAAGGAATGGAAAGCATTATTACAGTTGTACTTATGTAACATCTGGGGATCTGTCTTTTGGGCACCTCTGTTCTAGATTATTATAATAAACACAAAAGTGAGAGAAATCAAGTTACTTAAAAGGGTAAGTAGTTTTTTTTTTTTTCTTCACTTCTGTTAACAAGACTACTCTGTTAGTAATATATGTTGGCTCAAAAATAAACAAAATGAAATAGCGTTTCCCTTTAAACGCTCACTTTTAGCTGTTACTGTAGCAATGCCTCTGAAATTTGTGGCACCAAAGTCACATGTTTGCATCACCCAGTGGGCAAAACCCTTTGTGTTACTAGAAGATAAGAAACAATGGGCAGAATGGAATTTGTATTCCTGAAAAAAATGCTTAGTGATAAGCGCAAAAAGGTGGCGTAATCTAAATTATATTTGATTTGAATGTATTTCTTCAAGAGCAGGCCATTATTAGCATTCCTGTGGGTTTACAAAGATACATATCACAGCACAGCTAAGCTGGTCCCAGCTCGCCAAAAGCATCTGGTAACTTTCCATCTGCATAGTAAATTTCTTGATAACGGCGCCGGCTGGCACATAGACCTAGCGAAACGCTTGTTTCTTCGCCATGTGCTGAGCAAATACTTGCTATAACGTTAAGAGCCAATAATAGTCTGGGTCTCGTGTCTCTGAGGACTGCAGTTAATTAACTTCTCAGGCACACACAGACATGCTCTCTGAACTGTGCCTCTTCTATACTTAAATCAACAGATAATAAAACCCATTAACTCTTCATTTCTAATTAGCGTTCAGTGTTGCTTGTCAGAAATATTTGCAAAATAAGATGCAGTGTACAAAAATAAGTTTTGGTGGTAACTCTATAGATAGGGCTGAACTTTGTAAACTTGGCATTCCAAATGTTTCATAACTACATTTCCCATGATTCTCAGGCAGCCTTAAAAGAACATGTTAACTTTAAAAAGAAGTATATTACACTTGAAGGGCTACTCCTGAGTAAACCTCGCTGTGTTGGTCTGCCCCTGCCCCAAAATAAATTAAGATAAAATTACCCCTGATCCTCCGAGGCTAACATCACACTCAGGGAGGGAGAGTTAAGGGGAGGGCATGGATCTGCCAATGACTGTTTGGTGCCAGCATTCTGTATGTGCTAGGATTAGATGTCAAATTTGGATCAAATTCACATTAGCTGCACCGAGCTCTTGGCTAATGATGGCCCGATAATGGGGTCAGAGGTGGCATTAAAAAGCAGAAAGGTTAAAATCTCTATGTGCAGTAATTCATAGCGAAACCCAATGCATATTGCTGTCAAGGTGCGTGGAGTTATATTTTAACGTCATATTGTTACCTTTCCTCAATAATTTTTTTTTAAATGTACAAAATATTAATACTGCTGCTCCTTCTCTGGTAAAGTCCTCAATGGTCGTGACTTATGTCCAATCAGATGCTTCTCATAGAAGCATTGAGGTAGTAAGGCTTACATGCAGCAACCATCGCACTCCACCAATCTGAAATCTGTTTTAGAGAACCATTAGATAAGTGCAGCATTATCACACTGTGTGTCATTTCACCAAATGTGAAGTTTTTCAAAAATCGAAGGTCGGGCAAGCTCTGATTTCCATTTTCTATCTATTCACTGTTAAGAGAATGGCATTGACGATATTTATAAAGGCAAATCCATTTCAGATATTCACAACTTGATCATTTGCCTGTAGTAATCTCATGCATTATGTACAGACATTTTATACAAGATATTTGTGACCGGCCCATGGTGTTCTAGAATGAGGAAACATTTGACATTGGTCGGCTTATGATGCCCAGTGACGCTGCCGGAGGTGGAGTTACGTCTCCAGCAGCAAAAGGGTTAAACACAGAATGCCCAGAGTTTTGTAGGAAAATGCTACACATACAGATTCCAGGCACCATGACCACTTCAAATCACTGTCCCTACCACTCTCCGTAAAGGTTATACAATTCATCCACAACCCTTTCTGTAGAGATCAAATCACAAAGTATGTCTTTACAGAGATATTAACAGAGAGTATATCTACACTGGAGTCACAATTTACAGTGGTGAATATGATAAACCTTTAGTGACTGAAATGAATGTGTGTACATGGAAACACGAAGAGAGAAAACAAATCTGGCTCGCCTGTACATCAGCAGTCATTTCCCACAACATTCACATATGTGGAATGAAGTAATCTGCTTCCAAAAAACACTGCAAGTAACACATTATATTATTAGGATCAGTTTGTGGGAGTTCTGTACAGATGCTGCATTCTCCCAATACTCGGTGTACATTAGTGAAGATGTTTAATGGAGGCAGTGTAGTTTAATGGAGATAGTAAAGTTTAATGGAAAGGGTTTAGTTTAATGGAGAATGTAGCAGAGCTTCAATACCCTGGTTGGGTATTTCCGCTAGATTATCCCTCAAGCTGGAAGAAAGCACTGTTATAGCCTTTATTCCCCCTACACATCAGATGACACTTCAGGCTCCCCCTGGCTTTTAGGGAGCGATTGTTCCATAGTATCTGTTGTACATTCCTTTCAAATAGCGCTCTCATAGACTGAGGTGAAGTGGGTGAAATCAGAGATGGAATGACAGGGAAGTGATACTCATTGCGGCTGACTCAGAGTTCCAGATAATTACAGTTAGGTCTCCCTGAAGTCTTGATGGCTTACTCAGGTTCCCTAGGACTGCTTGTAACGACCACTTGTATAACCGATACCCGTTCACCTATTTTCTCCCGAACTGTTGAGTGATTATAGCTCGCAGTTTGGGTGTTGGTTCGAATGATTCTCCATACGAATGTCGGCCTCTCAAGTGTATTCTCCCTCAAAGTAGACAGGTACCCAAACATCAGTCGAAACTAGATGAAGGGCGTAACAGGAATGATTTTAATGGTGCCACACTGGCTTTTATGCAAGTCCCCATGCAATGGGTACTCCCACATGGGCCTTGTAGGGGACTCCAACACAAACTTACAAACCAATAACAACAGGGTTACAAAGTAGGACACTCCCATAGCAAACATACAATCCCTCCTCTCTGCCTGGGAGATAATTGAGTCAGATACTGCAATAACTCAATTATCTCCAGGCAGAAAAAACGCATTTTCCACAAAACTTCAAAAGTACCCCAAAAAACATAAAATCCCCATAAATGTTACATCCCCTGATAGCCCTGATCTGGGTGACCAACATATCCAAAAATCACCCAGATCAATTCAGGGATTTAGGAGTTTCATGAAAGTCTTAGTTTGAACGACCACACATGAGGCTCTTGCCCAGAAATAGTTCCGTGAGTTTAGGTTGTGCAGTCGGTCTATTTCTGAAAGTCTGTAAACCGAACAAATCCACGAACAGGACCCCCTGGCTCATAGTAGCGTTTGTTCCCCTAATTTGTGGGAAAAAAACTACTGAACAGCGCTCTCCTGGCTGGTTGGGAAAAGGAAGCAGGTGTTCGCAAAGTTTGACTGGTGTTCTCTTTGAAGTTCATGAGCCAGGGGGGTGGTTGGTAGTTTCAACTACCAAACGGAAAAAATTGCAAGATACCGAAATAACAGGGTAATTTCTTCACACCGCTTACAGGTATGATGAGGAAGAACTCTTTTGGCGTAGTTCGAAAAGGCAAGGTAGGGAAAGCAAGGGTGAGTGTTATAGTCTTTTAGGAATGGTTTTAGGGACACAAGGCAGGCTTAGTAAAGATGAAGTTTAATGGAGACTGTAATTTAATGGAGACGGTGAATTTCACGGCCAGACTGGGGATACAAAGCAGCCCTGAAAAAAAAAAAAAATGCTAGCCCCATAAGTCATTGCACCATATATTGTCTCATGTAATATGTAAGGCTATGTCTTGCCACCCCAGATGATTGAGTAATATATATATATATATATATATATATATATATATATATATATTTGTGCATGGAATTTATCTAATACATAATGGAATGTAGAAGGAGAAGCAAAGTTGGTTGAGGTGTGCCGAAACCAATGTACGAGTAGGCCTGTAAAAGAGGGCCCACAAAGATGAATTGTTACTATAGATGGGTGTAGGTGGGTGGGGACAAACAGCTTGCACGACAAAGGTAAGTGGGGGGTAGGATTTATATAGGATCATAACTTCTCCCACAAATTCAGGCCAAATGGCCTTCCAACTTGTGCTCAGAATTTATCTAATACGTAATGGAATACGTAGAAGGAGAAGCAAAGTTGGTTGAGGTGTGCCGAAACCAACGTACGAGTAGGCCTGTAAAAAGAGGATTCAAAGAAAACACACTTTATGCAAGTTAAATACAGCATGGGTACTGGAAGCTTGTAAGGAGCTTTTACTCTGATTGAGGTATATATGTAACTGCGCTGAGGATTAGGCGTGGCCCCATCACTTAGTGATGTAGACTGGGGTGTAAGAGCTTGAAGCTGCTGAAGCAGCACTTTGTGACAGAAAGACCAGCAAAGGAAGCCATGATGTAGCTCCACCTTAATGGAAGGTTTAGACGTGGAGTAGTGGATTAGGACTGATAGTGTGTGGTTGACCTTGGAGACATAAAGCAGTGTGACAGCATAGGAGGTTTTAAGTAAGATGCTTGATTTGTAGGTTTGGAGAAAGAGGCAAAAAAAACAACAACATATTGTAACTGCAAAAGTCTTGATTCAAGCAAACTCTAATTGTGATATGTACAATATACAAGGCCCTGACGTGAGTGATAGAGTAGTCATGAAACTGCGTGAAGCGTGCACACCTGTACGTGGTGAAATTGTGTGCTTAGTCCAAGATTAGCTCATGGAATGGTGGTATCTTGGATGGTATGTAGTGGATTGTAGGGAGTGCCTGAAAGAAAACCTTAAATTGAGAGCGTGCAAAGTGTCAGCAGTTGTGTAGTGGACACCAGGAATAAAAATGTAGACTAGAAAGAACTGAGGGGTTGCTACCTGCCAAATCAGCCTGCGAATCACCCACAGTGGCAGCGAGTATGACCGCCCTTAATAATCAAATCGCAGGCTGCGGAGCTGTCAGAGCAGCATTTAACTGCCTTGCCAGTCCAAAGATGTGAGGGTGGCCGCAACGTTGGAATAGATCTCTGACAAAGTAGAAGTTTCTCTAAAGGCCGGCAAGGCATCCCTAACCCGAGGTTGCATGGTGACAGAGGGACCCCGAGTGTTGTGAAAAGGATGCTGTGGTGGTGTTAACACTGTTAGGTGTTTGTGAACCTGCTAAATCAACAAAAAAATTCATATTTTTAGGAGCGGCCAGCAGAGGGTTTGTGCGAAGATGTTGAATACTTAGGGCTGCTCCTAGAGCCAAACGTAGACAAGGTGCCAATTTGGAGGGTGAATAGGTAGTAGATTAACCCCTTAAGGACCAAACTTCTGGAATTAAAGGGGATCATGACATGTCACACATGACATGTGTCCTTAAGGGGTTAAAGGCGTTGGATAAGTCTGACTTGCTCAACCAAGCCTTACTACTTGCTGAAGTGATAGCTTGTTTGGCATGGTCGATTTGCGTAGTGCAGTGAGAACTCCTTAACGGGAATGAGGAGTTTTGATGCTGGGAATGGAAGTAGTGCGGTGCGGAAGGGGACTATGATCAGACGTATAAAAGGGTATTGTGAATGGCTACCTCGATGGGAATGGTACGCCAAGATGAGAAGTGTGAGGACCGGAAAAGAGACGATCATGAAACCAGCGTATGATTGCTGTGGACAGAAGGTGGTCCACCGTAAGAGGGTCAATGGATGTAGATAATAGGTTGGGGCATATATGAGTGTACCTGTGGGAATGGCGATAAGGCCCATGTGATTGGAACAGAGTGGGCCGGTGAGACGTATGGAGTAGTGATAGTGGATGGTAGGGAACGGGGAGGGAAATGAGGGAATTTTGTGACTTGGAAAGCCCTAACTGTAGCCCTAAAGAAGGGCGAGCGAGGTAGCTAACTATGATTTGGTCATGGGGCTGAACCTCCGTGTATGAGGTGGGGGTGTAGACCTCGCGGGACCGTAGTGTTACTTAGGATAGCTAAGGCCAGCGCCTAACCCTCAATGCCAGTTCTCTAGCCTGATGGGGCTTGTCTCTTAGAATAGTGGGATATAACATATGTAGATACTTAACCTTGAGTGTTTGTCCTCTTTCTTTGGGCAATGCGCAGGAAGATTACAATATAGCCTTGCTTCTGCAGGGAACGGGCCCGGTCTGGGAAACCTTAGGGGGAAAAGATGCTAGTGGGCCTGAGGCGTGCCAGTAGTATAATGAGGATAAAAATGTTGAATGTATGGGTAGGTGTGTATCAGAGATACTGTAACGTAAGAACTTGGGTAAGCTGAGGGACCTGAACGTAGGTCCGTAAATTAGAGACAAGCCCCTGGGTTCCCACAAATGTGAATATTTTTGAATGAAACGAAGGGGAAGTAAGGCCTTAAGAAGAAACATAAACGTAGTGAGTAAGATTACCAATACCTGATACTGTAATGCAGGGAACCAGGTAGCCTGTATGTTGTCGATGGCGTAGGTCTTGGCGAGCTGCAGTAATGACATGTAGAACTTAATGACAAAAACATGTACCGTTAAATATGGTAGTAATACCGTGGATTACGATAATCAGATTGTTGTTGACATTTGTGAGGAATCTTAGACCAGGCACGTTTTGAAGTTTAGAACCCACTTTGGGAGGTGGGGGGCTGTATGAGACCGTGGAGGCTGAATGAGGCCACAAGGGAAAACGTAAAATGGTAAACCTCTTACCTGTTACAGAAATGCGGGATACTAGGAACCTCTTCTTAGAGCTTGAAGAAAAGTATAAGTAGAAGCAAGGTGGTGTAGGTTTGTGTGATTGATGAAATAGTCGCAATGAGGAAACACAGATCTTGCCCGTTTGAAGTTTAGAACCCACTTTGGGAGGTGGGGAGGCTGAATGAGGCCGTGGAGGCTGAATGAGGCCTTGAGGGAAAAGAGAACTGGTAAACCTTCTTACCTGATACAGTAAAAAAACTAAAAAACATATGCAGACGTGTAAGGAACCAGTATATAAGGACTCTTAAGGAACAGAGGTTTTTTAAAATCGTGCTAATGGTCTGTAATGAGCCTGGTGAAAAAGGACCGTAAGGCTTAACCTATGAGCGGAGACCTTGGTTGCGTTGAAGACTAATACATAAGGGAAAGTACCATCTACTAAGTCTCAGCAGGGTATGATAATGCCTGGAGGTGTACTTTATAACAACTTATAAGAGAAAGTGGACAAACTGTGCCTTTAAGAAGATTTACCCTGTAAAAGATAGGTGTCCCATAATTATGTGACCATAGCGGAAACTTAGAAACACATATTATTTAACCAGTGGTGACTTTAAGAGCCATATAATAAAAACACATAAATACATATAGGATAAATAATGCAAGCGCTCAGATACATGAAAGCATAACTATACTTTTACAGTAGATTAGTGAATTTAAACACTCTAGCCTCTTGTGTTTGATAAACGAATGAACAGGAGAACTGTAATGAGAAAGAACTCCTGCGTTCGGCTAAATGGAGCATACAAAACAGATTTTTAAACGAAAGCCAATGGTACCTTTGGTCAGATGAACGGATGAAATAGTCGAACGTAAGTTCGTTTATCGCGGTCAGTAGTTAGCTCATATGAAAATAAACGTGAGGAGTGTGTACTCTGCGGTCGGCTGTTAGCCGCACGAACGCAGAAGTACACGAATGGTGTAAAATCACGAATGGATAAGTAATAAAGGGAGCCTATCCCCACATTTTTAGGCCCGAACGTGGGAAATAGCCGAACGCCATTTCCCACATTTATGTTTACGTGGACGTGACCGGAAGCCGGGTAGCAAGTGGCGGAGTCGGGTAGAAGCCGGTGGACGGGCACGGAAAAATATTGGTCCTTTCAGAGTAAAACGTTTAATTATACAGTAAGCATACTCACATGTAGACACAGACAATCTCACTGACGCACACAAGCTCATTGATACACAGCCTCATAGAAAAACAATCTCACTGATATACATAAGCTCATTGACATAAAAACACAAGCTCACTCACTAGCAGACACACACAAACACATGCAAGCAAGCTCACTCACTTGCAGGCGCACACACACAGCTTAATGTAGTGGTTCTGGTGTCTATAGCCTGTCCCTGCAGGCTTTTCAATGTAAACACTGACTTTTCAGAGAAAAGGCAGTGTTTACATTGCTTGCTAGTGACACCTCTAGTGACAGACACTCAGACGGTCACTAGAGGTGCTCCCTGTGACAGTGCGGATTGGCTGAGATCAAGCTTGATGATCTCAGCCATAGAGGCAGGGCCAGTCGAGGGGAGACCAGCATGACGTTGGGAAAAAAAAAGTTAGTAAAAACACTATTTTTAAAAACACACGCAGACACACACACACACACACACACCTTGGCAGACACACATATACCATGACAGACACACACATACCATGACAGACACACCATGACACAGACCATGACACACACACACCGTGACAGACAGACAGACACACACACACACCATGACAGACAGACAGGCACACTCACCATGACACAGACAAACACACACATCATGACACAGACACACACCATGATACAGACACACACACAGCGTGACACAGACAGACACACATTACATGACACAGACAGACACACACACAATGACACAGACAGACACACACCATGACACAGACACACACCATGACAGACAGACACACACACCATGACAGACAGACACACACACAGCATGACACAGACACACACACATACACTCCGAATGACAGACTGACACACATAATTGTTGCTACCTGTGGGCAGACAGATGGGTGTGCTGGCGGCCGCAGGGAGAGCTCTGATGGCAGCCGCAGGAGGAGCTGGCTGTTCTGGCGGCCACAGGGAGAGCTGGCTGTTCTGTCTCTGCTCCCCAGCGCGCAGCTTAACGAGACCGGGGCCGGAATATAACATCATATTCCGGCCCCGATCCTATTAAGTAGCGCGCGAGGATGGGGGAGCAGAGACAGAACAGCCAACACCACCTGCGGCCACCAGAAGAGCTCCATCTGCGGCCGCCATCATAGTTCCCCCTGCGGCCGCAGGTCACCCAGATGTCTCCGCGGCCCCAGGTGCCGACGGCCCACCGGGATACCGGGAAATTTCAGCCCTGGTGGAGTTTAATGGAGATGGTGGAGTTTATTGGAGACAGTGTAATTTAATGGAGATAGTGGAGTTTACTGAAGACAGTGTAATTTAATGAAGACAGTGAATTTTAATGGAGAGTTAATTTAAAGGTGACGGTGGAGTTTAGTGAAGATGAGGTACTTTAATGGAGACGGTTCAGTTTGGTGACGACGGTGCAGTTTAATGGAGACGGTATAGTTTAGTGGAGATGGTGGAGTTTAATGGAGACGCTGGAGTTTAGTGAAAACGGTGCAGTTTAGTGGAGATGGTATCGTTTAGTGGGGATGGTGGAGTTTAATGGAGACAGTGTAATTTAATGGAGAGGGTGGAGTTTATTGGAGATGGTGGAGTTTAGTGAAGATGGTGCAGTTTAGTGGAGATGGTGTAATTTAAAGGAGACGCTGGAGTTTAGTGAAAACGGTGCAGTTTAGTGGAGACGGTATAGTTTAGTGGAGATGGTGGAGATTAATGGAGACGGTATAGTTTAGTGGAGATGGTGGAGTTTAATGGAGACGGTGGAGTTTAGTGGAGATGGTGGAGTTTAATGGAGACAGTGTAATTTAATGGAGAGGGTGGAGTTTATTGGAGATGGTGGAGTTTAGTGAAGATGGTGCAGTTTAGTGGAGATGGTGTAATTTAAAGGAGACGCTGGAGTTTAGTGAAGATGGGGTAATTTAATGGAGATGGTTAAGTTTAGTGACGACAGTGCAGTTTAATGGAGATGGTATAGTTTAGTGGAAATGGTGAAGTTTAGTGAAGACAGTGCAGTTTAATGGAGATGGTGGAGTTTAAGGAGACGATACAGTTTAATGGAGACAGTAGAGTTTAGTGAAGATGGTGTAATTTAATGGAGAAGTGATACAAAAGGTAGGGTAGGACATATTCCATGTACAGCAAAAGTAGGTTGCTAGAAAAGTCTACCATGAAAGCTTAGTTTATTAGATGATGCAGCCTCAGGAGAGAAGGTGGGCTTGTGAGATATGGGGAGGGAAAACTATAAATAGCTTGACATGCTTTCCTGTGGAAGTGAACTTCCAGAGATCTTTTTATTTTTTAATTCTTTATTTTAGTTGTACATGAATGTTGCAAGTATGCTCACAGTGCCACAGCAGCTAGTGCAGGCATGTCAGTAAGCAGAGAGATACAAATATATATATAAAAATAAGTAATATTTGACAAACAAGCTAGGCCTATCTCGCTAGTCGGAGTGATGTGTTGTCTAATTGTTCAAATGTGTCCTAACGCTAAACATAGTAAAAACTGCAATTAGTGGTTGTAGCGTGAGTGTAGGCACTAGTAGCGGCTACCATTAAGTGGAGAAGTACGACATATTATCCAGCAGAAATCCTGGCTTGGGTTCCGGGGGTAATCTATTGGTGTTTGATTAGTCCCTTCTTTATTCATTACATGCCCTGCGTGCCAGGTGTCCGCTCGTGTGAAGCAAACAAGGTCCACGATCCCTAACCAAGGGGGTTACGGGGGATGGAAACCGCCAGAGCAGGAACCCTATTGTGATGGTGTGGTGTGGAGTGTGGATGGTACCTGCCGGTATCCTGTGTATCCTGTAGTCAGACGCCATCATCGAGGGGGTGCGCTGCATATCGATAAACATGTGTATTAAACTAAAACTTTAAAAACTGTTAACTTTGTGTGTACTAGCAGAGGTACATTAACTGAGTTCTGAGTCAAGTTGTTGCAGTCGGGGCACCTTTCCTCCGTGGTATCAAAGGGACAGTCCTCGTCGGGTCCCAGGTGTGCAAAGTGGTGGGTGTTTCAAGGGGCCTCATTTCTGTAGGGAGCCCCAGAGCGTGGAGGAAAGAGTCCGCCTAGGTGAGAGAGGAAGGCATCATGGTGGTGTCATTGTGGACTACTGATAGGGCTCTAGGCATTGTCCAACTGTAGTCTATAGCAGCTGCTTGTAGTCGTAAGGTCAATGGGCCCATAGTTCTCCTCCACTGGAGAGTGGACCTGGTTACGTCCTGTAAAAAGGTGAGTTTGATGGACTTGAATTCAAGCTGTGTTTTGCCCTTCACAGCTGCAAAGATGGTATTCCTGTCCGTTAGGGATTGACACCGTAGGGTTACATTTCGGGTTGCCTGAAGTTGTGCCTGTCTTGATTTGGAGATGCGGAAGATTCCTGCAAATGCCACCTTTTTTGCTTGCGGGTTAGGTAACAATGTGGCGAGGAGACGTCTAAGATAATGTGGTAGTGAAGACTGGCCAATCTCATCAGGAATGCCTCTAATTTTTATGTTTGTTCTGCGACTCCTGTATTCTGTGGCATCCAGCTTGTTAAGCAGGGCTGAATGGGAGGACTGGACTTGCTGCACTGTTTCTTTAAGGCCCTTCACTTCCTGCTGTATATCTAGTATGTCCTCCTCTGAGGTTTTCACATGGTCAGTCACCGCCTGAACCTCCGTTCTCATTTGGGCCATGTCAGCGGCAGACATCTGCTTCAATTCTATCCAGTTTGGTAGCCGGAGTCAGCAATCTGTGCATTCAGGTGTGGCTGTGGGTCTGAGGCTTCCTCCAGAACTTGCTCTGAGCACATGGAGCCCGTGTCTAGTTCAGGCATGGCAGCCATCTTTGGGGCTCTTGGGCGCTGGAGCATGATGCCTATATCGCGGGTGTCTTTGCACGCATCTGTTGCTACTCATTGGGATTTCCTCCCCATTACTGCCGAGGTGTCCAGACTCCCAGTCTGGTGAGGTGAGTGAGAGCCCCGAGGTGGTCAGCACTGTCTCGAAGGCCGTGTAGACGGAGTAGGCCTTTGACTTTGCGGTGCACCTTTCTGCCCGTCTGCAGGAATAAAAAGGATAACCGTCAATGCCAGCTTGCACTGCCTGTAGGCTTTACGGGTTAAATGCGCTCCATGAGCGAGGATTACAGTCAATTTTTTTGTCGATATGCAGGAGCACCCAGGAATGGCGTCCGCACTGTTTGGCTGCTAAACTTCGCCCCCCTTCAGAGATTTTTGTAGAAATGTAGACTGGGTGAGAGTCTAATGGAGCAGGGACGGGAGTTCCACAGCAATGGTGTAGCCCTAGAGAAGTTTGGGAGGTGAGAGTCACGAGGTGCGAGTACAAGCAGAGGAAAGACACAGATCATCAGCAGAGCATAGGGGCCAGGACATACTTGTGTATTAGTGAGGATAAGTAGACAGAAGCAGTATTGTGTAGAGATTTGTAAGTGAGAAGCATCATTTTAAATTGAGCATTCTATTTTACAGGAAGCCAGTGTAAAGACCAACAGAGGGGGGAGGTCGGGATGACAGGAAGATGAGACTTTCCATAGCATTGGATCTAGACTGTAACAGGACGAACTGGGAGCGCGTAAGACTAGTGAGAAGGAGATTGCAGTATTCAAGGTCGGAGATGATAGCAGCATGGACGAACACCACAAGAGACCTTCATTCAATTACGCAACATATTTTCTACAGAAACTCTGCGAGCAAGTTATAATGTACGGACAGCTGTCCAGCTCACCGCAGTAACGTATGAAACAGCTCTTCATGTTTCTATCTCAGCATGGCTTATCTTCTATCAAAATGTGTTCTTGACCTTTTGGTGCTATATTTGCTCTTTTCCTTTAACCCCTTAATGACGTTAGGGCATGTCATTATGTCCTAACTATAATGGGTTTAATGCACTTATGGCATTTTGACATGTCCTACAGGTTTGGTGTGGGCAGGGTTACAACAGAGAGTCGCAGGTAGCAATGAATACCTGGGGCTCCGCTCTGTCAGCTGGGGCCATTTTTAGTAGCCCCAGACTTTTCAATGAGCTGTTTGAAGTGCTGGAATCCAGTGCTGCAAACAGTTCTTTAAACATGCATTTAAATGCCTATTACAATGCTTGCAGTTTGAGCAGGGATCCCTGCTCACACCACCAACCCAAGGCGTGAATGGATAACTGGGGCTCCTGTTAATCAGCCGGGGCCATATTTAGTGGCCTCAGACTGACCGATGAGCTCTGTGCTCAGACTAAACTCAAATGCCGTTGAGGGTAAAAGACAGGGTAGGGTTGAAGTTAAGGGTACGATTAGGGTAGGCATAAAGTTAGAGTTAGTGCGTTGGGTAAGGGGTATAGTTAGTATAGTGTTAACTATAAAAATTAATTTAGAGTCTAAACATTTTAGGCATTTAGCAATCAGGACTGATATTTGAATCTAGTTTGAGTTTTTTTTAAATTAGTTTCACTGGATGTGTAAAAGTTAATTTAAGCAAAAATGTGACAATTTTTGTTTTTGTTTGTTTCATTCCCTCCCCCCCCAATTTTTAATAATTTACTCACACATAATTTTTTATTAGGTATACATATAGGACAGTGATGGCGAACCTTTTTGAGCCCGAGTGCCCAAACCATAATACATGCCAATTTTTTTTTCCCTCAAAGTGCCAAAACGGCAATTAAACCTGAATATTGAGGTTTAAGTTTAAAAAAAAATCTCATACAGTTGTCCGAACTAATTAACATCTGTGTGTGTATTAAGCAGTTTGTGTGTGTGCTCTGCAGTCTCTCTGTATGTGTATTTAGCAGACTGCTGAATACACAGACTGTTGAGTACACAGTCTGCTAAATACATACACACACACACAGACTGCTAAATACACACACACACACACACACACAGACAGACTGCCGAGTACACACACACACAGACTGCCGAGTACACACACACACAGACTGCTGAGTGTACACACACACAGACTGCTAAATACACACACTGCATTGAGGTGTGTACGGTGATGTGTTTGTGTGTGGGGTGATGTGATGTGTGTGTGTGTGTGGGGTGATGTGTGTGTGTGTGTGGGGTGATGTGATGTGTGTGTGTGTGTGTGGGGTGATGTGTGTGTGTGTGTGGGGTGATGTGAGGTGGTGTGTGTGTGGGGTGGTGAGGTGGTGTGTGTGTGTGTGGGGTGATATGTGTAGGGCAGGGGTGCTGTGTGTATGTCGTCCCCTCTCTCCCCCCCCCACTGTTTTCTTTCCCCCCATCCCTCCCTCATTTTTTTCTCCCATCCCACACTGTTTCCCACCCATATCTCTCCCTCAGTTTCCCTCCCCCCATATCTCTCCCTCAGTTCCCCCCCATATCTCTCCCTCAGTCCCCCCCCCATATCTCTCCCATCCCACACTCAGTTCCCCCCCATATCTC
>OW240913.1:361971723-361991717 GCA_933207985.1 Pelobates cultripes
CAGCTGCCATCAGTTGAGGGACCTCATTAGGGGCTCGGTCGGGTGCTGCAGCCCTTTGGCAGACCGGGCCCCTTTAAAGTTGCAGGGAGTGCTGGGAGGAAGTGACTGTTACTTCCTCCCAGCATACAGACCGCGCGGGCTGAGAACACCCAGGATGCAGCTGGGAGAGAAGACACAGGCAGCAGGCAGCAGGCAGCTGGAAGAGAAGGAGGAGGGAGGAGAGAGAGCTCTGCAGCTTCAGACTCCCATCAGGCTCAGCCAGCCTCAGGAAGTCACCTTCCTGCAAAGAAAAAGGTATTTAAGCAGAGGGGAGAGGGGAGGGTGCTTAACATTATGGAAGCTGCAATTTGTGTGTGTGCCAGTGTGTATGTTTATGTATGTGGACATCTGTGTGTGCCAGTGTGTATGTTTATGTATGTGGACATCTGTGTGTGCCAGTGTGTATGTTTATGTATGTGGACATCTGTGTGTGCCAGTGTGTATGTTTATGTATGTGGACATCTGTGTGTGCCAGTGTGTATGTTTATGTATGTGGACATCTGTGTGTGCCAGTGTGTATGTTTATGTATGTGGACATCTGTGTGTGCCAGTGTGTATGTTTATGTATGTGGACATCTGTGTGTGCCAGTGTGTATGTTTATGTATGTGGACATCTGTGTGTGCCAGTGTGTATGTTTATGTATGTGGACATCTGTGTGTGCCAGTGTGTATGTTTATGTATGTGGACATCTGTGTGTGCCAGTGTGTATGTTTATGTATGTGGACATCTGTGTGTGCCAGTGTGTATGTTTATGTATGTGGACATCTGTGTGTGCCAGTGTGTATGTTTATGTATGTGGACATCTGTGTGTGCCAGTGTGTATGTTTATGTATGTGGACATCTGTGTGTGCCAGTGTGTATGTTTATGTATGTGGACATCTGTGTGTGCCAGTGTGTATGTTTAGGTATGTGGACATCTGTGTGTGTATGTTTAGATATGTGTACATCTGTGTACATCTGTGTGTGTGTCAGTGTGTATGTTTAGGTATGTGTGTATGTGTGCATCTGTGTGCCAGTGCGTATGTTTAGGTATGTGGACATCTGTGTGTGTCAGTGTGTATGTGTGCATCTGTGTGCCAGTGCGTATGTTTAGGTATGTGGACATCTGTGTGTGTCAGTGTGTATGTTTAGGTATGTGGACATCTGTGTGTATCGGAGTGTCAGTGTGTGAATCTGTGAGTATGTATCTGTGTGTGTGTACCACAGACGTCGTCGTCCACTGCACTCAGGTTCCGCTTTTCACTCTGGTCCACAGCCTCAAAGGTGCTCTGGAATAGATAGACACTGCTAATCCGTCCAACAATACAAGGTAATAGAATATACAGGCAACACACCAGGTACCGAAGGTGTATTTATTCCAGGGTAGAACACCACATAAAAGTGCAACTTTTCAGCCCTAGAGGGACTTAAACATGATTAAGGCCCCCAAGGGCTGAAACGTGTTCTACCCTCCAATAAATACACCTTCAGTACCTGGAGTTATGCCTGTATATTCTATTACCTTGTATCTGTGTATGTGAAGGTATGTGTGTCATTCTGTGTATGTGTAGGGATGTGTGTGTGCTGTTTCGCCAGTGTGCATGTGTAGGTATGTGTGTATCTATGTGCCAGTGTGTGTGTGCCTGTGTAGGTATAGGTTTGTATCTGTGGGTGTGCCAGTGTATGTGTCTGTATCTGTTATTGTGTTTCCATATCACTGTGTGTGGCCGCATATGTGTACAGCCTCTATCCCCTAAACAAGAGTCCCCTATTCCTCCGCTGCAGCCTGTTTCACCCCGCTCTAGCCCACTTAAGTGCCCCTCCCGAGATTTGGTTCTGGATCCGCCCCTGTACCCTATATGCACTCTTAATCCTCTACACACACACAATCTTCTATACACACTCTGGGTCCTTTACACACTAGATCTCTTGCACACACACTGCACCACCTACACACACACTACATTCCTTGTAAGCAAACACATACAACATTCTCTAAACACACCCTCTCTACACACAGTAGTGTGTGTGTATAAGTGACACACACTACGTCACCTATACACACACACTACTGCCCATATGCACACACTCACTACATCCCCTATAACACTATGCCCCTACACACGCACTCTCTACAGCCCCTAGCCACACATATTACACCACAAAATTGACCTATTTACACAATACCACACCACACTCTACACACAGGCAATCCCACAAGCATGTGCCAAACACATGCACCATACACTTTCCTGGCCCTTTTGTCCTCTGGTATTCCACTTGTGGAAACACCAGAGACAATTTAAAAGCAAACACAGCGCAAGCATGTTATTACATTTGCTTGCGCTGCGCAGAACAAATACAGGGCCTTTTTCTAATGCTAGAGCTCTTCAGCGGGGCTCTGCGCATTGTACCAACATGCTCACTTTCAGAGGGGGTGTACTTGTCATTAGTGATGACAAAACACACCCTCTCTAGCCCCGCCCCCTTCTTGGGGGGGCCGCTCTAATTGAAAAATGCTCGGGCCTCATTTTTTTCCCAGTCCGGCCCTGTCCCCTGGTAGCCCTGATCTGGGTGAACAACATATCCAAAAATCACCCAGATCAGACCAGGGGTTCGGGAAATTTATGGAGGGAATAAAATGACCGACTGCACTGGGTAAAACAGCCGAATGAGGTTCCATGTGAATGGGCCCTGCGGTCAGTCCTGGAGTCAGGGAATAAACGGCACAAAAACCTCTAGCTACAGAGGCTAGGGAGGGTTCGTCTGAATCCCCTCGTTCGGTTCTTTCTATCTACCGAACGAGGGGCCGTTCGGGAGTTGGGAACCGAATGGACCGGGCTTGAGGAGGTTTCAGCGGTTTTCGCCTAGTCGAGTGTCCGATTTGAGTTCCAGACACTCGACGGCAAAACACCGCTGTTCGCCACGTGTTCGTTTTTCGAATGGCGGCCACCCCCGAGAACAAAGGACGGCTACTTAGCTTGTCAATTACCCGTTCGCAACAATGTTGCAACGGGTAATTGAAGACACAGTTCACACAGGGGAGGTCTGACTGTTCGGTAGTTTCATTCGAACAAACTAAGGGAATGAAACTACCTAACATTCAGACGAATACAATACATTAAATACATAGAACTTTGCTGTTTTCACACGAATGCATTAAAATACATGAAATTCTCAGGACAGCCCAGTGCCATCCGCTACAGTCTGCATCTTAGATCAGCCGTCATTTTGACTCCAGTTTATCGCCTATGGTTATACCGGTCAGTGACCACAATTTGATATAAAACTGGATTCTGATTGGCTGAAATAAAGAACAAAACACAGCTGTGATTATAGGTGGACCTGTTGGCATTGGGTTTCCTCTTGTTATTTCCTGTAGTTCTTTATTTTAATCTGCTTTCTCTCTATTTTGTTTTTTTATCCATGATTTTATTAACAAAACACTTTATAATAAAGTCTTTCTTTTATATTTAAAGGTTAAAATTTGAAAACTTCATTAGTAATAATTTATGAAATAGGGGGGGGGAGGACCAATGGCACACTGAGGCAGTCGCCAACTTCCACAGCTCCGTCTAGAGGGCACAAAAAAACGAACAAAACCAGGACATAAATGGCTGATCGACAGAAAAGGGCTACAGGCACAGACTCCAATCATCCAGCTGAATCTGCAGATTTCTGTCTTCCAACCAGCGGGCACAAAACGCCACGTCAAGGGAGCTAGGGCCTACCGCACACGCGACCAGAACCTCGCCAGAGAACTGACGGCGTGGCTGGAAGCAGGCCCGCAATTTACCACTGCAGACCCCCGTCTCACGGATGACATGGGACAGAAGTCCCACAAGCAAGTGTCAACGGCACACTCATCCCACCAAGATATAGGGAGCATGCTGCAAAACCCCCTGCCCGCATGGACCAGAGCCGCCACAGCAGCCTCCCAAGAGAGATCAGAGGACGAAGACTCCCTGCACAGTATGACCGCGGTCGAACTAGGCAGACCACACACCCACAACATGGATACTATTGTCCCAGCAACCAAGCAGGACATTCAGATTATGCTAGCCAGTCTGCAACGGAATTTACAACAAATGTGGCAGGCAGACCTGAAAGGGCTGGCAGCAGAGGAGCAGGTGGTTTCAGCCCAGGCCCAGGTCACTGCACAGGACGTGAGTGAATTGCGCCAAGACTTACACTCAATGCGCGACAAAATCACCCAGCTGCAAGCAGAACAGGCAAATACATCAAGGCAAGTTAATAAACTAGACGACAGGGGAAGGAGGAAAAATTTAAAGATCAGGGGGATATCCGAAGCGGTGCCATTGGAGGAATTACCCCACTTTATTAGACGCCTGGTGGCCTTGCTTATACCAAACAAGCAAGCAAAACACTTTACGTTTGACGGCGTATACTGCATCACCAAGCCCCTTCAAGCACCAAAAGCGGCCCCAAGGGACATTATCTTGCGTTGTCAAACCCTGACAGACAAAATAGCCCTCATGGCAGCCCTAAAAGGACAGATGCCCTATAACTTTGAGACGCACCAGCTCTCCTTTTTTCAGGACTTGTGCAGAGATACACTGTTATGGCGGAAGAGCCTGCAACCAATAACCACCACTTTGCAAACGGAAGGACTTAAATATAAATGGGCGACTCCCCGAGCATTGTAGGTGACCAAAGGAGAACGTCACTATAAACTCACCAATGTAGAAGAAGGCCCAGTGCTGCTGAACACGTTGGGACTTACCAATGGTGCTGCGGGACTAACCTCCCCGCAACCCAGACCAGCGACTTGAGTCCTGAACTGAGCATCTAATGCTACCGTCACCAGTGTTCATGTTGTCTGTTTAACATGTTTCTTTCTCGCTTTTCACAAGTTTTATTTTATTATGACAATTAATCTGACAAACCAATGTACTCTAGACACTTAGCCTTTCAACCGGACTTATCTGGCTCATACTGTGCTTAGGCTCTGACATACCCCCCCCCCCCAATCCCCCTCGGTTTAGGGGCATAACGAAAAATGGAGCAGCCACCCACTTACACTGTACTAACCCACAGGCACTACATAGTCTCAGATCCCAACCACAATGAACCAAGGCCTGCAAAGATTCCAACAGCCAGGCTCCAAAAACAGCTATCTCTCACATAGACGGTTTCTTAGCACCTAGCCCTAACTCCAACGCTTAATCCGGCGCACTATACATAGACGTAAGGGACAGGAGGCTTTCCAGCACCACACCGATGCCAGTGCCACACCCCTACAGTCTAGATTTATTGATATGACACTAGCTCATACCCACATAAACACCACTGACATAGGCGACCGCCTCCATAAAACCACCCAGACCACTGTAACAAAAAAGGTGCACAGAACATCCTTACCCCAGCAGCAGGATACTCAGACAATGTATTTTTTTTTGCAGATGCTGTTGTGGCATACCCACAAATGTTTGTACTATTGATTCTGCACTGAAAAAATAATAATAAAAAAAAATATATGAAATAATGTTGTTATCTCCACAGAAATCAGTAGGTGGGGGAGGAAAGGGGGGAAAACATTCCATGTTTGGAAACTTGACTTCCATTATTAGGAGATAAAACATTGGTTTCTGGTGTACATTACTAAAGTCTGTGTAGAATGTGACTATTGGATTAAGATCCTTTTGAGATCAGGGTATTAAACGAATGTAGGGCAGAGCATTCCATCTGTCTCTGCAATCCGAGATGAAACATTTTCTAATTACAACAAGGCATCTTGATACATTTGCAAAATTAAACGTGGAAAAAAAGCATAGATGTGTAACCCGCTCACTGGGTGAGTAATCTACTGAACACAGAGTGAGTCAGCCATGAATGCACCCCTTTTAAATGTGCCTCATATTAGAATGCAAGGAATTATGACGCAGTTCTGAGACCAACAAAAAAATATCATTTAAGAATGAGTAATCATAAAATATGTCACTGTAATAAGAAAAATAAACAAAATTAAAGGGTACTGTCACTTTATATGAAATACACCTTTGAATAAAAGATTTTAAAAAATCACCTTTAACTTGCATTAAACTTTTTTTCATGTGTATATGCATATAAACGCACCTTGACTTGGAATGTTGACCTTTGTTTATCCACTGGTTTCTGTACTCCGACCTAGACCTTTGACTTGTTTTGTCATCTTGTTGTCTTTCTGTATCCTTTGACCTTGTCCTGTCCTTTGATCATTGTTGCTTTTGATATAATGTTAAAGGACCACTAAAGTCACCCAGGCCATTTCATCTCAATGAAGTGCTTTGAGTGTAGTGGTCCTTTAGTTTTAACCCCTTAACGACACGTGGCATGTGTGACATGTCATGATTCCCTTTTATTCCAGAAGTTTGGTCCTTAAGGGGTAAACCCTGCAATGGAAAACAGTGCCATTTTTATAAACTGCAATGTTAACATTTCAGATTTAAACACAGCTCTAGTGACTTTCTTCCTGACAACCACTAGAAATGCTTCCGTGGGACTGACCGATTAAAACGTGATTCAATGCTTTATTATGGAGCTGTGCATGAGCATCAGGTCCCCAATGAACCTCTGAGAGCTCCTTTGGACTATGATTCCTCTGATGGGCAATAAAAGGATCGTGACAGTAGCCCACCAACATAGATTGCTTTCCTGAGTTGTCTAGCTGACAATTTGGTATTTGACTGTGTGACATAGTCACCAGTGTGAATCCTCTGGCAGCTTTTGTATAATCTAATAATGAAACAGATTTGGATCGGAGAGCAGCCCACAAGCGGAAAGACAGCATCGTTCATCCAGAAATGTGAGCAGCTGCTGTCAGACCCCCACCAAGCGACAAATAGCAAATGAAGGAGACAGAATTAGGACATGTCTGACGAGTCATGTGCATCAGAATTCAGAACAAGAACTTCTAGGCTGAGAGTTTTGATGTCCATCCTTTTCACCCTGTTTTAATTTGCAGAAAAATATAAAATGTGTTGCATGTTTTGACGTGTTATTTACCCTATTTTGCCAATAATATATCTTGATTTTAAGACAAGCAGTCCCTACTTTGCCTTATGATATCTTTAAGATTCAATCACAATCTTTAAATGTACTTCCAGTGGAGAGAAGTGAAGTATAAAATACATCTACTACTTCCATAACACTTTGTGTCCAGGCACAGACATCCTCCACATTATTCCGAGTACACCAGTACATTCCTGAGTATCTCATTCAAAAGTGCTGTATGAGGGTGGGTGGTCTTAGGCCATCATTTGCATCACGTGCCCAGACTGTGCCAGGCCAGCTCACTATACTGTAGTAGAAGCTAGAACAAAATTTTAATTAGCTATTAGAATAACAGTTAATTTAACAATTTCTGAAAGCTTCTAGGACAGATGAGCAGGGTTACATTTAACGCAGGGCAAACGGGGCAGCTGCCCCGGGCCCAGTGAGTTCAGGGTGCCCAAAGCAACTGCCCCATGTGCCCCACTGCCCTCAAGAAAAAAATATCCACCATTGCCACCAGCCGGGGGCCCACATACTAAGTAGGCCCACCATGTGGCCCATGCACTTAGTGCCACCCGGTGGGCTTGTTTTTAGCAGGGAACCATTAGCGCGCTGGGGCCCTTCAACAGTGCTACCGGGCCCTTGCTTTTCGGCAGCCATCTGGGAGGAAGCGACACTTCCTCCCATAAAGAGAGAAGTCGTGCGGGAGGGGGCAGAAGGAGCCGCGCAGGAGGGAGGAGGAGAAGGAGGCAGTGAGGAGGGGGGCTCCTCACTCCCATCAGCCTTAGACACCACACTGGACCCCAGGGAAGCCACCTTCCAGAAAAAGGCAGGAAACTGGAGGGTGGTTTAAAAATGTAAACTGTACATATATGTCAGTGTGTCTGTCTGTGTATGTATCTGTCTGTGTTAGTATTTATGTCAGTATATGTGAATGTGTGTTAGGGTCAGTATGTCTGTCTGTGTGTGTGTCAGTCTGTGTTAGTATTTATGTCAGTATATGTGAATGTGTGTGAGGGTTAGTATGTCTGTCTGTGTGTCAGTATGTCTGTCAGTGTATGTGCCTGTGTGTGTCATTGTGCAGGGCTGGTGCAAGGAATTTTGCCACCCTAGGCAACAATTCATTTTGTCGCTCCCTCATGAATGCAACTACATTTCCTCAGAGGTTTATTCATTAGACTCTGAATTGCAGTGAAGAGACATTTAGAGAAAGGGACGCACTGGGTAGACATTAGAGGAAAACTATAGTGCCAGGAAAACTAACTTGTTGTTCTGGCACTATAGCTCCCCCCTCTGTCAAGGCCCCCCTCCCTCTATGGTGCTGAAGTCACCCTGCAGTGGAGACCTAATGCACATGCGCGGCAATGGCCGCACTCGCATAAGGATTTCCCAATAAGAAAGTATAATACAATGATTTTCTATGGGGTTCTGGATTACACTGGATGTTGCCATGCATACCGTGAGGATGTCCAGGGTCAGTTAGGCGACCAAAAGTCGCCTGACAGCTCGGAAGTCCCTGTAGGGGCTGTCTGGTAGACAGCCACTAGAGGTGGAGTTAACCTTGAAAGGTAATTATTGCAGTTTTTTAAAAACTGCAATAATTACTGTTGCAGGGTTAAAGGACCTGGGACACTGCAAGCATGGGAAAATGGTAAAGCCCCAGCTGTCAAAGCATTGCTGGAATTGCATGATAGATAAGGATCTACCTTCTGGCCACCCTTGCGATTAGGGTGGCCCAAAACAAATTCTTGCACCTGGGCTATTTCAAATTTAGTCCGTCACTGCGTTGGGGCGGAGGGCTTGATTGCATGCCAGAGAGTGAGGCGGGGGTGGCGGAGGCAGGGACCAAGGGGCCCAAGCAAAAGCTTGCCCAGGGTCTGATCAATATTAAAGACGGCCCTGCAGATGCGTGAAAAGAATAGATGCTTAGTATTCACCTTCAGGTTTACTAATGTGGTAGTAAGATCTGTCTAAATGAAGAATAAATATATTGTGAGTTTAGCATCCATGAGGACTTGGATTGAGTCTTTGATCCTGTAATCTGACAAAGTGCGGGAGCTTCTGAACCACTAGAACAGCATATATTTTATTACCCTCCAATCCACAGCCAAAGGGATGGAGGAAGAGGTAGAGGTAATGTGTCTGTCTCCTAACCTTTAGTCAATTATTGTCCTGCAACTAGCACACAGAGAGCAAAGGATAAAGTGATATTCTTCAAGTCTCATACCAGTCTGTGAAGTCACCATTTGCATATTTTGTTTTATTTTTTTAAGGGGGAGAGATGGGGTTAGCCATTTGGCTCTCCTCGTCATAAGTCCCTTCAGGTTATTTGGAGTACAGACTCACAGTAAGAAATGTAAATGTATGTATGTGTATTTTATTTCAGAACTAAAAAGGAGGGGGCATTTAACCCCTCCTGGCTTCAGTCCTAAAGCGTTCATTTATATTGTTTTGTTTTTCAAATGACAGGACTTCGGATGAGGCTATTGGGGAACAATTAGTGCATTAATTTTTGCCAAATTGTACTAACTAATGAAAAAAAGAAAATAAAAAATGATTTCTCATACAAAAAAAATGTAAATGAATGATTTCAATATATGAATTTTTTTTGGAATATAGATAAAGAGAGAGGCAGTGCGATGCACTCTGTTGGTGTCTGTCAAATATTTTCCTCAAACGTGTAATACTCATGTTTATGTTCACTTGTGCTAAAAACCTTTGCTTTAAACAATAAATTGTCCCTGGATTTCCATCAACCCCCTGCTTTCTAAGAGGTCAGCTCACCCTGTGTTCCATGGACAGTCTCGTTTAATGAGCTGGGAAATATTACATCAACATGTTCAATTACTTGCTATGTGACTTACTTCCTTTTAAACACTGACACATCTCCGCAGTTTGAAATCCTATAATTGGTGAAACTGGGTCTGACCAATTGTTTCCACTGAAGTAGGTCAGGTCACTAGAACAGGAAAGGATTACATAGATTATATAGGAATGGCTGCTAATTGTTGAAGATAATGAATGAAACACTAAGGTAACGTAAGAACCGTTCTATAGAGTGATGGATAACCCTTTGTACACTGCTTCACCGGCCTACACCATCCATGATGCCGAAATAACATTTCAGCTCAAAATCCTGATAATTTGCATCAAGCACTGGAACGTCAAAGGTGGCTATCGATTCTAATATTTTGCATAAAAAAAGACTTGCGTCCATCAAGTTCAGGATCTCTCACATCTGCTTCTTCCAAGTAATAAGGAAAACAAAACAATTTGAAGCTCTTTACAATTTTGCTGGAAACTTTGAAAAACATCCATTTATCTTGTTTTATATTGCATTTTTCATTTAATACATGAAAAAGGGGTGAGCTCCAACAAGCAATGTCCGAATAATATATTGCATGTTGTTAATATATTTCTGTATTGCTATACTTGTAATAGTTCGTTGTGTCTTATCTGCTGCTTTGTGTAAAATTAATTTATGTTATGTAATGTGATAGTATTATTTTTTTTTAAATGTAAATTAAAAGCAAAAAAGTAGACTTCGTTTAATATCTTTATATTAAATGCTGAACTCCCAGATTATGAAATGCCTGAATGTCAAATCAGGCGTAATAATTATTCGAAGATGCAAATAGCATGTAGTTATTTATAGAAGGTTATTTAATGAGAAAATTGACTTCTTCTGGAAGTGTACATTTTATTGAAATCAAAATGTGTATTTACATTCAATGTATTAATTGACATTTCTAAAAGTAAAATAACAGTAATGGATACAATACGCTGGTTATATAGATTTATACAGAATAAGGTTAGTTTGCTGTCATGTAGAATTGGCATGGTAACATTCAATCCATGCGTTATGGTAGTCTGATTGATGGTAAAATGATTGATTGATGGTAAAATGTTAAAATGTCACATTTAAAAGGTCCATCATTGTTTGAGTAACACTGAAATGGTGCTGCGTCCCTTGCACTCCATTTATAACAGGACCATATGCAGTATGTATGAACACTCTTCAAAGCTCCAAAACAAAGACTACGTTAACATGCATAGTGTAGGAGTGTATCACAGAGCTCCACCGCAATAAAACTCACAATAATGTACAGTGTGTGAGTGTTTTACAAAGTTCCACAGCAATAAAACTCACAGTAATGTGTGGGGTGTATGAGAGTATCACAGAGCTACCTCAACCTCACACTAATGTACAGGTTATACAGCAATGTGACCTCCCCCAGGTTAGCCCATCCATATTAAGCATTTTAACAAAATATCATTCTATTTGTTAGATCTTTGTTAGATCAACTGTTTTTGAAATAAATCTACTAGATCTACTCTAAAATATGCAAAATTAACAGTTTGTTTTCGGGTGGGGGGGGCCACCCCCCTCCACAAAATTGTGGACAAAATGTTATTGATTATGATAGCTCAACGTTAGATCAGGTTTGATCATGGCTGGTCCCACCTCAACTTAAATTTGGACAAAATTTTACTGATTTTGGTAGATATTCATTAGATCAGGTTTGAACAACTGTTTTTTCATTACATCTATCAAGCGTGAGTATTCACAATCCTATTTTGTGTGTGGGGAAAAGATGAATATCTCTTAGTAATGCATTACAGAAGGTGATAGATACAATACCACACTGTCAGAAAGGGCATAACGAATCACTTCCTTGTTGAAGCTAGAGCCGCACTGATAGGTGACAAATCTCTTTGTCCAGAACTTACTGTTGATAGTATTAATTTAGAATGTATTTTTATATCATCATATATTTTGTAAAAGTAATAAGCTATATTTTAGCAGTGAGCACACCCCAATTTCCCCTTGCAGCAGACTCATAGTTGCCAACTCACCCTTGCTCTTTACAATTCACACACCACTTACTGACTCACCCATTACTCTTTTGCCAGTCCTGTTTATAATTGCACCATTTATCCAGTACAAACTATAATTCTGGCCAAAGGAAAATACATTCAAATATTTTCCAGCCGATTTGTTCATGGCGAAATACTTTGTTACTTTATGTTAAAAAATCAGCCTTCCAGTAAATCACATTTAATAGCTGCCATGGAAATCCTGACTGAATTTTAATGCAATTTCTCCTGTCGGTCGTGTAAGAGAAATGACAAAACGCTGTCATTATATATCCTTCATTTATCTGTGACAGCCTTTGCAATTCAGATGCCTTCTGACTTTGTAATTTTTAGATGGGAACAATCATGATGCAAATTATAAATTTGTTTATATGGTCAACGAATAACTATTTTTCATTAGGATTAACGCAGTGATTGGCCAATACAACAACTGAGCTTGACGGAGAATTGTCAGTTCTACTGAAATTCACACCACTGATAAAAACATTGAAAATCACAGATAACGTGTGTTGAACTTTTGTTGAGGCTCCGTTTTTATTCAAATTCATAGTGAAAGTTTAGCAAATGACATCATAATCCGGTTCAGACAAGGCAAAGCCAGGGCAAACATTGCAAACAAGGAGGAAACATATTATTTTATTTCTCCTCTTCCTTGTATCCATTCTCGATGCTGACTGACAGGTGATAAGGGCGGAGCTTATAACAATGACTGACGGAGCTAAGATGGAGACGCCCGGTTGCAGGATAAAGAGGGGTGGGTTTCTAAAAGTAACTTTTATTTTTCACATCTGGTAGATGGGTGTTTGTTAAATACAGGATAACTAAACATTTATTCACAGTTCTCCCTTGATTTCAGTAAATATGGTGCCATAAGAAAGACAAGTACTCTTTCCAATTTACAGAAATGGAAGACATGTTATTAAGAGTAATTTGTTAAGTATGTTTTTAATTCAGTGATGTTAATGTAATATTTTGAATATCACACACTATTTTTGCTGTCTGCTAATGATATTTATTTAAACCACACAAAAGTATTTTGCAAGTTGGACAGTGGGGGGTATTAATACATTGAAGGACAACATGCTATTTTTAGATAAAACATTGCGTTCCTCATAATATCATATAATGTAATATAATATACACCAGTGAGCTACAGTAGAAGGACAACGTCTGAGATACATTTAGAATTATATAAACTATAATTGTCCACTAATTTTACTATAGTATAACCTCATCCTTATTTACATCCCAATAATAATTACAGGTTTTTTCATTTTGTTTTTCTTACCTTGTCACCAAACTACATTAAATCAAATGTCCTAGCTCATGAGGTCACAAAGAATTGTCACGATATTAGCAATATCTCTTGCAATATCTAATTATTCATTAATCTACCAAAATCGGAACAAGAGTGGTGTACGTAGAGTGAATCTGTGGACAATACCACAAACTTCCATAGAAAACATGAGATTTGTTTCAGATTTGTCATTGATAACCTGGAAGACCCAACTACTGGAATGGTGGATTGTGGACAGATGAGAAAAACTTTGGACTTTTTGGTAAAAATGAGAAATATCTGTTTGACAAATATCCAATTTAGTTTGGCACATCAACACAAGTACCTTATCTCATCCGTGAAGCAGGATTGAGGGAGATTATCATTCGAGGCTGCTCTGCAGGATCCAGATGGCATGCAATAATTGAGGGAAGCGAACACACTGGATTATGGCTCCAAAGTCGATGGAAGATGAGTTTGCCTATTCATAACTGGATCTTAACAGAATGGCTGAAACAGAAGAAATGATTTATGAAATGATTTATGAAAATGCAGTGTTTAATCTGTACTGAGCAGGCCATGCAAAGCAACTGGTAAATATCGATCACCTAAATCTATTCCTTGAAAAAGAATGAACCTCAATACCCACCAGCAGATGTATTGTTTAAATTTAAACCATTGATGGTAACAAAGGTCAACAACATATAAATGTATGTTGGCACTCAGAACTGTAAATGGGTGCAGATATTGAGGTTAACCACCTACAATAAACTCAAAATATACATAAACAAACTCAAAATAGTGATACCGCATACTAAGTTGATGCTCAAAAAATTTAAAGAGTTTTAATTCATATTATACACAGGAATAAAGGTAATCAATTAGTGCATCCCTTCATATATTTCTACAATAGGAAAAAACTCATTTTATGTACATACATAATCCATACACTTCTACAATAGAAAATAACCCAAATTCATATTATGTACACAAATCCTATGTAAAAAAATCTGAAAAAAATCAAAGCCATAATCCATATTATATACATTAATTGAAAAACTGTTTATCAAGAAAAAAAGCATATGTCCTGAATCATGACCACATCAAGGACCAATATTCTGAGGTACCCACTACCATAGTCCATACTACTATGAAAGGATTGGGTTAATCTTCTTAGGCAATTACAAGATCTCTTAAAGAAGAAAATAATGGAAAAAAAAATTGTAAAAAAATGTGTACAAATTTTTTTTAATAAATAAAAAAAATTATGTATATATATGAGATATATATATATATATACATATATTATATCTATATATATGTTTTTATATATCATATATAACGTCATACTAAGTGTATTTTTTATTAACATATACATATATTAATATAAAAATACACACATATAGATCTATATATAAAATAAGTATAATAACTATATATATTATATAAATATATTATTATAAAAAATAAATAATAATTAATTAAAAATAAATAAAAACATTTAAGAATAATCATTTTTTAATTATATATATATAATTTTATTCTAACTGTTTTTATATTAATATATAAATAATTTCATATATAATAATTACATAAATAATTTACAATATACACGTAGACTTTAAATATATAAATATCTTGCCTCCCTAAAAATAGTAAAATCTTACTTGTATTCAAGTCTGCAGCTGCTTACCTTTCCCCTGTTTCCTTTAGACCTGCCCACTGCATGCTGACATCATCAGAAGTGGTAGCCTGAACCAATCACAATGCTTCCCCATGGGATTGACTGAGACTAACAGAGAGGAAGATCAGGGGCAGAGCCAGCATGATTCAAACACAGCCCTGGCCAATCGGCATCTCCTCATAGAGATGAATTGAATCAATGAATCTCTATGAGGAAAGTTCAGTGTCTGCATGCAGAGGGAGGAGACACTGAATGTCTGGATGCATTTTAGGCAGCTATGACCCAGGAAGGATCTCTAACAGCCATCTGAGGAAGGGCCAGTGAAGTTATCACTAGGCTGTAATGTAAACACTGCATTTTCTCTAAAAAGACAGTGTTTACAGCAAAAAGCCTGAAAGTAATGATTCTACTCACCAGAACAAATTCAGTAAGCTGTAGTTGTTCTGGTGACTATAGTGTCCCTTTAAAGCTATTTTTTATTTGACTTTTTATCTAACATTATTCAATTGGCTACATTTCTAGCAACCTTTAATGCACCTAAGGGGTAAAAGAACTTGATAAATGTATAAAGAGGCATCATTTATTAATTAATATGACAGATGGTTTACACTAGGAATTCACAACAGCTTGAATGATGGAACCATTGCTGTTTGTAATTATCAGATCTTTTTACAAGAAAACTCAATTTCAACTACATTGGAAGCTCCAATTTGAATCCAGGTTGCATATGACAACACAGAGCGCTCTAAGCAGACAGATGTTAGCTGATTGCTAGATGAAAAAGCCAATGACATTGGCCTGCGATGCCTGACTGCACTTCAATCGGAATCTATAACATCCAATTCTTTTCTTCCCAGATGAAGAACTTCAGATTTTCTTTGTAAATGAAAACCACCAGAGGAAGGAGATAAATTATCAACCGAGTATTACTGAGTAAGCTGAGAAATATCTTCTAACTGGCCTTTTACTCTGAAACTGGCAGTGATCACAAAAATAAAATGCTTTTTATTTCTACTTTAGTAGCTTCAGTAAAGACTCATAAATCGCTGTGACTGGGAGATTTCTATCTCGTATTGGAAATGTTGTATTGAAGTGTAGAAAAATCAAAATCGTTATTATATGTGGCGTGATATACTGTTTATTTATTTATTCTATAATATGAGTCACTTTGTACAGAGGAAGACTTACAAACCCAAAGTGGCACTAAATTTAACAATCAAAACATAGCCATCCACTCTACTGTCTATGCGTCTATTCATTCATCTGTCCACTCATTCATTCATTTGTTTATCAATTATTATTATATTATTTATATAGCGCCAGCAAATTCCATAGCGCTGTACAACGGGTGGACTAACAGACACGTAATTGTAACCAGACAAATAAATGCACAGGAACAGAGGGCTTGAGAGCCCTGCTCAATGAGTTTATATGCTAGAGGGAGTGGGGTAGAGTGACACAGTAACAGAGGGATTGAGGGCCCTGCTCAGTGAGTTTACATGTTAGAGGGAGTGGGGTAGAGTGACACAGTAACAGAGGGATTGAGGGCCCTGCTCAGTGAGTTTACATGTTAGAGGGAGTGGGGTATAGTGACACAGTAACAGAAGGATTGAGGGCCCTGCTCAGTTAGCTTGCATGTTAGAGCAGTGTTTCCCAACCCAGTCCTCAAGGCACACCTACCAGTCCAGGATTTAGGGATTACCCAGTTGTGTCTAAGGTGTTTTTTTTCTTCTTTGTAAAAACACCTTAGACACACCCTGTAATCCCTAAATCCTGGACTGGTAGGTGTGCCTTGAGGACTGGGTTGGGAAACACGGTGTTAGAGGGAGTGAGGTATAGTGACACAGTAACAGAGGGATTGAGGGGCCCTGCTCAGTGAGTTTACATGTTAGAGGGAGTGGGGTATAGTGACACAGTAACAGAGGGATTGAGGGTCCTGCTCAGTGAGTTTACATGTAAGAGGGAGTGGGGTTTAGTGACACAGTAATAGAGGGATTGAGGGCCCTGCTCAGTGAGTTTACATGTTAGAGGGAGTGGGGTATAGTGACACAGTAACAGAGGGATTGAGGTCCTGCTCAGTGAGTTTACATGTTAGAGGAGGTGGGGTATAGTGACACAGTAACAGGGGGATTGAGTGCCCGCTCAGTGAGTTTACATGTTAGAGGGAGTGGGGTATATTGACACAGTAACAGAGGGATTGAGGGCCCTGCTCAGTGAGTTTACATGTTAGAGGGAGTGGGGTATAATGACACATTAAGAGAGGGATTGAGGGCCCCGCTCAGTGAGTTTACATGTTAGAGGGAGTGGGGTATAGTTACACAATAACAGAGGGATTGAGGGCCCCGCTCAATGAGCTTACATGCTAGAGGGAGTGGGGTATAGTGACACAGTAACAGAGGGATTGAGGCCCTGCTCAGTGAGCTTACATGTTAGAGGGAGTGGTGTATAATGACAGAGTAACAGAGGGATTGAGGGCATGCTCAGTGAGTTTACATGTTAGAGGGAGTGGGGTATAGTGACACAGTGAGCTTACATGTTAGAGGGAGTGGGGTATAGTGACACAGTAACAGAGGGATTGAGGGCCCTGCTCAGTGAGCTTACATGATAGAGGGAGTGGGGTATAATGACACAGTAACAGAGGGATTGAGGGCCTGCTCAGTGAGTTTACATGTTAGAGGGAGTGGGGTATAGTGACACAGTGAGCTTACATGTTAGAGGGAGTGGGGTATAGTGACACAGTAACAGAGGGATTGAGGGCCCTGCTCAGTGAGCTTACATGATAGAGGGAGTGGGGTATAGTGACACAGTAACAGAGGGATTGAGGGCCTGTTCAGTGAGTTTACATGTTAGAGGGAGTGGGGTATAGTGACACAGTGAGCTTACATGTTAGAGGGAGTGGGGTATAGTGACACAGTAACAGAGGGATTGAGGGCCCTGCTCAGTGAGCTTACATGATAGAGGGAGTGGGGTATAGTGACACAGTAACAGAGGGATTGAGGGCCCTGCTCAGTGAGTTTACACGCTAGAGGGAGTGGGGTATAGTGAAACAGTAACAGAAGGATTGAGGGCCCAGCTCAGTGAGTTTACATGTTAGAGGGAGTGGGGTATAGTGACACAGTAACAGAGGGATTGAGGGCCCTGCTCAGTGAGTTTACATGTTAGAGGGAGTGGGGTATAGTGACACAGTAACAGAGGGATTGAGGGCCTGCTCAGTGAGTTTACATGTTAGAGGGAGTGGGGTATGGTGACACAGTAACAGAGGGATTGAGGGCCTGCTCAGTGAGTTTACATGTTAGAGGGAGTGGGGTATAGTGACACAGTAACAGAGGGATTGAGGGCCTGCTCAGTGATTTTACATGTTAGAGGGAGTGGGGTATAGTGACACAGTAACAGAGGGATTGAGGGCCCTGCTCAGTGAGTTTACATGTTAGAGGTAGTGGGGTATAGTGACAGTAACAGAGGGATTGAGAGCCTGCTCAGTGAGTTTACATGTTAGAGGGAGTGGGGTATAGTGACACAGTAACAGAGGGATTGAGGGCCTGCTCAGTGAGTTTACATGTTAGAGGGAGTGGGGTATAGTGACACAGTAACAGAGGGATTGAGGGCCCTGCTCAGTGAGTTTTCATGTTAGAGGGAGTGGGGTATAGTGACACAGTAACAGAGGGATTGAGGGCCTGCTCAGTGAGTTTACATGCCAGAGGGAGTGGGGTATAGTGACACAGTAACAGAGGGATTGAGGGCCCTGCTCAGTGAGTTTACATGTTAGAGGGAGTGGGGTATAGTGACACAGTAACAGAGGGATTGAGGGCCTACTCAGTGAGTTTACATGTTAGAGGGAGTGGGGCATAGTGACAGTAACAGAGGGATTGAGGGCCCTGCTCAGTGAGTTTACATGTTAGAGGAAGTGGGGTATAGTGACACACAGTAACAGAGGGATTGAGGGCCTGCTCAGTGAATTTACATGTTAGAGGGAGTGGGCAGCACACAGTGAGCTTACATGTTAGGAGGGGAGTGGGGTATAGTGACAGTAACAGAGTGGGATTGAGGGCCCTTGCTCAGTGAGTTTACATGTTAGAGGGGGTGGGGTATAGTGACACAGCAACAGAGGGATTGAGGGCCCTGCTCAGTGAGTTTACATGTTAGAGGGAGTGGGGTATAGTGACACAGCAACAGAGGGATTGAGGGCCTGCTCAGTGAGTTTACATGTTAGAGGGAGTGGGGTATAGTGACACAGTAACAGAGGGATTGAGGGCTTGCTCAGTGAGGTTACATGTTAGAGGGAGTGGGGTATAGTGACACAGTAACAGAGGGATTGAGGGCCTGCTCAGTGAGCTTACATGTTAGAGGGAGTGGGGTAGTGACACAGTAACAGAGGGATTGAGGGCCTGCTCAATGAGTTTACATGTTAGAGGGAGTGGGGTATAGTGACACAGTAACAGAGGGATTGAGGGCCTGCTCAGTGAGTTTACATGTTAGAGGGAGTGGGGTATAGTGACACAGTAGCAGAGGGATTGAGGGTCCTGCTCAGTGAGTTTACATGTTAGAGGGAGTGGGGTATAGTGACAGTAACAGAGGGATTGAGGGCCCTGCTCAGTGAGTTTACATGTTAGAGGGAGTGGGGTATAGTGACACAGTAACAGAGGGATTGAGGGCCCTGCTCAGTGAGTTCACATGTTAGAGGGAGTGGGCAGCAGACACAGTAACAGAGGGATTGAGGGCCTGCTCAGTGAGTTTACATGTTAGAGGGAGTGGGGTATAGAGACACAGTAACAGAGGGATTGAGGGCCTGCTCAGTGAGTTTACATGTTAGAGGGAGTGGGGTATAGTGACACAGTAACAGAGGGACTGAGGGTCCTGCTCAGTGAGTTTACATGTTAGAGGGAGTGGGGTATAGTGACACAGTAACAGAGGGATTGAGGGCCTGCTCAGTGAGTTTACATGTTAGAGGGAGTGGGGTATAGTGACACAGTAACAGAGGGATTGAGGGCCTGCCCAGTGAGTTTACATGTTAGAGGGAGTGGGGTATAGTGACACAGTAACAGAGGGATTGAGGGCCTGCTCAGTGAGTTTACATGTTAGAGGGAGGGGGGTATAGTGACAGTAACAGAGGGATTGAGGGACCTGCTCAGTGAGGTTACATGTTA
>OW240913.1:361993756-362043651 GCA_933207985.1 Pelobates cultripes
CATCACATACATACAGTTCAATCGCCATGGAGCCAAAGTCCTTCCCATAGTCTTTTGTTACACAAATAGGCTCCATGGCATGGCTATCTGGGGTGATGCTGTTCATACGGTTAAACTACCGAATGAACAGTCAGTCGGTTCCACTACCGAATGCAGAGGTAAGGAGGCTGGCGGCTCAGCGGTGTTCGCGCAAATAAGTGTCCGTTTTCAGTTCCATAATTTTGGCGAAGAACACCGCTGGCCGTTCGGGAGGTAAAATGGCCGCTGCCACGTGTTCGGCAAACGAACAAAGGCCATCCTGAGATCTCCCCTGCCAGTCTCACTCCATAGGCGTGCCGCGGAGATTAGGGTGTGCCCAAGCACACCCGGCACACCCCATGCGCACGCCTATGCCCCCCAATAAAGCATCTTCACCTGTGTGCCTCTTAACACACCTTTTGTTTCTTATCCCCCTTTTTAAATGTCTTACACCCTTAAGTGTATCTTATGCCCTATTTTACCCTTGTGTATCTCTTTGTGTGTCTTACTCCCCCCAGCCCCTTTGTATGTCTCCTTCTCTTTCAGCCCCTTTGAGCCTTTTACTCTTTACAGCTATTCGGTGTGTTTCTCTTTCACCTACAGCCTGTCCATCTCCCCCACGGCCCCTCTATGTCTCTTTCATCCCTAGTCCCTCTGTGCGTCTTTCTCACCCCAGGCCCATCTGTGTATATTTCTTCCCCTCATGTCCATCTTTCTTCCCACTCAGGCCTGCCTGTGTGCCACTCTCCCCTCCATGTCCCTTAGTGTTCCTATCCCCTCCATGTCCCTTAGTAGTCCCCTGTCCCTTAGTGTTCCTCTCCCCTCCCTGTCCATTATTGGTCGTCTCCCCTTCACGTCCCTTAGTGTTCCTCTTCCCTCCCCTGTCCCTTAAGGTATGTTTTTCTGGCACTATAGAATTCTACAGTGCCCCCCTACCACACATCTGAAGGGGTTAAAACCCCTTTAGTCACTTACCTGAATGCAGCGTTGATGTCCCTCGGCGCTGGGTCAGGCTCCGCCCACACTCCTCCCTTGGCAACGTCAGCCAGGTGGGGAAGACCTAATGTGCATGCGCGGCAATGCCCGTGCTCGCATTGGTATCTCCTCATAGGAAACCATTATTCAATGGGGATCAATGGGGAAAAACTGATGCACAGCGTGAGGATGTCCAGCGTCAGATAGCGGACCAAAGTTCCGTTTGGGTTCGGAAGTCCCTCTAGTGACTGTCTGGTAGACAGCCACCAGTGGAGGAGTTAACCCTCAGTGTCCCTTTAGTGGTCCTCTCCCCTCCCCTGTCCCTTAGTGTTCTTCTCCCCCATTCCTTAATGTTTCTCTTCCCCTCTAACCTGTCTCTTAGTTCCCCCAACCCCCCTTACCTTTCTCTTAGTGCCCCCCCATCCTCCTTATTGTTCTTCTCCCCCTCTCTTCTAGAGGTCCCCCTCTCCTCCTTAGGGTTCTTTTTCCCTTCCTTGTCTCTTAGTGCCCCCACTGCCCTTAATGTTCCTCCCCCCTTAGTGTTCCTCTCCCCTCCCTTTCTTTTAGTGGTGTCCCACCCCCAGTGTTCCTTTATCCTTCCCTCCCCTTTCCCTCAGTGCCCCCTCTCCCTTAGTGTTCCTCTCTCACCCCCCCACCACCCTCCCCGCTGTGCCTCCTATTTCTCTTTGTACCGTGGCCACGCGGAGCGGACCGCGGTACAGGAGCTTCTGTTTCCTGTACCCGGCCGGACAGACAGGGAGTGCACTCTCAGTGAGCAAAACTGAATCTCCTGTATCGCCGTCCGCTCTGCTCAGCCACGCTACACTGAGTGACTGGCAGAAGGGAGCACTGTGCGCTTCCTTCCTGCCGGTCACTCTAATCTAGCGTCCCCCAGGGCGGTGCGCCTTATGGACGCACCGGCCCTGCCCCTGACAGTCACCTGGGGGGCACCACCCTCTCACTTGACGGAGGGGTTGGTGCCTGACAGGGTTACTATACATCTGATCTTTCATTTTGTAATAGGCGGCTGCTCTGAGATGCTCATGCCTGGGAAAATAAAAAAAAACAAAAAACAATAACATTGTCATGTCCCCTCCACCAACTGTAGAGATCTGGGGCTTTAGGGACCCACGCCATGGGCATCAGCCCCCAAAGCCCACCTCTGCAATGTCTATGCACTATGGATTTATTCACTAAACTCCCAATTGTAGCAAACTGAAAACTAATGGTAACATTTAAGCAATAACAACAAATTTGCAAATATTCTCCAACTCTATAAACACAGCCTGGCCATTTTGTCAGCCAGTTTCCAACAATTTGGAGTTTACTGATTTTATATGTGTTATGGTTATTGAGAAGTGAAACAAAAGTAATTAAAAACCACAGACCTGAAATGAATGGACTTTAGACCTTAGGATCTACCTTCCTGTTTACAATATATTTCTATATATGGGAACATAGGTAAGAAACATTTCATCAACTCCCCATGAACATACTAAATGTTACTGAATTGCAAATATATTCTGACAATTTCTATACATTCCAGAGTCTTGATGATACCATAATTAGGATAATATACCCTGGGTAATGTAAAAGAAAGATGCCATAAAAGATAATTATCTTCCTATAGAAGACAGCCTGCTACAAGTGCCAGGAAAGAGAAAAAGAGCTATTTCTGGACGACCTTCCATGGTCGAAATAGACACTGCAATGAAGCGAAAGAATTAAAAAGCTATTGTAAGAATAATGCCTGGATATAAAAACGTATCGCCTTGTACAAAGGACATTTGAGACAGAATTAAAATATCTCCTTTAGATCTAGCCACTTGTCATGACACATTTAACAATTGTTTTCTGATAAGAAATAAAATAAAATTGTCAACATTTTTCTATGATCAGATCATTTCCTAGCATCACTTGTCAAAGGACCAGTTCATCTCTCTGAAGTGGTCTGGGTGCAGTGGTCCTGTCATTTGAACTCTGCAATGTAAAACATTGACGTCTTGCCATTTTACCTGAAAGCCACTAGAGGCACTTCCGCAGGAACAATCGAGTAAAACTAGTTCATGGGATAAATGCAGCTCATAGGAAATCATTGAATTCAATGCCATACATGCACATCAGTCTCCAATGTTCCTCTACAAGGAGTGTTGGATCGGCCATTGATGAATGAGCGTGGGTGGCAAAATGCTTTGTTTTACATTTTTTTTACAAATTAATCCGTCTCTAGGACACTATAGGTTTTTAGATGAGCTTTAGAAAGATTATTGTCTCCTAAAAAAAACCTCTTACCTATTGTGCATCTCCATTGAAGGGAAAACTACATATACTGCATTTTATATACAGATTCCAGGGTTTAACCAGGTAACTGTATCTGCTTGTTAGAGATCTATACTAATCTGCCTTTCCAAACATAAATACATTGCGTTTACATTGACTGTCATGTATATAGTATATGTGAAAACCGATTCTATATTGTTTATTTCTATATTAATCATATTTTTTCCTGTGCAAACATTTTTTTAAAGGGATTTTTTGGGGGGAAGTGTTGGGGTTGTATTTTTGATAGTTAAGGGGTAAACAAATGAATAATATATTTTGGTTCGATTATACGGGTGCCAGGATACTATACATTAAGCAAGAATTTTTCTAACCTTCGTGTTTTTTCTTGATGAATCAAACCCACGTCTTCCCACTGAGTATTCCTTACAATAATACCAATCTTGTGTTTCTTATTTATAATTCAGTAATCATTCCGTTTACTGCAAGTTAAACGTGGAGGGCATCGCTAATGAGCAGTTAATTCTTGAAAAGGTGCAGGCATAAAATATAAAATTGCATTGTGTGGGCAAATCTCATTGATTTTTGTCTAATTCGGGATGACCTTCTGTGATCAAATAATTAATCAAAAATCTCCCACTGATAGCTTGCTCCTGTGAAGAATAAATTCAGAGACAACTATGCTGTGTCATGTAGACTAAATCTTACTTCACAGCATGGGGCAGCAATTTGTATAAATTGCATTAGGTCTCACCTGAATATTGATAGATTTAGATGAAAGCAGAAAGCTGCAAAATTGACTTTTTTCAAGATTAAAAAAAAAACAAAAAACTTGCAACTTTTGCTTTGCATCATTATAAAAATAAGTTATCTATACCTAGAAATTCTGGAATAAACGATGAGCTCTGTAATGTATTGGATAAAAATATTTGTAAATTTTTTTAAATATACAAGTATATACGAGTAGACAACTGAGCATTGCCTGGTTTATACGTAACATGCATTTTGTGATGGTTAAAACAAATTAATTCAAATGATTTATCTATAAAAGTTCCCATATAATTTAATTGTGACTTCTGTACAAAAATCATTTTTAAAAAGTATCTATTTTTAAACAATTCAGACAAATCAAATCTAGTCCATGATGTCAGACATAATAATGTAAACATTATTACTCCTCTCCTGCAACTGTCAAAAAATAACCCAAGTCCTCAGTGAATACTATCCTAATAACCCTCAATCCCTCTGTTACTGTGTCACTATACCCCACTCCCTCTAACATGTAAGCTCACTGAGCAGGGCCCTCAATCCCTCTGTTAATGTGTCACTATACCCCACTCCCTCTAACATGTAAATTCACTGAGCAGGCCCTCAATCCCTCTGTTACTGTGTCACTATACCCCACTCCCTCTAACATGTAAGCTCACTGAGCAGGCCCTCAATCCCTCTGTTACTGTGTTACTATATCCCACTCCCTCTAACATGTAAACTCACTGAGCCGGGCCCTCAATCCCTCTGTTACTGTGTCACTATACCCCACTCCCTCTAACATGTAAACTCACTGAGCAGGGCCCTCAATCCCTCTGTTACTGTGTCACTATACCCCACTCCCTCTAACATGTAAACTCACTGAGCAGGGCCCTCAATCCCTCTGTTACTGTCACTATACCCCACTCCCTCTAACATGTAAACTCACTGAGCAGAGCCCTCAATCCCTCTGTTACTGTGTCACTATACCCCACTCCCTCTAACATGTAAACTCACTGAGCAGGCCCTCAATCCCTCTGTTACTGTGTCACTATACCCCACTCCCCTAACATGTAAACTCACTGAGCAGGGCCTCAATCCCTCTGTTACTGTGTCACTATACCCCACTCCCTCTAACATGTAAACTCACTGAGCAGGACCCTCAATCCCTCTGTTACTGTGTCACTATACCCCACTCCCTCTAACATGTAAACTCACTGAGCAGGGCCCTCAATCCCTCTGTTACTGTGTCACTATACCCCACTCCCTCTAACATGTAAACTCACTGAGCAGGCTCTCAATCCCTCTGTTACTGTGTCACTATACCCCACTCCCTCTAACATGTAAACTCACTGAGCAGGCCCTCAATCCCTCTGTTACTGTGTCACTATACCCCACTCCCTCTAACATGTAAACTCACTGAGCAGGGCCCTCAATCCCTCTGTTACTGTGTCACTATACCCCACTCCCTCTAACATGTAAACTCACTGAGCAGGCCCTCAATCCCTCTGTTACTGTGTCACTATACCCCACTCCCTCTAACATGTAAACTCACTGAGCAGGCCCTCAATCCCTCTGTTACTGTGTCACTATACCCCACTCCCTCTAACATGTAAACTCACTGAGCAGGGCCCTCAATCCCTCTGTTACGTGTCACTATACCCCACTCCCTCTAACATGTAAACTCACTGAGCAGGACCTCAATCCCTCTGTTACTGTGTCACTATACCCCACTCCCTCTAGCATATAAACTCATTGAGCAGGGCTCTCAAGCCCTCTGTTCCTGTGCATTTATTTGTCTGGTTACAATTACGTGTCTGTTAGTCCACCCATTGTACAGCGCTATGGAATTTGCTGGCGCTATATAAATAATATAATAATAATTGATAAACAAATGAATGAATGAATGAATGAATGAGTGGACAGATGAATGAATAGACGGATAGACAGTAGAGTGGATGGCTATGTTTTGATTGTTAAATTTAGTGCCACATTGACACCTTTGTTAATTTTTACCATTTGTTAGGGTTTGTAAGTCTTCCTCTGTACAAAGTGACTCATATTATAGAATAAATAAATAAACACTATATCACGCCACATATAATAACGATTTTGATTTTTCTACACTTCAATACAACATTTCCAATACGAGATACAAATCTCCCAGTCACAGCGATTTATAAGTCTTTACTGAAGTTACTAAAGTAGAAATAAAAAGCATTTTATTTTCGTGATCACTGCCAGTTTCAGAGTAAAAGGCCAGTTAGAAGATATTTCTCAGCTTACTCAGTAATACTCGGTTGATAATTTATCTCCTTCCTCTGGTGGTTTTCATTTACAAAGAAAATCTGAAGTTCTTCATCTGGGAAGAAAAGAATTGGATGTTATAGATTCCGATTGAAGTGCAGTCAGGCATCGCAGGCCAATGTCATTGGCTTTTTCATCTAGCAATCAGCTAACATCTGTCTGCTTAGAGCGCTCTGTGTTGTCATATGCAACCTGGATTCAAATCGGAGCTTCCAATGTAGTTGAAATTGAGTTTTCTTGTAAAAAGATCTGATAATTACAAACAGCAATGGTTCCATCATTCAAGCTGTTGTGAATTCCTAGTGTAAACCATCTGTCATATTAATTAATAAATGATGCCTCTTTATACATTTATCAAGTTCTTTTACCCCTTAGGTGCATTAAAGGTTGCTAGAAATGTAGCCAATTGAATAATGTTAGATAAAAAGTCAAATAAAAAATAGCTTTAAAGGGACACTATAGTCAGCAGAACAACTACAGCTTACTGAATTTGTTCTGGTGAGTAGAATCATTACTTTCAGGCTTTTTGCTGTAAACACTGTCTTTTTAGAGAAAATGCAGTGTTTACATTACAGCTTAGTGATAACTTCACTGGCCACTCCTCAGATGGCTGTTAGAGATCCTTCCTGGGTCATGGCTGCCTAAAATGCATCCAGACATTCAGTGTCTCCTCCCTCTGCATGCAGACACTGAACTTTCCTCATAGAGATTCATTGATTCAATTCATCTCTATGAGGAGATGCCGATTGGCCAGGGCTGTGTTTGAATCATGCTGGCTCTGCCCCTGATCTTCCTCTCTGTCAGTCTCAGTCAATCCCATGGGGAAGCATTGTGATTGGTTCAGGCTACCACTTCTGATGATGTCAGCATGCAGTGGGCAGGTCTAAAGGAAACAGGGGAAAGGTAAGCAGCTGCAGACTTGAATACAAGTAAGATTTTACTATTTTTAGGGAGGCAAGATATTTATATATTTAAAGTCTACGTGTATATTGTAAATTATTTATGTAATTATTATATATGAAATTATTTATATATTAATATAAAAACAGTTAGAATAAAATTATATATATATAATTAAAAAATGATTATTCTTAAATGTTTTTATTTATTTTTAATTAATTATTATTTATTTTTTATAATAATATATTTATATAATATATATAGTTATTATACTTATTTTATATATAGATCTATATGTGTGTATTTTTATATTAATATATGTATATGTTAATAAAAAATACACTTAGTATGACGTTATATATGATATATAAAAACATATATATAGATATAATATATGTATATATATATATATATATAAATATATATATCTCATATATATACATAATTTTTTTTATTTATTAAAAAAAAATTGTACACATTTTTTTACAATTTTTTTTTCCATTTTTTTCTTCTTTAAGAGATCTTGTAATTGCCTAAGAAGATTAACCCAATCCTTTCATAGTAGTATGGACTATGGTAGTGGGTACCTCAGAATATTGGTCCTTGATGTGGTCATGATTCAGGACATATGCTTTTTTTCTTGATAAACAGTTTTTCAATTAATGTATATAATATGGATTATGGCTTTGATTTTTTTCAGATTTTTTTACATAGGATTTGTGTACATAATATGAATTTGGGTTATTTTCTATTGTAGAAGTGTATGGATTATGTATGTACATAAAATGAGTTTTTTCCTATTGTAGAAATATATGAAGGGATGCACTAATTGATTACCTTTATTCCTGTGTATAATATGAATTAAAACTCTTTAAATTTTTTGAGCATCAACTTAGTATGCGGTATCACTATTTTGACTTTGTTTATGTATATTTTGAGTTTATTGTAGGTGGTTAACCTCAATATCTGCACCCATTTACAGTTCTGAGTGCCAACATACATTTATATGTTGTTGACCTTTGTTACCATCAATGGTTTAAATTTAAACAATACATCTGCTGGTGGGTATTGAGGTTCATTCTTTTTCAAGGAATAGATTTAGGTGATCGATATTTACCAGTTGCTTTGCATGGCCTGCTCAGTACAGATTAAACACTGCATTTTCATAAATCATTTCATAAATCATTTCTTCTGTTTCAGCCATTCTGTTAAGATCCAGTTATGAATAGGCAAACTCATCTTCCATCGACTTTGGAGCCATAATCCAGTGTGTTCGCTTCCCTCAATTATTGCATGCCATCTGGATCCTGCAGAGCAGCCTCGAATGATAATCTCCCTCAATCCTGCTTCACGGATGAGATAAGGTACTTGTGTTGATGTGCCAAACTAAATTGGATATTTGTCAAACAGATATTTCTCATTTTTACCAAAAAGTCCAAAGTTTTTCTCATCTGTCCACAATCCACCATTCCAGTAGTTGGGTCTTCCAGGTTATCAATGACAAATCTGAAACGAATCTCATGTTTTCTATGGAAGTTTGTGGTATTGTCCACAGATTCACTCCACGTACACCACTCTTGTTCCGATTTTGGTAGATTAATGAATAATTAGATATTGCAAGAGATATTGCTAATATCGTGACAATTCTTTGTGACCTCATGAGCTAGGACATTTGATTTAATGTAGTTTGGTGACAAGGTAAGAAAAAATGTATCTCAGACGTTGTCCTTCTACTGTAGCTCACTGGTGTATATTATATTACATTATATGATATTATGAGGAACGCAATGTTTTATCTAAAAATAGCATGTTGTCCTTCAATGTATTAATACCCCCCACTGTCCAACTTGCAAAATACTTTCGTGTGGTTTAAATAAATATCATTAGCAGACAGCAAAAATAGTGTGTGATATTCAAAATATTACATTAACATCACTGAATTAAAAACATACTTAACAAATTACTCTTAATAACATGTCTTCCATTTCTGTAAATTGGAAAGAGTACTTGTCTTTCTTATGGCACCATATTTACTGAAATCAAGGGAGAACTGTGAATAAATGTTTAGTTATCCTGTATTTAACAAACACCCATCTACCAGATGTGAAAAATAAAAGTTACTTTTAGAAACCCACCCCTCTTTATCCTGCAACCGGGCGTCTCCATCTTAGCTCCGTCAGTCATTGTTATAAGCTCCGCCCTTATCACCTGTCAGTCAGCATCGAGAATGGATACAAGGAAGAGGAGAAATAAAATAATATGTTTCCTCCTTGTTTGCAATGTTTGCCCTGGCTTTGCCTTGTCTGAACCGGATTATGATGTCATTTGCTAAACTTTCACTATGAATTTGAATAAAAACGGAGCCTCAACAAAAGTTCAACACACGTTATCGGTGATTTTCAATGTTTTTATCAGTGGTATGAATTTCATTAGAACTGACAATTCTCCATCAAGCTCAGTTGTTGTATTGGCCAATCACTGCGTTAATCCTAATGAAAAATAGTTATTCGTTGACCATATAAACAAATTTATAATTTGCATCATGATTGTTCCCATCTAAAAATTACAAAGTCAGAAGGCATCTGAATTGCAAAGGCTGTCACAGATAAATGAAGGATATATAATGACAGCGTTTTGTCATTTCTCTTACACGACCGACAGGAGAAATTGCATTAAAATTCAGTCAGGATTTCCATGGCAGCTATTAAATGTGATTTACTGGAAGGCTGATTTTTGAACATAAAGTAACTAAGTATTTCGCCATGAACAAATCGGCTGGAAAATATTTGAATGTATTTTCCTTTGGCCAGAATTATAGTTTGTACTGGATAAATGGTGCAATTATAAACAGGACTGGCAAAAGAGTAATGGGTGAGTCAGTAAGTGGTGTGTGAATTGTAAAGAGCAAGGGTGAGTTGGCAACTATGAGTCTGCTGCAAGGAGAAATTGGGGTGTGCTCACTGCTAAAATATAGCTTATTACTTTTACAAAATATATGATGATATAAAAATACATTCTAAATTAATACTATCAACAGTAAATTCTGGACAAAGAGATTTGTCACCTATCAGTGCGGCTCTAGCTTCAACAAGGAAGTGATTCGTTATGCCCTTTCTGACAGTGTGGTATTGTATCTATCACCTTCTGTAATGCATTACTAAGATATTCATCTTTTCCCCACACACAAAATAGGATTGTGAATACTCACGTTTGATAGATGTAATGAAAAAACAGTTGTTCAAACCTGATCTAATGAATATCTACCAAAATCAGTAACATTTTGTCCAAATTTAAGTTGTGGTGGGACCAGCCATGATCAAACCTGATCTAACGTTGAGCTATCATAATCAATAACATTTTGTCCACAATTTTGTGGAGGGGGGTGGCCCCCCCACCCGAAAACAAACTGTTAATTTTGCATATTTTAGAGTAGATCTAGTAGATTTATTTTAAAAACAAAAACAGTTGATCTAACAAAGATCTAACAAATAGAATGATATTTTGTTAAAATGCTTAATATGGATGGGCTAACCTGGGGGAGGTCACATTGCTGTATAACCTGTACATTAGTGTGAGGTTGAGGTAGCTCTGTGATACTCTCATACACCCCACACATTACTGTGAGTTTTATTGCTGTGGAACTTTGTTAAACACTCACACACTGTACATTATTGTGAGTTTTATTGCGGTGGAGCTCTGTGATACACTCCTACACTATGCATGTTAACGTAGTCTTTGTTTTGGAGCTTTAACGAGTGTTCATACATACTGCATATGGTCCTGTAGCCCCATGTAGCCAAAGCACAGCTAAGCGAAAAAGGGCCTTGACAGGGGTTAGGAGGCGGGCATAGGAGGAGGGAAGGAAGTATGGAGTTATGGGTAAGTAGGTTTGGCTATTTAAATAGGCAGCCATTTTAAGTGAGCTCACTTCTAATTTCCTACCTGACCAAGTTTGTCCCGCCCACCCTCCCTATAGATATTGTTATGATTAGGGGATATCCCGTTTTTTCACAGCGGCGGGATAGGGAGCTGAAGGAGAAGGAATAGGCTCCCTAGGATGAACGTGACAGATATGGAAAACTGTGGTCATTGGTGGTTGGTAGGTTTCGAGTCCTGTCGGTGGCTCAGAACCTGGTGGGGTAGGGGTATCCGGGTATACCCCTGCCATGGTTAAATTTATGTTGGCACTTTAAGTTGGTATGTTGGAATAATGTTGGTATATGTTATATATATGTGTTATTTATATGGGGGTCATTGCCTTTTATATTAACAGAAGGAATCGGATGCGAGGGCGGAGTATGGGGGGCAATGACCCATGTTTATTTGTTAAATTATTACTATTATGTTATGTTGAATATATGGTTATTATTATTCAGATTGTTTAATAAAGCTGTGGACAAATTTTCCCATATACCCGAGTGTCAGTGCATTATTGGGTTAGGTATGTGGGAGGGTTGTCCTGGAGTCCGACTGCCCATATGGCGACTATACACCGGTCATGTTATAAATGGAGTGCAAGGGACGCAGCACCATTTCAGTGTTACTCAAACAATGATGGACCTTTTAAATGTGACATTTTAACATTTTACCATCAATCAATCATTTTACCATCAATCAGACTACCATAACGCATGGATTGAATGTTACCATGCCAATTCTACATGACAGCAAACTTTATTCTGTATAAATCTATATAACCAGCGTATTGTATCCATTACTGTTATTTTACTTTTAGAAATATCAATTAATACATTGAATGTAAATACACATTTTGATTTCAATAAAATGTACACTTCCAGCAGAAGTCAATTTTCTCATTAAACAACCTTCTATAAATAACTACATGCTATTTGCATCTTCGAATAATTATTACGCCTGATTTGACATTCAGGCATTTCATAATCTGGGAGTTCAGCATTTAAATAAAGATATTAAACGAAGTCTACTTTTTTGCTTTTAATTTACATTTAAAAAAAACTAATACTATCACGTTACATAACATAAATTAATTTTACACAAAGCAGCAGATAAGACACAACGAACTATTACAAGTATAGCAATACAGAAATATATTAACAACATGCAATATATTATTCGGACATTGCTTGTTGAAGCTCCTCCTTTTTCATGTATTAAATGAAAATGCAATATAAAACAAGATAAATGGATGTTTTTCAAAGTTTCCAGCAAAATTGCAAAGAGCTTCAAATTGTTTTGTTTTCCTTATTACTTGGAAGAAGCAGATGTGAGAGATCCTGAACTTGATGGACGCAAGTCTTTTTTTATGCAAAATATTAGAATCGATAGCCACCTTTGACGTTCCAGTGCTTGATGCAAATTATCAGGATTTTGAGCTGAAATGTTATTTCGGCATCATGGATGGTGTAGGCCGGTGAAGCAGTGTACAAAGGGTTATCCATCACTCTATAGAACGGTTCTTACGTTACCTTAGTGTTTCATTCATTATCTTCAACAATTAGCAGCCATTCCTATATAATCTATGTAATCCTTTCCTGTTCTAGTGACCTGACCTACTTCAGTGGAAACAATTGGTCAGACCCAGTTTCACCAATTATAGGATTTCAAACTGCGGAGATGTGTCAGTGTTTAAAAGGAAGTAAGTCACATAGCAAGTAATTGAACATGTTGATGTAATATTTCCCAGCTCATTAAACGAGACTGTCCATGGAACACAGGGTGAGCTGACCTCTTAGAAAGCAGGGGGTTGATGGAAATCCAGGGACAATGTATTGTTTAAAGCAAAGGTTTTTAGCACAAGTGAACATAAACATGAGTATTACACGTTTGAGGAAAATATTTGACAGACACCAACAGAGTGCATCGCACTGCCTCTCTCTTTATCTATATTCAAAAAAAAATTCATATGTTGAAATCATTCATTTACATTTTTTTTTGTATGAGAAATCATTTTTTATTTTCTTTTTTCATTGGTTAGTACAATTTGGCAAAAATTAATGCACTAATTGTTCCCCAATAGCCTCATCCGAAGTCCTGTCATTTGAAAAACAAAACAATATAAATGAACGCTTTAGGACTGAAGCCAGGAGGGGTTAAATGCCCCCTCTTTTTTAGTTTTGAAATAAAATACACATACATACATTTACATTTCTTACTGTAAGTCTGTACTCCAAATAACCTGAAGGGACTTATGACGAGGAGAGCCAAATGGCTAACCCCATCTCTCCCCCTTAAAAAATAAATAAATAAATATGCAAATGGGTGACTTCACAGACTGGTATGAGACTTGAAGAATATCACTTCATCCTTTGCTCTCTGTGTGCTAGTTGCAGGACAATAATTGACTAAAGGTTAGGAGACAGACAAATTACGTCTACCTCTTCCTCCATCCCTTTGGCTGTGGACTGGAGGGTAATAAAATATATGCTGTTCTAGTGGTTCAGAAGCTCCCGCACTTTGTCAGCAGGGCCGTTGTTCTATCAGTTTGGTATACCCCGTCAGATTGCTATACCCACGTCACTTCCGGGGAGGGGAATCAGCTGTCTCCTGTGCTGCACATGCGTGCTAGCACTCCTGCTACTCCTCCACAGCAAGGTCCTGGAAGGTAAGTAAAACTAGTTTTACACTTTCATTATAGATAGTGCATTCACTAAGCTTAGGACATGGGACATTTAGGGTTAATGTTAGGGTTCAAATTAGGGTTAGGATTAGGGACTTGTTCCTATTTAGTGATATTTCACATTAGGGAAATATCACTAAATAGTGATTTCTCACACTTTATTTTAACCCTTACCCCAAGGGTTAGGGTAAGAATAGAGTGTGAGAGAGGTTAGAATCACTTACCTAACCCTAATTTGTACCCTCACTTAACCCTAAATGTCCCGTGTGCCTAAGCTTAGTGAATGCACTAACTATAATGAAAATGTAAAACTAGTTTTACTTACCTTCCAGGACCTTGCTGTGGAGGAGTAGCAGGAGTGCTAGCACGCATGTGCAGCACAGGAGACAGCTGATTCCCCTCCCCGGAAGTGACGTGGGTATAGCAATCTGACGGAGTATACCAGACTGATAGAACACCTGCTTTAACGCGGGGCAAACGGGGCAGCTGCCCCGGGCCCAGTTACTCCTGGGGGGCCCAAAGCAGCTGCCCCGTGGCCCCACCGCCCATCAGGTGCATGTATTGCGGCTGCCCATACTCTATGGGGGCCCATCGGGTGGCCAATACATTTAGGGCCACCCGGTGAGCACGTTACAGCAGGGGCCCGGTCGGGTGCTGTGGCCCTTTAACAGCACGACCGGGCCCTCTGATTTACGGCAGCATGGGAGGAAGTGACGTCGGTGAGTCACTTCCTCCCTCTGAGATCATGAGCCGCTCAGGAGGAAGACTGAGCCAGGAGGCAACTCCCAACCACCCCAACCAGCACACTGGACCCCAGGGAAGGTAGGAAACTAGAGGGGGCTTTACAGTTTGCATATTATGTCAGTATGTGTGTGTTTATGTCGGTCAGTAGGTCTGTGTGTGTGAGTATGACTGTGTGTGTGTCTGTCAGTAGGTCTGTGTGTGTGAGTATGACTGTGTGTGTGTCTGTCAGTAGGTCTGTGTGTGTGAGTATGACTGTGTGTTTATGTCTGTCAGTAGGTCTGTGTGTGTGAGTATGACTGTGTGTGTGTCTGTCAGTAGGTCTGTGTGTGTGAGTATGACTGTGTGTGTGTCTGTCAGTAGGTCTGTGTCTGTGTGTGTGAGTATGACTGTGTGTGTGTCTGTCAGTAGGTCTGTGTGTGTGAGTATGACTGTGTGTGTGTCTGTCAGTAGGTCTGTGTCTGTGTGTGTGAGTATGACTGTGTGTGTGTCTGTCAGTAGGTCTGTGTCTGTGTGTGTGAGTATGACTGTGTGTGTGTCTGTCAGTAGGTCTGTAGTGAGCACCGGTCATTCATTGGATGTAGTGTTGGTGTTTGCGTTACCATTTTTTTTTTCTTCGCCCAATGTACAATTTTGACCACCAGCTCATAATGATGGATTTTGGCAATATTTTGCCCAGGAGAGATGGTAAACCGTAAAAGGTACAGGGGAGGTTTATGTGCAGAAAGGAGCAGAGTGTATAAGGAACAATATGGAGATATATGTACAGAAATAATGCTTGTAATAGACACTAAAAGTAACAAGCAAAAATAAATAAAAGAAAAATGCAGATAAAGAAACATGCATTTAGTGCAGAAAGCAATGAAGAATGTATTCACTAATAGTGAACTGTAGTGAACTCTAAACAGAATTGCAAGTTTTGGGCAAAAGTAGCAGAACTGGGGGGAAAAAACAACAAAATAGCAATTTAAAAAAAAAAAAATTTCTAAAAAAAATGTTAGTAGGTAATATGAGTATTAAAAAAAAAAAATGTTTTGGGACAATCTTTACTTTAGTTTTTAGCAGGAAAAGAGAAATAAAATGGTCCATGAGAGCCATTTGTACATTGATACATGGTATGGTATGGCTTTACAGTTTGCATATTATGTCAGTATGTGTGTGTTTATGTCTGTCAGTAGGTCTGTGTGTGCGAGTATGATTGTGTGTGTGTGTCTGTCAGTAGGTCTGTGTGTGTGTCTGTCAGTAGGTCTGTGTGTGTGAGTATGACTGTGTGTGTGTGTGTGTGTCTGTCAGTAGGTCTGTTAGTATGTCTGTGTGTGTGTGTGCCTGTCAGTAGGTCTGTGTGTGTGTGTGTCTGTCAGTAGGTCCATGTGTGTCAGTATGTCTGTGTGTCAGTGTGTTTGGGTGTCAGTATGTCTGTGTGTGTGTGTGCGCCTGTCAGTAGGTCTGTGTGTGTGTCTGTCAGTAGGTCCATGTGTGTCAGTGTGTCAGTGTGTTTGGGTGTCAGTATGCCTGTGTGTGTCAGTATGTCTATGTGTGTGTGTGTGTGTGTGCCTGTCAGTAGGTGTGTGTGTGTGTCTGTCAGTATGTCTGTGTGTCAGTGTGTTTGGGTGTCAGTATGCCTGTGTGTGTGTGTGCCACTATGTCTGTCTGGGTGTGTGGTAGTATGTGTCTGTGTGTGCCAGTATGTCTGTCAGTGTATGTGTCGGTGTCCATATGTCAGTATGTATGTGTCAGTATGTCTGTCAGTTTATGTGTCTGTGTAAGTATGTCTGTCAGTTTGTATACATATAATCTGTGTGTATATGTGCATACATCTCCGCATTCACACACTAACACTACATACAAATACACCCCTGCATTCAAACTCCAACACTAGGTACAAACACATGTCTGTGTTACACACCAAAATTATATGTAAACACACCCTTGCATTCAAAAACCAACACTACACATAAATACATGCTTGCAATCACGCCAACACCACATACAAACTTATTTTACAAAAAACCTGTTTACATTCAAACACACAAAAACAGCGTTGTGCTAAATACAAACCTTCAAACATGGGTAAATGGTAGAGCCACAGCTGTCAATGCATTGCTGAAGTTGCACGACAGATGGGGAACTACCTTCTAATCACCCGTGCGATAGGGAGGCACAAAAAAATTCTTGCACCTCTCTACTTTAGGTCTGCCTCTGCGTTGGGGTGGAGGACATGATTGCACACCTGGCGAGGGTACCAGGGGGCCCAAGCAAATGCTTTGCCCAGGGTCCAATCAATATTAAAGACGGCCCTGTTTGTCAGATTACAGGATCAAAGACTCAATCCAAGTCCTCATGGATGCTAAACTCACAATATATTTATTCTTCATTTAGACAGATCTTACTACCACATTAGTAAACCAGAAGGTGAATACTAAGCATCTATTCTTTTCACGCATCTGCAGGGCCGTCTTTAATATTGATCAGACCCTGGGCAAGCTTTTGCTTGGGCCCCCTGGTCCCTGCCTCCGCCACCCCCGCCTCACTCTCTGGCATGCAATTTTGGGCCACCCTAATCGCAAGGGTGGCCAGAAGGTAGATCCTTATCTGTCATGCAATTCCAGCAATGCTTTGACAGCTGGGGCTTTACCATTTTCCCATGCATGCAGTGTCCCAGGTCCTTTAACCCTGCAACAGTAATTATTGCAGTTTTTAAGAAACTGCAATAATTACCTTTCAGGGTTAACTCCACCTCTAGTGGCTGTCTACCAAACAGCCCCTACAGGGACTTCCGAGCTGTTAGGCGACTTTTGGTCGCCTAACTGACCCTGGACATCCTCACGGTATGCATGGCAACATCCAGTGTAATCCAGAACCCCATAGAAAAGCATTGTATAATACTTTCTTATTGGGAAATCCTTATGCGAGTGCGGCCATTGCCGCGCATGTGCATTAGGTCTCCACTGCAGGGTGACTGCAGCACCATAGAGGGAGGGGGGCCTTGACAGAGGGGGGAGCTATAGTGCCAGAACAACAAGTTCGTTTTCCTGGCACTATAGTTTTCCTCTAATGTCTACCCAGTGCGTCCCTTTCTCTAAATGTCTCTTCACTGCAATTCAGAGTCTAATGAATAAACCTCTGAGGAAATGTAGTTGCATTCATGAGGGAGCGACAAAATTAATTGTTGCCTAGGGTGGCAAACTTCCTTGCACCAGCCCTGCACACTGACACACACAGGCACATACACTGACAGCCATACTGACACACAGACAGACATACTGACCCTCACACACATTCACATATACTGACATAAATACTAACACAGACTGACACACACACAGACAGACATACTGACCCTCACACACATTCACATATACTGACTGTAAAAAATGTAGATGAATGGATGTTAATGTAGACTCTTTCTTAATTTCTTCTTGTCTTCAGTTGATTGATATATATACGTCTTTTGTATATATATTCTTGGGCCAAATGCTCGCCACAATAATATATGTCTATATTATTGAAAAGTAGTAATACGCAATCTGACTTACGGTTTCTTCAGGTTTATTCTTAGTTACGGATACATAAAACATAATATAGGATGTTACAGGATAATGGACATTTAACAGCAGATGGTAATTGCTGTACTTCTGATGGGAGAGTTACATCGTTGTACAGAGCCAAGCCAAGAGTGAGACTGAGAGACCTCGTGTCCCTCTGTTACTATATAGATGTGCTAATACTAACGTCAGCATATAACTCTAGCCATATAAGGACAAGACCCCCACACCCACATTCCAGAGCTCTCGGACAAAGAAAGCCTTGTGACTTATTGATACCATCTGTTACTTATGTCAATCCACACATCCATATATATAATCAATAGAAACATAGAATATGCAATATTCTACACTGACATAAATACTAACACAGACAGATACATACACAGACAGACACACTGGCATATATGTACAGTTTACATTTTTAAACCACCCTCCAGTTTCCTGCCTTTTTCTGGAAGGTGGCTTCCCTGGGGTCCAGTGTGGTGTCTAAGGCTGATGGGAGTGAGGAGCCCCCCTCCTCACTGCCTCCTTCTCCTCCTCCCTCCTGCGCGGCTCCTTCTGCCCCCTCCCGCACAACTTCTCTCTTTATGGCAAGGGCCCTGTAGCACTGTTGAAGGGCCCCAGCGCGCTAATGGTTCCCTGCTAAAAACAAGCCCACCGGGTGGCACTAAGTGCATGGGCCACATGGTGGGCCTACTTAGTATGTGGGCCCCCGGCTGGTGGCAATGGTGGATATTTTTTTCTTGAGGGCAGTGGGGCACATGGGGCAGTTGCTTTGGGCACCCTGAACTCACTGGGCCCGGGGCAGCTGCCCCGTTTGCCCTGCGTTCAAATGTAACCCTCCTCATCTGTCCTAGAAGCTAATTATTAAATTAACTGTTATTCTAATAGCTAATTAAAATTTTGTTCTAGCTTCTACTACAGTATAGTGAGCTGGCCTGGCACAGTCTGGGCACATGATGCAAATGATGGCCTAAGACCACCCACCCTCATACAGCACTTTTGAATCAGATACTCAGGAATGTACTGGTGTACTCGGAATAATGTGGAGGATGTCTGTGCCTGGACACAAAGTGTTATGGAAGTAGTAGATGTATTTTATACTTCACTTCTCTCCACTGGAAGTACATTTAAAGATTGTGATTGAATCTTAAAGATATCATAAGGCAAAGTAGGGACTGCTTGTCTTAAAATCAAGATATATTATTGGCAAAATAGGGTAAATAACACGTCAAAACATGCAACACATTTTATATTTTTCTGCAAATTAAAACAGGGTGAAAAGGATGGACATCAAAACTCTCAGCCTAGAAGTTCTTGTTCTGAATTCTGATGCACATGACTCGTCAGACATGTCCTAATTCTGTCTCCTTCATTTGCTATTTGTCGCTTGGTGGGGGTCTGACAGCAGCTGCTCACATTTCTGGATGAACGATGCTGTCTTTCCGCTTGTGGGCTGCTCTCCGATCCAAATCTGTTTCATTATTAGATTATACAAAAGCTGCCAGAGGATTCACACTGGTGACTATGTCACACAGTCAAATACCAAATTGTCAGCTAGACAACTCAGGAAAGCAATCTATGTTGGTGGGCTACTGTCACGATCCTTTTATTGCCCATCAGAGGAATCATAGTCCAAAGGAGCTCTCAGAGGTTCATTGGGGACCTGATGCTTATGCACAGCTCCATAATAAAGCATTGAATCACGTTTTACTCGGTCAGTCCCACGGAAGCATTTCTAGTGGTTGTCAGGAAGAAAGTCACTAGAGCTGTGTTTAAATCTGAAATGTTAACATTGCAGTTTATAAAAATGGCACTGTTTTCCATTGCAGGGTTTAACCCCTTAAGGACCAGACTTCTGGAATAAAAGGGAATCATGACATGTCACACATGCCACGTGTTGTTAAGGGGTTAAAACTAAAGGACCACTACACTCAAAGCACTTCATTGAGATGAAATGGCCTGGGTGACTTTAGTGGTCCTTTAACATTATATCAAAAGCAACAATGATCAAAGGACAGGACAAGGTCAAAGGATACAGAAAGACAACAAGATGACAAAACAAGTCAAAGGTCTAGGTCGGAGTACAGAAACCAGTGGATAAACAAAGGTCAACATTCCAAGTCAAGGTGCGTTTATATGCATATACACATGAAAAAAAGTTTAATGCAAGTTAAAGGTGATTTTTTAAAATCTTTTATTCAAAGGTGTATTTCATATAAAGTGACAGTACCCTTTAATTTTGTTTATTTTTCTTATTACAGTGACATATTTTATGATTACTCATTCTTAAATGATATTTTTTTGTTGGTCTCAGAACTGCGTCATAATTCCTTGCATTCTAATATGAGGCACATTTAAAAGGGGTGCATTCATGGCTGACTCACTCTGTGTTCAGTAGATTACTCACCCAGTGAGCGGGTTACACATCTATGCTTTTTTTCCACGTTTAATTTTGCAAATGTATCAAGATGCCTTGTTGTAATTAGAAAATGTTTCATCTCGGATTGCAGAGACAGATGGAATGCTCTGCCCTACATTCGTTTAATACCCTGATCTCAAAAGGATCTTAATCCAATAGTCACATTCTACACAGACTTTAGTAATGTACACCAGAAACCAATGTTTTATCTCCTAATAATGGAAGTCAAGTTTCCAAACATGGAACGTTTTCCCCCCTTTCCTCCCCCACCTACTGATTTCTGTTTTGATAACAACATTATTTCATTATTTTTTTTTTTTAATTCTTTATTTTTCAGTGCAGAATCAATAGTACAAACATTTGTGGGTATGCCACAACAGCATCTGCAAAAAAACAATACATTGTCTGAGTATCCTGCTGCTGGGGTAAGCATGTTCTGTGCACCTTTTTTGTTACAGTGGTCTGGGTGGTTTTATGGAGGCGGTCGCCTATGTCAGTGGTGTTTATGTGGGTATGAGCTAGTGTCATATCAATAAATCTAGACTGTAGGGGTGTGGCACTGGCATCGGTGTGGTGCTGGAAAGCCTCCTGTCCCTTACGTCTATGTATAGTGCGCCGGATTAAGCGTTGGAGTTAGGGCTAGGTGCTAAGAAACCGTCTATGTGAGAGATAGCTGTTTTTGGAGCCTGGCTGTTGGAATCTTTGCAGGCCTTGGTTCATTGTGATTGGGATCTGAGACTATGTAGTGCCTGTGGGTTAGTACAGTGTAAGTGGGTGGCTGCTCCATTTTTCGTTATGCCCCTAAACCGAGGGGGATTGGGGGGGGGGGGTATGTCAGAGCCTAAGCACAGTATGAGCCAGATAAGTCCGGTTGAAAGGCTAAGTGTCTAGAGTACATTGGTTTGTCAGATTAATTGTCATAATAAAATAAAACTTGTGAAAAGCGAGAAAGAAACATGTTAAACAGACAACATGAACACTGGTGACGGTAGCATTAGATGCTCAGTTCAGGACTCAAGTCGCTGGTCCGGGTTGCGGGGAGGTTAGTCCCGCAGCACCATTGGTAAGTCCCAACGTGTTCAGCAGCACTGAGCCTTCTTCTACATTGGTGAGTTTATAGTGACGTTCTCCTTTGGTCACCCACAATGCCCGGGGAGTCGCCCATTTATATTTAAGTCCTTCCGTTTGCAAAGTGGTGGTTATTGGTTGCAGGCTCTTCCACCATAACAGTGTATCTCTGCACAAGTCCTGAAAAAAGGAGAGGTCTGCCTGCCACATTTGTTGTAAATTCCGTTGCAGACTGGCTAGCATAATCTGAATGTCCTGCTTGGTTGCTGGGACAATAGTATCCATGTTGTGGGTGTGTGGTCTGCCTAGTTCGACCGCGGTCGTACTGTGCAGGGAGTCTTCGTCCTCTAATCTCTCTTGGGAGGCTGCTGTGGCGGCTCTGGTCCATGCGGGCAGGGGGTTTTGCAGCATGCTCCCTATATCTTGGTGGGATGAGTGTGCCGTTGACACTTGCTTGTGGGACTTCCGTCCCATGTCATCCGTGAGACGGGGGTCTGCAGTGGTAAATTGCGGGCCTGCTTCCAGCCATGCCGTCAGTTCTCTGGCGAGGTTCTGGTCGCGTGTGCGGTAGGCCCTAGCTCCCTTGACGTGGCGTTTTGTGCCCGCTGGTTGGAAGACAGAAATCTGCAGATTCAGCTGGATGATTGGAGTCTGTGCCTGTAGCCCTTTTCTGTCGATCGGCCATTTATGTCCTGGTTTTGTTCGTTTTTTTGTGCCCTCTAGACGGAGCTGTGGAAGTTGGCGACTGCCTCAGTGTGCCATTGGTCCTCCCCCCCCCTATTTCATAAATTATTACTAATGAAGTTTTCAAATTTTAACCTTTAAATATAAAAGAAAGACTTTATTATAAAGTGTTTTGTTAATAAAATCATGGATAAAAAAACAAAATAGAGAGAAAGCAGATTAAAATAAAGAACTACAGGAAATAACAAGAGGAAACCCAATGCCAACAGGTCCACCTATAATCACAGCTGTGTTTTGTTCTTTATTTCAGCCAATCAGAATCCAGTTTTATATCAAATTGTGGTCACTGACTGGTATAACCATAGGCGATAAACTGGAGTCAAAATGACGGCTGATCTAAGATGCAGACTGTAGCGGATGGCACTGGGCTGTCCTGAGAATTTCATGTATTTTAATGCATTCGTGTGAAAACAGCAAAGTTCTATGTATTTAATGTATTGTATTCGTCTGAATGTTAGGTAGTTTCATTCCCTTAGTTTGTTCGAATGAAACTACCGAACAGTCAGACCTCCCCTGTGTGAAGTGTGTCTTCAATTACCCGTTGCAACATTGTTGCGAACGGGTAATTGACAAGCTAAGTAGCCGTCCTTTGTTCTCGGGGGTGGCCGCCATTCGAAAAACGAACACGTGGCGGCGGCCATTTTAAACCTCCCGAACAGCGGTGTTTTGCCGTCGAGTGTCTGGAACTCAAATCAGACACTCGACTAGGCGAAAACCGCTGAAACCTCCTCAAGCCCGGTCCATTTGGTTCCCAACTACCGAACAGCCCCTCGTTCGGTAGATAGAAAGAACCGAACGAGGGGATTCAGGCGAACCCTCCCTAGCCTCTGTAGCTAGAGGTTTTCGTGCCGTTTATTCCCTGACTCCAGGACCGACCGCAGGGCCCATTCACATGGAACCTCATTCGGCTGTTTTACCCAGCGCGGTCGGTCATTTTAATCCCTCCATAAATTTCCCGAACCCCTGGTCTGATCTGGGTGATTTTTGGATATGTTGTTCACCCAGATCAGGGCTACCAGGGGACAGGGCCGGACTGGGAAAAAAATTAGGCCTGGGCATTTTTCAATTAGAGCGGCCCCCCAAGAAGGGGGCGGGGCTAGAGAGGGTGTGTTTTGTCATCACTAATGACAAGTACACCCCCTCTGAAAGTGAGCATGTTGGTACAATGCGCAGAGCCCCGCTGAAGAGCTCTAGCATTAGAAAAAGGCCCTGTATTTGTTCTGCGCAGCGCAAGCAAATGTAATAACATGCTTGCGCTGTGTTTGCTTTTAAATTGTCTCTGGTGTCTCCACAAGTGGGATACCAGAGGACAAAAGGGCCAGGAAAGTGTATGGTGCATGTGTTTGGCGCATGCTTGTGGGATTGCCTGTGTGTAGAGTGTGGTATTGTGTAAATAGGTCAATTTTGTGGTGTAATATGTGTGGCTAGGGGCTGTAGAGAGTGTGTGTGTAGGGGCATAGTGTTATAGGGGATGTAGCGAGTGTGTGCATACGGGCAGTAGTGTGTGTGTATAGGTGACGTAGTGTGTGTCACTTATACACACACACTACTGTGTGTATAGAGGGTGTGTTTAGAGAATGTTGTATGTGTTTGCTTACAAGGAATGTAGTGTGTGTGTAGGTGGTGCAGTGTGTGTGTAAGAGATCTAGTGTGTAAAGGACCCAGAGTGTGTATAGAAGATTGTGTGTGTGTAGAGGATTAAGAGTGCATATAGGGTAAGGGATCTAGCGTGTATCTGGAGCGTAATGTGTGTAGTGGTGCAGTATGAGGGGTGCTGTAGTGTGTGTATATATAATATATTTGGACGTATTGTATGTGTGAGGTGCGCAGCGTGTTTGTGTAAGAGGAGTGCTGTGTGTGAGGGTGTTTTTATCTGCCGTCACATTCTGGGTTTCTAATTTTATTTGTCTGTTAACTCACTGAGGGTTATTTTATATAATATATATGTGCTGTATATGTGTGGGAGTGAGGGTGCTGTCTGTCTGAGGGTGTTGTGTGCGTCTGGGGGTGCTGTGTGTGTCTGTGGGGTGCGCTGTGTGTGTCTGTGGGGTGCTGTGTGTGTCTGGGTGTGCTGTGTGTTTGTCTGGGTGCTGTGTGTGTCTGGGTGCTGTGTGTGTCTGGGTGTGTCTGGAGGTGCTGTGTGTGTGTGTCTGGGGGTGCTGTGTGTGTGTCTCGGGGTGCTGTGTGTGTGTGTTGCTGTGTGTGTGTCTGGGGTGCTGTGTGTGTGTGTGTGTGTGTGTCTGGGGGTGCTGTGTGTGTGTGTGTCTGGGGGTGCTGTGTGTGTCTGGGTGGGGGCTGTGTGTGCCTGGGGGCTGTGTGTATCTGGGGGGCTGTGTGTCTGGGGGCTGTGTGTGTGTGGGGGCTGTGTGTGTCTGGGGGGTGCTGTGTGTGCGTGTCTGGGTGGGGATGTGTGTCTGGGGGGCTGTGTGTGTCTGGGGGGCTGTTAGGAAATTACTTTAAATAAATATTTATTTTATTAATAATTAAAAGTTATGCCCCTACTACTTTAGCCTGGGAGGGGGAGCCGTGTTGCCATGGGGGCTTGCTGTCATGCTTCCCAGGTGGTCCAGTGGTGAGAGTGAACTCTAGCCTGCAAGTTAAAGTTCACTCTCGCGAGATCTGAGCGTTGCCATGGTAACCGCGGCAACGCTCAGAATCCCGCGAGAGGACCGGGCGGAGCTGCTTGTTAGAGCTCCGCCGGTCCTCTCTCCTGCCTCCCTCCCTCCCCAGCCTGCGGCCGCCTGTAACTGCCTGTGGGCCGGTGCGGGAGATCTTTGATCTCCCCACCGGCCCATGGAGGCACACAGCGGGGCCGGCGCTCCTGTGATCTCCCTGCCGGCCTCGGCCCACGGCCATCGCGGCCCACCGGACATTTGCCCGGTATGCCCGATGGCCAGTCCGGACCTGCCAGGGGATGTATGATTTAAAGTGGTACCCCTAAGTTTAGGGGTACATCTAGAAACGGGGGGAATTGGTGTGCTGGATAAGGGGATTATGATGCAGGCTGAGGGGAGGAGATGTGTGGGAGGTTACCAGAGCAGGATTGGCTACTGTACTAATGAATGAAAATCCCTCCCTTGCATGGGAGCAGGCTTTAAAAGGCCACTGTCTGAATAAAGCTTTAGTTCTGCTCCTGATACTGTGTGTCGTCCAGTTATTGGGATTGCTGTTGGGATACTGCTGTTATTTTGCCTGCTGGATACTTTGCCCGATGGATTTATAATTGCTTGTTCCTGAACCTCCCTGGGATTCAAAGTGGAGATAGGCTGTGTAATACCAGCTCTCCGCTACACAGACATCCTGGAACTGATGAAGACCCAAAATCTTCAGGTTCTGTAACTTGTACACATAGACTCAGATTCTTTAAATGAGCTTGTTCAATTAATTAAATTAATTTAAATACAATTCAGTCATTTCATTCATAGATTTGCAGTTTTTTTTAAGAGATTCAACAGTTAGCACAATATTTGTGCAAATATAATGGAGGTCCTCAAGTTGTTAAAGGAAGTAAGTCACCCTTGATATGGGTGCGTGAGGTGGACCTATCGTGGGCGATAATTGAATCCAGAGATCTGTCCATTCGTTGATTAAATAATATATATTGGATAACTGATACATAAATAGACTGTCAGCTTGCTTGAGCAGGGCTTTTATCTCTTGCATCTCTGAAGTTTATTTTTGTCTATTACTTGTTGAGTAATAACCACATTGATCATTGTAAAGTGCTGTAAAATGTGTTGGCACTATATAGTAATTTTGATACTACTAAATCTTTTTTTTCTTGTTCAAATTCTTTGTATAACTTTGAGGTGCCGACAGGTTCCCTCTTTTTCTTTTTTTTTTTAATTTGTGTTTTATTGTGCTGTTTTAGACAAGTATCAGCCTACAGAATAGGAAAAAGAAATCTAGCAGTTAGTAGCACTCAGTAATACAACATAATTGTTTGGATATAGCCTGGTTAAAAAAAAATGTATTCAGCCTTGAATAAGAATTGGAAGAATAATGCCAAAGTATTCAGGTAATTGAGTCAGTAGTTAAGTTAACAAATTAAAGAAATAGGGAAGATAAGATAGTGTATTGGAAAAAAAGAAAATAGAATTAATACCAACTACCCAACGTGTTCTGGGTACCCACCCCTACTTGTCCTAGGCACACCCCGTGTATCCTTCTGACCCATTGCCCTTATCACCACTAAATCTGCAAACTTGTTAACCAGAGAAGGAGCCCATCGGGGATAAACTGACTATGTGTATAGTACATCTGCCTCCCATCCCTGTCGCTCCCTCCTGACCAGACATCCCAATGGCTGCTTTAATATCTTCCACTGTATCCAACCAGTTCTGTTTAATGGGAGCCTCCGGTTTCTTCCAGAGCACAGGTAAAAGCAGTTATACTGCATTTAAAAATTGACTTTTTATATGAGGAAATCGGAAGGGATGTGACATGGAGTGAAACGTTTTTAAATGCGTATAGTGGCAGATGTCTGAAGATTTCAGTGAAGGTGTCCCTATCATCTACCAATAAGGTTGGATAACAGGGCATTCTGATCCAATCCCTCCTCCACATCTCCAGCAGACTGGTGGAACCGATAGGAAAATCTTGTGTAAGAGCCAGCAATTTCTCAAATGGTTTGACTACATACCAGGGCACTCCTGGCACCATAACCACTGCAGAAGGACAATATTTGTTATGGTGTGTGTGGTGTTCCTTTAAATATCCATACTTAATCTTACTACTCATGTTTTAATTAATTATTTAAACAAATATAGCTGTCTATCTCTTTGTCTGCAGTCAATTCGAATTGGATGTGACATACCAGTCACCAACTGTCAGATGGCAAGTTGTGTAGAACACGATGTATCTACAACGATACAAGCTGCTTTTTCACCACTGCGATGGAAACAAGATTTTTAGCTTTGCTTCTAACAACTGCTTCTACCAATAAAGCAAAAATGTAAAATTAAACTTTAATATCACTGTATGAAGTCTAACATTTTCTTCACTTATGACAGGGCCGTAATTGAAAATTCGAGTTATCTTTTATTCAAAGTAAAAGACACTCTGGAATCATACGGAGAGATATATCAATATAACCATATACAGCACCGCTCTCTCTCTCTCATTCCTGCCTCCCCGTCGACACTCCAGGCTACCCCCGACCTGTCATTCTTGTCATTCTTAAAGCAAATATATATTCCATTTTTCGGAGTGTCTTGCAATTAATCACAGCTAATAAGAAGCACTCTATGTTTTGGGCCGTTATTAAGAAGGGTCAGAACCTTTTTTTGGATTCTGCCAGCATTACTAAATATCACAGAAAACCAATAAAATATGTGCCTTGATAGATAATCATGTCTCCTTAGACTGGAATATTAAGGCTGACAGAGAGGCGAGTGAAAAGATTGCGCTAATGTTTCATGAGAGCAACATAATGCAGAGACATTTTCATTCGATTCCAATCATGGCTTTGGGAATGAAGCTATATTCGGTCTGATCATTTGCAACCAGAACACATTTTGCATTAAAAATAGCAGGCAGTTTTTGACTAATGGTAAACAAATGACAAACCAAAACACAAGGGCATCAAAACAAATATGTTTAACATTAAACTAAAAAATTTCTCAGATATGCGAAACACTGTCGATGGCATTACCACAATAATGTCTTCTTATGCCTATCGATTCATAGTGTGAAGAGACCAATTATTTGTTACGTGTAAATGTATAGAAATATGTGAAGATCTATATGGTATTCCTTAATTCAAGTAAAATATCCAACTCTCATTTTTCGGAATGGGTCGATTCACTCTCTTGTGTTTTAGACTGACTCCATCACATCTCACGTCACGTCCCTGGTTAGACTGGATGCTAGTCCCATCCATTTGCTCGTGTTTTAGACAGATGCCATTCTATCTCTTGTGTTTTAGACTGGACCCATTTAGTTTCATTTAGGGGAAGTCCTTCAAGTTAAATAAATATGCTGAAATCCTACAATACATACTATACGTACATGTCGGGTGAATCTGTATACCTACCAAAATCTGTAGGTGTTTAATGCAGAGTTTCTTTAATGATAGGTTCATCTAGCAAGCTAAACCTATTACTATATTATTAAAGCTCTGTTGAGGGAGACTCATGGTTTTGAACATTCATTTGGTAGAGATAGTTATCATTACTGGTGCATGGTCTGACCAGCTGATAGATCCTATTTTGACTGAGAGCGTGAATGGTATGGTTACGGAATCCATAAGACAAAGATGGAATATTTTTTGTGTACATGGGAGAAGAAGGTGCAGTGTTGCTGAACATGAGGTCTCAATTGCCCTGCAATTTTGTTCTGGCAGGGGGTCGATAGTAGTGTCAAACAGGGGGTTTGGTGTGCAGTTAAAGTCACCACTAATAACTAGGTGGCCTTTTTTCATGGAGTTGATTTTGCAGAAAGCTTTCTGCAGGAAAGGGATCTTACCCTGGTTGGAGGCATACAGAGTGGTCATGGTGACTTGTTTGTTATTAAGGAGTTCCTCCATGATTAACAACCTACTGCCCTGGTCTATGTGGAGCTGGTTGACTTGAAATGCCCAGTTTTTCTTGGGTGGTAAGCATGGAACGAGGTGGGATAGAGCTTGGAGGAAAATTTTGAAGCATTCGCAATGCAAAAGTGTGTTTCAAATATACAGATGATTGCCACATTTACTTTTTTGGTGTCAGAGTACCATTCTTCTCTTGTGAGGGCTGTTGAGTCCCTTCGTGTTGATAGGGTAAATCAAGATGGTTGATGGTGTGGGAATAAGGTACTTGGTTACAATGACGTGTGGCTCTGGGTATGTGTTGGATTCAGGCACCATATGCATTACGGTGTCACCCGTCCTCCGCTTTTGATCGCCACGGTGTACGGTGCGTGGGAGGGAGATGTTGGAGGAATTAAAGAACAGGGGAGAAAACACACTACAATACAGTTAACGAATTATTAATCAATGCATAAGAGACATTAGAACATGGGCTGTTAGAAGAACTAACCATGTGTGAGCTGCTAGTATGCAAGTAGAGTAATGGTTTATCACTCACAATGTCTTGTGTGGGCTTGCAGGATAAAATGGCAATATAGTGATCTGAAAATTAAAAATGGAGCAGATAGCTGGCAATTGGCATTTATTAATGGAATCGAATTACGTATTTTGTCCCGTCCACTCATATGATTTTTCTATGTTCATTTTTTTATCCTGTGTAAAACGAACGTCTGGTAGTTGAGTAGTATAAGACCTTCTGGTGGAGGTGAGTGGTATTACTTTAACTGTTTATTGTACTTTGCTTACTATAGAATGGGACCTTTTGCCACCTTATGCAAGGATACAGTCAGTTTATTATGAACTTTATATTAAATCAGATTTTGAACCAATAATTGGTCCAAAAGTAAGCAACTAAAATCTGACAAGGAGGAACACCTGGCCTTTCATTCAACAAATTTGACTATTTTGCTCACAATGATAATAGGGACTGGATGGAAACATTAAACCTGGGCAGTAATACCATCAAAGGGTAAGGGTCCTTATTAGTTGCAAAGATAAGTTATTTATTTATTTATTTTGAATATCAATTTGTGCAAAGTTTAGTTTTTTCCTTTTTGTGATGGTTTACTGAGGTTTCTAGTTACAGGATAAAGTTCCTAAATGGTATTATATATTCAAACTTTATAGTCCTTTCTGGTGAAGAGGTCACCTGTTCCAAAGCATTCAGCATCTGGTTGTTTGTAGGGTGTAAGGTCCTGCTCTGGCTTACTCCCAAGTTGGGAGAACCTTGGGAAGAGGTGATGGCATCTTCGGAAATTGGCTACTATGTTCCATGTTTTCTGTTGTTGTTCGCCATCTTCAGGGTTGTTCACTATTGTCATGGAGCCTTTATGCCAGATAATTAGCTTGGTGGGGTACCTCAACGGTATAGAATTTGGTGATTTCTTATAAGTTTAGTTATTTCGATAAAGTCACGGCAGTGGTAGTGGAGAGGTCAGCAAAGAAAGCCATCTCATTGTGTGCTACACAGAGTTTGTCCGCTGTAGTCTCAGTACTTTTTTTGAACACCTTAATGTCTCTGTGGAGGTCCGCCGCAAAGCTGTCGTAGTCTGCTTGCAGTGTGCCCCAAACATCTTGCAGCATTTGGTGGATTTTTTTTTCAATGCAGGGTACGTTTCTGAAGTGGGGGACTGGGCTTCCACCTAGCCATCATCTTGCTCTCCTCGTGGCTTTCCTCTGATGTCCGTGGGATGCCATCTTGCTCTCCTCGTGGCTTTCCTCTTTTGGAGATTCCCGATGTGCTGTACGTTCCTTGTCCCGTCTGATGTCTGTGGGGTGTCATCTTGCTATCGGTGCAAATAGTGGATGGTATCTGGCCAGTAATCTGCACAATGGTCTCAGTAGGTTACTGTTGGTTGCTTCAGGCCTGTAATTTAAGACAAACTTGCCTCACATACCTCCTGCAAATTTTGTGTTGAAATTTGGTTTGAAATTCTGAGATTAAAAATGGCACTCAAAAGTTTGCCGAATTTTGATTCTGACAAATCAAAATCTCCAAGTCTACTATATAGTTATAATGATTTTCTCTGCTTTAAATTAAACAGTCACTAATAACTGTAAATGCTCTGATGGATGTCGTCAATGTTAGAATAAACAAAATATTCTCCCAAGCTGAAATCACTATGTGCAAAAGGATTCGTTAATTAAAGTTGGTCGAAGTTATTAGGTAATGCAATTAAAAGCACCCAGCAATCAGGGGGTTAATTTTAAATGTATGATTTCTCTTTCAGATTATCCGTTGTGTCATTTTATGCCGCAGGTTTTAATATTTTATAAAACGCAGCACCTAGGGAAGAATGGAAAGATCATCCGCTCTGCAGGACAGTTATTTGTTGAAAGCTAATGTAGCTGCAGGTAAGAATCCCTATCAGACCTGCCAGCATTTGGCATTTACCCCTCTCGTCTTCCTGACCTTTAATGAAACATATAAAGACCTTATTAGCATTATGTCTTAATATAACCGCTGGAGAGGCACATGGATGTGTAAAGATGGCATGCAATTCACGGTACATTCTGCACTGTTCTGGCTCTCAAAGAGTTAATAAAAGGCTGCATCGGCCAGTCCTTTACTATAACTATCAGACACAAATTGGAAGTCCTGTACTAGGGAATGACAGATTAACCTGATGGAATTGTGTGAGTTTCTAACAGTTCTTGTTCTCTAATGACTGTACAGGACCAGTGGGTTATACCCTTTGTCACCACTAGAGGCAGGATAACTGTACATTCCAATTTTGCCTCCCCTCCTTAGTTATCTCCATCACACTGTTACATTTGTAGATCTCCTGTGTCCAGCTTAGACCAGGTAAAGTTGGATTTATGTAAATCATGTCATTAGTTGTGTATAATATTCCAGGGAAAGAGGTCAGATGATTCGGAAGGAAACATCTCACTACAGAAAAGTTGATTTAATTAATTATAATCTGATTTAATTGTAGTTTATTTTAAACCTACATTGTTACAAAGGTTTTAAAAAAAAGATATCAGTTTCTGTAGGTATCTCAGATACTCGTGTGGGTTTTTCCAGATTAAAATCCACCTCCCCGAAAAAAAAACAACTCCCCAAAGTTCTTTCTAAAATTGGTTTTCATTCTTTTATGTAAGCATGTTTGGGCAAGGTCCTCTTTACCTGCTACTCCTGTATGCCATGTTTTGTTAGAATACAATGTTTGTTTTGTTTAACTGTTGTACAGCACTACAGAAAATGTTGGCGCTATATAAATAATTGTAATTATTAGGAGCAGTAAAGTCTGTAACAGAAGATTTAATCTCTTCCGTGTGTTGATGTTGATGAATTCCTTGGTCTATTTTAATAACTGAATATCAATCATTTATAACATTAAAAAGTCTGTTTCCAATAGTAGAATTATTGTTTGAAACATCTGTTTTTTTTTGTTTTGTTTTTTACAAAATGTAATTTATCACTCACAATGTCTTGTGTGGGCTCGCAGGAAAAAAGGGAACATGATGATCTGAAAGTTAAAAATGGAGCAAATGGCTTTCAGTTGGCATATATTAATAGAGTCGAATTACGTATTTTGTCCCGTCCACTCATATGATTTTTCTATGTTCATTTTTTATCCTGTGTAACTGTCTGGTAGTTGAGTAGAAAAAGGCATCTGGTGGGGGCGAGTGGTTTTACTTCATCTGTTTGTGCTTTGCTCACTATAGAATTGGACCTTTTACCACCCTGTACAAGGATACAGTCAGTTTATTATGATCTTTATATTAAATCAGATTTTGAACCAATAATTGACCCAATGTGTGGTAAGCAACTAACATCTGACAGGGCGGTACACCTAGCCCTTCATTTGACCAATTGGACATTGTTCCTGAGGCCACCTAATATACCTCCTGCTCATACCTTTAACCCCTATGTCCCATAACGTATTCTAGCAATACCTGGCTGGGCATTATGAGAGTTACAGTTCAATAGGAGAAGGACAGTGTACATATAAATGGACTGATGTGAGGTAAGTAGGCAGATCAGTTGTGACATTAAGTATTTCTTGGCTAATGCCAACTGCAGGCTCAGATCAGCAACTGTAAATGTATATATATTTATATATATCTATTTCAGCTTGAAAACTGCTGCTCTGCGATCACAAGAACGATGTATGTATGTCTGAACAGCCAGGCGTACCCACGGCACTTGTAGTGATATAACAATGTTTTAATCCTAATATGATTCAGTCATCCTTGATCAACTGTCGGTTCCACCTGTTCCTTTCTCAAGATGTATATATAGCTTTTATTGATCTTGAGAAGGATAATTTTTTTTGTAAATATTACATAAAACGAATAAAACTAAGCATAATTACAAAGTGTCAGACCTGGACATGCAGACATTGTAGTGATATCTCTGGACAAGCAAATTCTGTATCAAATTAAAAATTGTGCTGCTTTTAGTTTAGTGATTTTAGTAATTCCTTTTCTTTAATTGAATGGGAATAGATCACACCTTAGATTACACGTATCCACACGTTAAGCTTTTATTGCAATAGGAAGTGTCCTTTCTGATGCTATAAAAATGAAGATGATATAATTGTGTGCTTTGGCGTGAATGTGGCGATTCTGTTAGAAGGAGTTCCATCGACTTGACAATCATTGTGTGTTAATGTGACAAATCCAGCATGGCAGCAAATTCTAATGATGAAAGAGAGTCTGTATCACGCGTCCACTGCGGCAAATCTGCTGCACGCAGCCTGGAATTCTTGGGCAGAACTGCAGATCCCTCACATTTTCTTTCAAGATCGGTGCCCGTGGCTTCTATTGTTTGCTATATATAGAGAGAGCACTCGCCGAGCTGATTAATGAATAAACCAATGATTTATTCCTTATTTATCCTGCAAGCCCAGGCGAGGCGTCTTAATCTACTGAATGGTGCTCTGCAGGGTTTTATACAGCAGATGCTTTATACCGAAGGTCTTCATCTGTGACATCAATTAAGAGGATTGTCACAGCTCTCCTACAATGTTTATAATCCAGGTCACCTGCTGTATAACTTGGTTATGTGTTGTGCTCATCAACACCCTTAAAGAGACACGATATGAAGAAAGTTCTCCACTTCATTTTGTATTGTATTGTAAAGATAATCCATGAATAATTATGTTAAGGAATATATATATAAGGTATTTTTTAATTTTATTATTTTACAGTTCCTAAATTTGGAACATGGCTACAGACACCTTCCGCAGTTGGCTGGTCCTTCCCTGCCCAGTAAGGTGCAGCACCGATCTCAGTTTAGCCAAGGAGTTTGTTTTCATATCACATAAATATCCAGTAGATATCTATACAACAGTGCTCCTCATCCCTCTCCACAAGGCACACCTAACAGTCCAGGATTTAGGGATTACCTAGGTGTGTCTAAGGTGTCTAAGAAACAAAAAAATAAAAACACCTTTTGCTAAACACCTTAGACACACACGGGTAATCCCTAAATCCTGGACTGTTAGGTGTGCCTTGAGGAGAGGGTAGAGGAGCACTGCTATCAGTCTATTCACAACCTAGTTCACAGTTCTACGAACCAGACTTTGCTCAATGCTTAATGGTCTCCCTAGTCACCGATTTATCATTTTTTGCAGCTGCAGTTCAGGCTCAGATCGTGTGCGAAGGAAATTTCCTCTCTTGATATCACTGATTGCTGCACTCACATCCAGTTTGGGAAGAGAGACAGGGAGTAGAATATTCTCAGTTTATTAGAGTCTAGATTAAATGGTGGATTAATTAATTCTGGGTTAAAGTGCATTGACAACTGAGTTTGGAAAACAGTCAAGTTCATGCACATTCTTAATGTGTGCGCCTCTGTCTACATGCTGATACTATTAAACCCTAAACAGGATAATCTGAAACATCGCAAATCAGAGGAAGCAGAAAACAGTAAGTACTGGACAGTGTTCTTATCAGAAATGCTTCCGGGGACTCAAATTTCCTGGCCAGTGATACAAATCGTTACACTATATCTGGGGTTATGGATATAGACACTAGACTTGCACGGTGAAAAAAATTTGGTTCGGCAGAATGGATTCCTCGCCCCCAAAATTTTTTGTGTTAGCCTTTATTTATCCATTTAACCGTTTGGTTCAGATAAATTTCAACCAAGCAATAGTTTTGGGAAAGACAATTTGAACAATCCAAATGGGCGTAAAAATGAGCCAATCAGAATATAATGTTATATCTATATATACACTACTAGGTGCATTTTCCTCCATTTGGTTCACAGTTCAAGTCTGAAGTGACCAAAAAAAGAAAACAAAGGATGAGCATTAAAAAAAAAACAAAAAAAAACCCATTTATATATTTAATAAAAATATAATAAAATAACTATAGATTTTTTATTTTACATTTAGTCACAATCCCCTAGGCATTGATCATCTCTTTTTTTGGCGCCAAAGATGACACTCCGAATCACAAAACAAACTGAACTGTCTGTCCACTGCCCATTTGATTTGTTTCATGATTCGTCAATATAGTAATTCAGAGTTATGTAATTGGAAGATCATCCAAAACTCATTGTACCAATCTAACATAGAACAACGACATAGGGGAGAACTTTTTTATCCGTAGGAAGGGCAATGAGGGGTTCACCCTTAATTTAATAAATTAATAACAAAATGCCCTATCCAAATAGGTTTCTTATGAGGTTAAAACATACACTTTCATTTGATTGATAAAACAACATTTAATCAAAATTCTATTAAAACATATACAAATATATAATCAAAAAATGAAAAAAATAATAAGGAAAATAAGGAAAAGAAGGAAAAGAAGAAGGGAGAAACTAGGGGTATTTACAAAATACACTCCAATTCATAGGTATGTGGGAACAGATAATAGGATATGTGTATGTAGTTTGGCCGGTTTTACAGAGGCATACTAAGTAGCACTAGTCTATACTGTGCCTTCGTGGGCACCTAATCTTCGAGGTAAACTAACTAGCTCTATCTTATTATGCTCCATGAAAATGGCTCGGTGCTCCCATTCAGCTATCAATCAGTATAAATATCTGTTAGGTATCTGATTGAATATAGGTATTACTTAGCTATCGCTTCCAGAAGTATAACCTCTGCACACCCATCAAGCTTTGTAAGTTATTGTGAGAGAGTACTGTAAGCCATGCCTCGACACGTGTTTCGCCAGGCAGGAAGAAATTAAGGAAGTCCCTGAGCAGTTTAAGTATCATATGAGATGTACGTCCAATATTCCGTCACACCAATTAGATTGTCCTGTCAGGTAACTGGCATTACATATAACCAGTGAGAAACCTCATAGGGAGAATATGACGTAACTCCGGCTCCCGGCATCTAGCTGAGGAGCGCTGAGGGAGCTGAACAGAGAGAGCTCACAAATCAGTGTTCCCTCGCTGCCCACTTTGCGCATCCGCCCGCCTGCCTTCCTGTACCTACACCTACCCAGCAGCCCCAAAACCCCGGCCAACTACCAGCCCTGCAGCCCCACTGGACTCCAGGTAAAAAATCCACCCAGCTCTCACAAAGGTCGGAAGGCTGGGTGGATTTATATTGAATTTAAAAAAACAAAACTCTAATTTGTGAGTGTTGGGGAAAACATGTGTTTTCTGTCAGTGAATGTGTGTGTGCATGTGTTTGTCAGTGAATGTGTGTCTGTCAGTGAATGTGTGTGTGTGTGTCTGTGAGTGAGCATGTGTGTCTATGAATGAGTGAGTGTGTCTGTCAGTATGTGTTACAAACGGCCTTTTGTAACTGGTTTTTTAAATGACAAATTGCCCTGTTCCCCTGGCTTATGGAGAAGCCTGATTGCCAGCCTCCTGCCTCATGACTATGGCCTTGGTGTGTATGGCCCTTTAAGTACTGTATATGGGCATATTGGGACTTTTGGTGACAATGCCCCTTTAAGACTGTGTCCCCAGACTGTTAAAATACTTTATTCATGTCATTTTCCTATTTGGTTCGGAAAATGGGGTTTACCAAACCAATTACCGAACAGGCGGACCACACAGAAGTGGAAGTGTGCGGCTAATTTACCTCCCAGGCTGGCAGTTAACCTCAAGTTAATTGCCGATCGCTGGGTGGCCTCCGTTCGTGCAGTCGAACACGTGGCGGCGGCCATCTTTGTTAGTCAAACGCGGTCGGCGGTGTGTGCAGCCAAATCCATGGAACTAAAATGTGCCTGTTCGTGCATTCGAATGGGAGTTTGTCATTTTTCTGAGTGAAATTGACCGACCGCACAGCCCAAATCTATGGAACTGTTTTGGGCAGGAAAGCATGCTTGCGGTCGGTCAAAAAGGACTTCCAGCTAACTTTTTAACCACTGGAGGGAATTGTCTGTTTGTATTTGAAGTATGCTGATTAATAATATGTAACTTCTAGGGAGATTGTATGTATATTTCGTAAGTTTTGAGAATTGTATAAAAACTGTATTTTCCTGCCTGTGATAATTACGTTAACCCATTGTGTACAGTAATTATATCACAGGCAGAGCGGAGGATTTTGCTGGAATGAATGGGAATGTTTAACTGTATTGTACGTGTTTGATTGGCTGTTCCACAAGACCATGTGGGTGGAACTTTGTGTGTAAAACTTGCATAAAAGAAAGCCCTTTGGTGCTGATTAAACAGAACTACTTGACCCTCTAACTTGCAGCCTCAACTCGTGTTTGTAGGAGACAGCTATAATCACTACAGGGATTGCTATGCTCTGCATACTCCCTTAGCTACTGAGCTCTTGTAAGAGCTCTTGTTCCTGATCCTGCTTCGCTCTATAGAAGGAAGAGGTTCACCCACTGGAACCTGGAGCCTGGTCATAGGTCCAGGGTGGATAGCAGACAGCGACATCCCAGCCCAGCAGCGGCAGTTCGTGGAGTCTGCAGTACTTATGGTGTCTACGGTGCTGATGGTCCTTTGGTGAGCGCTAGGAGCATCCTTTCTACGGTCCAACTTTCAGCTAGCCTGGAGGCAACCATAACAGTATGCATCTGTGAGTGAGCATGTGTGTGTGTCAGTGAATGTGTGTCTGTCTGTCAGTGTGTGTGTCTGTCAGTGAATGTGTGTGTGTGTGTCTGTCAGTGTGCATGTGTGAATGAGTGTGTGCATATCTGTCAGTGTGTGTCTGTCTATCAGTAAATGTGGGTGTGTGTGTCTGTGAGTGAGTGTGTGTGTGTATGTCTGTCAATGTGTGTCTGTCTGTCATGTGTGTGTATGTCACTGTTTGTCTGTCAGTGAGTGTGTGTGTGTCTGTGAGATTGTGTCAAATCAGTGAGTGTGTGTGTATGTCAGTGTATATGAAAGTGTGTGCCTGTCAGTGAGTGTGTATCAGTTCAGTCAAAGTGTGTGTTAGTCTTCAATAGGAAGAGGCGTGGCCTCAACAGAAAGGGGTGGGGTAAATTCAAATTAGGGGGAGCCAGAGGTCCGTTATGCCTAAGGCAGCAAAAATCCAAAATACACCACTGCCCTCTCCCATTCCATTTAGCCGTGCGAAAGGTCGCCCTGTATTCTAACCAATGCTGTTTCGGAGCTGAGGTCATATTGTATAGGATGTAAGATCGGGTTATCTTACCTATGTTTTTGGATTAACAATCAATCAGTAAAGACCTCTCCAATGACTTTAGCCATGAAGGAGAAGAAGTTGATTAGTCTAAAGTTAGTGGGGTTCAGGTTTCTTGCATCTTTGTCCAGCCAAAAATATGAAGTGAACAGATTTGCACTTCAGACTGTTATAAAGAAGACCAAACGGCTGTAATCTAAATTGCTGTATAGAATTAAACACACCTTCAACAAATCTATAGCAGGTTTACTAATATTTGAAAGTAAAATCTATTTCAAGTAAAAAGAGGGGGATGGAGGCTCGGCAGGAAAGTTTCAAATATTCATCTTCAAAAGCGTTCATGTGACCACAGGGATTTGTATGCTATAGTCCGTGTGTCAATATTCTTATCATACTCTATGCAGAATTCGGAACACAACAGGATTTAAGCGGAGCTCTGGAGCACAGAAAGCACTCAGATATTGCAATTTGCCATCTCTGCGAGAGCCAACGCAGGCTTCAAAACTAGTGACAATTATTTGTGGATGCCAAATACTGTTGGGAGAGTATTATCTTATACACAAACTATGTTTAGCTACAGATTGATAGCGCTGAATGTCTCGATATGTTATGTATAGAATTCTGGAGGGGCAATCATCCTTACATTTTAATCGCTACTGTCCTTTCCATAATAAGGAAGCAGCAGGAAGTAATTGCTGTTATTTAAATAGAATTGTTGTAACCAGAGTCTTAAAGACGTATTTATTCAAAGAACGCTCACGAATAAAAAGAATACATTTGAAAAAAAGGGAAATAAAAACAAGTTTTAACTACTACAGACATTCACATTATTGCATTGTAAGTGACAGGATATATTTGTATAAGTGATTCTGTTTCTATGTCTGAGACTGTGTGTGATTGTGTGTATGTATGTAGGTGACTGTGCATGTGTCCTTGTATCTATGTATGTATGTGACTGTTTGTGTGTCTTTGTATGTGACGGTATATTAGTGTATACGTGTATGTATGTAGGCAGTGTGTATCTTTGTAATTGTGTATGTATTTATGTGACTGTGTGCTAGTGTGTGTCTATGTGTGACTGTGTGTGATTGTGTATATGTATGTAGGTGACTGTGCGTGTGTCCTTGTATGTATGTGAATGTTTGTGTGTCTTTGTATGTGACGGTATATTAGTGTATACGTGTATGTATGTAGGCAGTGTGTATCTTTGTAATTGTGTATGTATTTATGTGACTGTGTGCTAGTGTGTGTCTATGTGTGACTGTGTGTGATTGTGTATATGTATGTAGGTGACTGTGCGTGTGTCCTTGTATCTATGTATGTATGTGAATGTTTGTGTGTCTTTGTATGCGACTGTATATTAGTGTATACGTGTATGTATGTAGGCAGTGTGTATCTTTGTAATTGTGTATGTATGTATGTGACTGTGTGCTAGTGTGTGTCTATGTGTGACTGTGTGTGATTGTGTATATGTATGTAGGTGACTGTGCGTGTGTCCTTGTATCTATGTATGTATGTGACTGTTTGTGTGTCTTTGTATGTGACGGTATATTAGTGTATACGTGTATGTATGTAGGCAGTGTGTATCTTTGTAATTGTGTATGTATTTATGTGACTGTGTGCGAGTGTGTGTCTATGTATGAGACTGTGTGATTGTGTGTATGTATGTAGGTGACTGTGCGTGTGTCCTTGTATCTATGTATGTATGTGAATGTTTGTGTGTCTTTGTATGCGACTGTATATTAGTGTATACGTGTATGTATGTAGGCAGTGTGTATCTTTGTAATTGTGTATGTATTTATGTGACTGTGTGCTAGTGTGTGTCTATGTGTGACTGTGTGTGATTGTGTGTATGTATGTAGGTGACTGTGCGTGTGTCCTTGTATCTATGTATGTATGTGACTGTTTGTGTGTCTTTGTATGTGACGGTATATTAGTGTATACGTGTATGTATGTAGGCAGTGTGTATCTTTGTAATTGTCTATGTATTTATGTGACTTTGTGCGAGTGTGTGTCTATGTGTGACTGTGTGTGAGTTTTTGCAGGGACACAATGGTGTGTGTATGAGCATGTGTGGAGGATTGGTGAACACAGTATGTATGTATAACATGATAAGGCATGTATAGGGAGGGGGCGAATAGACTTAGTGTGCTGTTTTCTTAATCTGATACTAAGAAATGCATGTTATGGATGTCCTCCCCCAATTCATTTATTTTTCCAAACTATTGGAATGACCCTGGTGCTGTATAAAGATATTGGTATCCAATCCTATAAAATGTTACAGGACTACAGTTTCCTCAAATCCTCTACCAACAATGAAGTAGTGAAGATCAACACTGTAAGACAGAGTGGGGCCAATGTTGGACACCCCATTTAATAAAAACGCACATTAACTTGGTAGATCAGTAATCCACCCTCCTGCATTGCATCAGCCTTTTATACTTGTTTGAGATAAAAATATTAAAAGAATACGCCAAGCGCCATAACCACTACACCTGCTGCCCTTATGCCCCAACCACTGTTGGGAGCTGTGAAACACTCTGCATCTACTCCTGCCTGCCCACAGTAAACCACAAGCTATAACACAATCACACACATACACAACTACATTAAAACACTCAGTATATAGCCATTCACTCACACTCGTACTTGCAAAAAGTACTTCTTGAAACAAATAGTCAGACAGACAACTGGCATTTAAAGAAGAAAGGGGAGGTCTAGTGTAACCTGACCAACATTATTCCACTAGAAGCCACTAGAATCACTGGAAAAGAAGACTGAAGAATGACAATGACAAGTATGTCTCGAGGAGGACCGTCCCAGATTCCCTGCATCTGGTGCGGATGAGCAGTATAACAGCCATAGCCCAGTCTATACACTCACACTGACCAGTAACTAAGTAATGTTACTGTAACGGCCAATGACATAGCCCAGCAGCCACGTGGCACTAGAATTTCAATGACAAAGAGACACTTTGCGTAATCCAGTGTTCCATGTTGCTGGGTGGCATGGCTTAGTAGAGGTCATTTATAGTTAGTATACTTTCCAGTGTTACGTGTTGTAAAAATACAGAAGATTACATATATAAGTAAGCAGCACTTAGGTACTTTGGCATTCTGAAATTCGGGACTTTGGTTGGGGTGGGGGCTGGGGGGAGGACAATAGGTCCCCCTTCCATATTGGTATTTAGGGCCCCCACCCGCTGCTCAGGGGTGGGTTCCGGGGGAGGACCCACCCCCACCCCCCCTTATTTTACTTTAGGGTCCCCATCCGCTGCTCAGGGGTGGGGAGAGGACAATAGTTCCCCACAAATTGCATGTGTCTACTATTAGGTATGATCCTGTCCTAATGTGTTTTATACCCGACCTCCTGTAGACTGTAAGCTCGTTTGAGCAGGGTCCTCTTCAACCTATCGTTCCTGTAAGTTTTCTTGTAATTGTCCTATTTATAGTTAAATTCCCCCTCTTATAATATTGTAAAGCGTTATGGAATCTGTTGGCACTAGATAAATGGCTATAATAATAATAATAATTGTTACGGTACCTTCAGTAATAAATGTACAAACCGCCGTTTAGTGAATGCTCCCCGTCTGCAATAATGTGGTCTGGTAGCGTGTACAGTATAACCATGCGAACCGCCAGCTAGGGAACACTCCAAACTCCCGAACGGTACCTGTACGGCTCTTTCCCTTCACGAGCTCCAAATCCACGAACTGCCAATATTAGCCGAACGCCAATATCTTCCAAGCGGCAAATAATTCCAATAAGCAGTCTCTAAGCGCCGGTAATAAAATCCCCCCAATAACGAGACCAAGCTCCGCTTTGAGGGTAAAACACGAACTGGTTTACTGTGGGCTACCTGCCCGGTATTTATGCAGGTCTCCCACTTGGTGGACACTCCCCTAGGGGACCAAATGGGAGACTGGAATAACAGAAGGACATGAGGACATTTCAGACATACATCCCCACAATATTCCCAGCATGCATCACAGTTCCCTCCCCTCTGCTCGGGAGATAATTGGGAAGTAATTCAATTATCTCCCCGAGCAGAGGCAAATCGCCATTTTAACTCAAAGTTATAAAACACATTAAAATATATAACTTTCTACTTGCCGAACATATTGTATTCGTGTAACACATCCCCAGATAGCCTGGATCTGAGTGAATATTATTGGCGAATAGCGCTCAGATCCCATTCGCATAGTTCAATCGCCATGGAGTAAAAGTCTATTACAGTTCTTCGGTATGCGATATGGGAAGGTATGGGAAGGCTATCTGGGTTAAGTCCATTCGTGTTGTTGAATCTCCCGAACGGCCAGCATTCGTATGCTTTTGTCAATTGAGAAGGGGAGGTCGACGGCTTCAGCGGTGTTCGGTTGAAAAAGTGTCCGTTTTCAGTTCCATGAAATAACCGTCGAACACCGCTGGTCTTTCGCATGGTTTAAAATGGCCGCCGCCTCGTGGACGACATACGAACGACGAACACCCGGTATTCGGTTTTAATTGAGAAGTGTCTGTGGTTAACCGCAACTTTCTAATTGGGATCAATAGGTTAACCAGCAGCACACTTCTCTTCTGGGTGGCCGTCCGTTCGGTAGTTCCGTTCGACAAAAAAAAGACATTCCCTTAAACAAAGCATACGAATGGGGAATTCATGCAAATGGCAAAACAGACGAACACAGTACTTTTAGTCCATACAGATGGGTCTGTCACAATAATAATCATATGAGGTACCATAAGTGGACATAGGTAGGTAGGTAATCGTAGTCTATATATAGATAGGTAGGTAATCACTAGGTAGGCATTACACAAAGCATTAACAAATATTCATGTATTAAATCAAAAGCATTTTTCAAGAACTTGTAGTAACGAGCTAGGGGACTCATTACTAAATAACTAATTAAACTGGTCTGGTGGAAGTAACCAAGTCTGCATTCTAAACTACAATTCATTATTTAATAAAGAAAGGACCTTGTGCGGGTTTTTATTTAATTCGTGATGGCATCAGCAATTTGCTTATAAATTTATCTGTGCTTTCAGTTTTGAATTGCATTGCATATGTTAATGTTGTGTCTTTCCATCGCAATTAGATTAATCTGAATTGTTTTAAAGAGCTTATTCATTCTTGCACAACTGAATCAACATATTTATGAAATTTGGTTCATTTGAAACAATTGTAAACCAAATCAAATAAACCACTTTTTTTTGTTGGCATGAACATGTCAAGATTGCAATAAAAACAAACAATAAGTAGCCAGCACTCACTTACAGTTTTTAATTATTTTGAATTGATTATAAAAAAAAAAAAGGAAGGGGCAGATCTAATTAGCCCAAGGTGTGATTGTTTGCTAAGCAAAATAATCACTTGCAAATAAGTAAACAAAAAACCCCCACAATAATTTGTAACAACATTTATACAATAAAATAATGCCTATTCGACATGGAACACTTTATCAGTAAAGCCAGCACTGTGTAAGCGAAATCCTTAATCAATGGCGGCCTCAGGAAATGTACTAATGTAGGCGCATAAGATACATGTATCGCTTGCAAAAGCGTTTCCTACCCGAAGGATTAGAATAATTCTTGTTGGGCACAAATGCAATTATAAAAATGTTGTTTGACAATTGAAAACCTAACTGAAAGAGGGGATTAGATTGAAGATTTAGGTAAATTTACAAAAAAATCAATTTTAACCATTGCTTTGAGATTACGGAAACACTAAAGGATCAGAGGAGGTTTAATGCATACTGAATGCCTAATATTGTTTAGGGAAGAAAAATATAATTTGTATTGACTTTATGATTGAGTTAAATTAGTTTGTGATTATCATGTTTTAAAGGGACACTTCAAGGGCCTTAAAGGACGCACAATTTAAATATGTTACAATGCAAGGGTTTCCCTTGTCCCTAATTCCAATCTGCATGTTTAGATTTTCTGCCCTGAGTTACAGATAGATAGTAATGTAATAGATGCCCGAACGGGGTCATCACAAGTGGAGTTCCAATTTTCTGATTGTCTGCTTCATTCATGGAATTTAATTGGTGAAACTGTTTGGCAAATGACTATAAGACACATTGCAGCTTCAGCTTAGCATAGTAGGTAAATGCATTGATGTCTTTTAATGAATGAAACTGCTTGCAAACGCCGAATTACATTGCACATAGATTGATCAAGTGTTTACGGGACCATGCTTTAGTTGTGCAATTGGAAATTTTCAGAGGAACATTGTATTGTTTTAAATTAGGGGTTGACTGACTACAAAACGAGAAGTGACCATTATATAATTAGTGCTTGCTATTAGTGATGTCCCGAACGGTTCACCGAACGGTTCGCCACGGACTCCAGTCAGCAGACACATTCCAGCCAATCAGCAGCAGACCCTCCCTCCCAGACCCTCCCATCTCCTGGACAGCTCACTAAGAATGCAGCTTCAAAATGGATGCTGTCCAGGAGGTGGGAGGGTCTGGGAGGGAGGGTCTGCTGCTGATTGACTGGAATGTGTCTGCTGACTGGAGTCCGTGGCGAACCGTTCGTGAACCGTTCGGCAAACCGTTCGGGACATCACTACTTCACTACTATATAATCTTTTTTTTATAAGCATGGTCATATTTATGAAATAAACTGTTAGCATTGTGTAAACTAAAAGACTGCATTTGTATTGTTAAACCATTTTATATATCCACAATCCATAAACTTTAAAGAACAACTATTGTAAATAATAACCTTTAATATGTTTAATAAGTATTTATTAATATCTACTTCTTTACTTGGTTGAAAAATATATATTTTGTTTATTTAATAATAGCCCTGTGTGAGCTGCTGTGTTTCCGCGAATATTCTTCAGACATTAGTTATGTTCTAATGGCCATATCCTTTTAGTTTAAAAGATAGAGAGATTTTGGTTAAAGGTGCACTGTAGGAACATTTACAGCTTCATATTAATGATGTCATAGTGCCTGCAGTCCTGCCCCCCCTCACCTACACCCCAAAGCCATCTAGGTAACTAATTGGAGTGCTTAGGAGTGCGGCCACAAGCCACACCCCCAAGCCCTCTGGGTATGAGTTCTCATACTGTAACACAAGGTGACGTCACACGTGCATGAGCAGTGTCACCACGGTCAGCCATAGAGAATCATTGTATTCAACGTGTTTTCCTCTGTGAGGAGCATTGGATTGGCCCGTTAAAGGCGGAGGTTGCGGCAGTACCGAGCGTGTCTTGGTGTTGGAGAAGGGTGAGTAATTCCTTTTAATTTATTTCCTTTTTTTTACTCATTACGGGGACTCACTACTCATTACCTATTTATGAAGAGGCATCAGGACGGTAGCGTTAGGAATACCTTTCTGTTGTGAGCTGTTGTGTTCCCAGAGCATTCTACAGATAGCATTTAAAAGAGCTCTTCAAGCACCATAACTACTACAGCACCCCCCAGTCTGAGCAACCAATCCTATTTAGAATGGTCTGACTTCTTATTTGGAGTCCAATGGTTGCTGCTTTCGGCTTCCACTACATCCTATTAAGAGCCATGAGCAGGAGCTTCTGTTAGACCTCCTGAGGTAGCCCTACAATGCAGGGTCAGCTCATTGGCTGAGAGCATCAACTGATCACTCTCACCCAATGTGCCAAGCCCTGCACTACTTTCTTGCTCAGGTAGAAAGCTTGCAGATCTCCATAGGAAGTAGAGGAGGCATGGGTGGCACCTGGGGGACACCTGGTATGCACTCAAGCTGTTCTAAATTGGTTTGACTACTTACAAAGTGGGGTGCCAGGGAACTCCTGGCACCATAACCACCTCAGACAGCAGATAAAAGTTGGGGTACTTGGCACAACCAACAGCAATTACACTGCTAATCTGCCACCTGCCCTGCATCCAGACACACTCAACAATATCTCTGAACAGCAAGCCAACAACATGAGGGCAGAGGATGGGTGTAACCGCCATGTACTAGCTCCCTCTGTCTGTGTGTGGGGGGACGTGTAGGAGTGGGACACAAACTGGAAGCATGGCAGCATCTACTGAAGCAGATTGAGGAAGCACCACAATGACTGAAATGGGCCCCCAGGTCCCACCTGAGTATGTGAGGGATGAGGGAAGGGTGTGTGCGTATTAGGCAGTCTGTGTGTGTTTATGAATGTATTGGGCAGGTTGAGTGTTTGTGTATGGAGGCATTTAAATTCCAATATATTTTAAATTAGAGCTCTATGGACATTATAACACTACAACGTATTAAAATATAATGCGATTTGTTTTTTATTTTAATTTAATTTTATTTTCTACTCTGCTTTTGTTTTGTAATATTTAAAGTCACGATTTCACAGAAAACATTTTTATTTTCAAATCCTAGTGCAATCTGAGTAATCCTGCTAAATACAGAAATATATCTAGATAATATTATCAGTCCCCTAATTTAGAGAGGCTGTGATATAATATTATAGTTTACCTGTTCAAAATACAAGTCAGGTAGAGGGACAAACAAGCTCTGAACTCATTGACTACAAAATGCATTTGATCAGTGAATAACTTCAGGGCTTGTTGCTAAGAAGCCTTAACCATATCACACTGCCAGGAATACAGAATAAAATACACTGTGACTTTTAACAAAGTATCAGGTGTAAGGGATTGTAGCGGAGCTGCAATATTAAATCCCAATATCTCCGCTGGTAAAATAAGGTAATCCAAGTAAAGCGCTGAAAATGAAGGCATTATCCCAAATCCCCCCAGTAACCGGACGAAACACAGTTCTGGGAGTCAACTGATGATTTTATTCACAAGCTCCAGTATTTATGTGGTTCCCCATGCAAGCTGTTTCCTTACTGACTTTACAGGGGTTATACAGTAGGGGACTACATGGGGGACTTAACATACAGAACATTTCTCCCACCATGCACTGCTGTACGAAAGGGATACTCCCACTAGAATATCCTGTTAAGTAGATTATCCCTCCATACAGTATATCCGGCTTTTCACATAAAAATCCGTAACTTACATATTATTCATGCCATTGTACCGAATGACCGTTCGGCAGATAGTTGGGGTCTGAGCACATATTTCGTGAAAGTACTGCTCAGATCCCAGCACAATCATCCGAACGCCGCATGAAATACACTTCAATATACATTCCTCATTAAAGTCACGAATACACAAGTGGGGAAAAAGTACCGAAAGACCGGCGCTCCCGAATGGCCTGGAAGTCCAGCGGTGTTCGTGCCGTCGAGTAGCCGATTTTAGTTCCAGGCACTCGATGACCAAACACTGCTGGGCAAAAAGGGAATCCAAGATGGCTGCCGCCTCAGGGTCGGTAGCCGAACGGCGGCCACCCTGTGAATCAATTAACAGCCGATGGATACATTGTTGCAATCGGTTAATGGGAGCCACACGACCCACTGTGTGTGGGCTCCCATTAGGTACTTTGTTAGTTTCACGAACAGTGTTGAAAATCACTGTTCGTGAAACTAACATATGAATGCTAGCGGCTTTCGTGCCACTAGCATACGAATTCCCTCTTTCACATTTTAAGCAAACACGTCAAAGATAAAAAAAATAGTCTGAAGTGGCTAGGTTTGCCACAGGGATGATTTGAACAACACCTTGCTGTTGGTTCAATACAGGTTAGCATTGATTGAGAAAAGGTTACATTACCTGCCTGACCTACACTCACATATTAAGTGTTATTATATGGGATGCTAATTTTAAAGAAACAAAAAAGTATGTTTTTAATATAATAGTTATCAAACACTACTCAGTCCCCAAATTTGGGACTTCGGCAATTCGGCACTTCCGAAATTCGGGACTACCACTAACCCTAGATGTGTAAGTGGTTGTGGTGGTTAGGGTTTAAGGGAATTGACAAAGTCTCGAATTGCCGAAGTGCCAAACCGAACCGAAGTTCGACCCGAATCCAAGCATTGCCTCCAGAAACTCAATCCCTGCATTAGTTGCTATAAGAAAGACATAACTTTCTGCAGCAAGCGGGAATCACATATATGTGGTTTGCTTGTTTCTGTTACATTTCACAAGAAAATACCACTGTGGCGAAACCAACCTCGCCACTGTGCACTGGAGAAGCCTGGTTGCCAGCCTCCTGCCATCTGACTATGGCCCCCTTTTAAAAGACTTTATTTTTGCCTGCAGAAAAGCTGTATTCGTGCTTTTCTGCCTGGGGTTCGGTAGATGTGTTTGAATGTGTTATACCCCAGATAGGAATCCCATGGAGCCCATTTGTATGAAACTGACTGTAAAGACTTTGGCTCCATGGCGATTAAACTGTATTCGTGTGGTCTGAGCGCCATTCACTTAATAATGTGCGCTCAGACCTGAGCTATCTGGGGATATGTGAAATGTCTGTGTTTTATGTATAAAAGGTGACTTTATGTATTTTAAAGTGTTTTGTGTCTTTTTGCAACCATGTGCTTAATGGAGTCTTGTGTCTGTCCTGGGAGATAATTGAATTACTTATCTCCAGGATAGAAGACTCTGAAACTGGTTTGGGCCAGAAAGCCATGCTTCATTTAGTCACAAAGGACTTTTTACTAACTTTTGAACCCCTTGTCTGATTTGTGCCATTTTTAATATGTTGTTCCCCTGAATGGATTGATTGTGAATGTGTAATTTTATGTGAATGTGATGTATGGTTTTAGAGTTATGAAAGTTGGGTAGAAAGTATGTTTTAACTGTATGTATAACTGAGTTTCCTCTCAGGATAAGGGGAGGGAATATGTGGGATGTAACTGTGATGTTATTGGTTGTTTTATACCTCCCTGTGGGCGGTCCTGTATTTGAAAACACTGTAATAAAAACCAGGCTGGGTGTGCCAGCACCTCAGATTCTGCTTAACCCTCAAAACGAAGTGTCGTCTCGTTATTGGGGGAATTGGATTGTGTGCTGACTGCCAGGAGTGTAAGCCGTTTGTATTGCTTTTCCTGTTCGGCTGCTTCCAGGGTTCCTGTGTCTGCTGTTCGAGAGTTGGGGAATACGTGCAGTTTGGAGTTCAGGAGGTTGGTGATTGCAGTAGCTGCTGGTCTATGGGAAAAGGGATTATCGCCTAAACCGATTTTATCCCCTTGTGAGAGAAACGGTCCGTTACAATTGGTGGCAAGCGGCGGGATCGTTCCTACAACCAGAAAGACAGCTACAGGGCAACACCATTCCTTGGATTACAAAGTGAGGGCAACGCCAGTACACGTACAGCGACCCTATCGACAAAAGAACCAACTTCAGCAGCGCAAGCATGGCACCTAGCTACACTCAGGAGCAGTATGACAGAGAGTTGGCTATGCGGCTGGCTTTCTTTGGACCCAACCCCCCGGAGAAATACGTGCAATTCGTAAGGAGCCAGGTAGACGAGTACCTGGAGTTCATGGCAGATCCAGCCAAAGGTATCAGCCGCCCTATCCGGAGGCAGAGTGCGTTACGGGGACTCATAGGTGTACCCCAGGGAGCTAAAGGTGCCGTCCTTCCTCCCCA